>LR746281.1:1615000-1977500 GCA_902729315.2 Spirodela intermedia
AGCCTTCACTTGGAGCGACAAAGTTATAGGAATAGTATCTCACTGTTCATGTGGAGGTGCGAAGCAACATGGCTTAACACGTGCAAGCGACGAAGGCTTGTGTATGGGCACGTGTGACTCAGGTCAATGCTAGTTCACTAAGGCATGACTCCGTGTTAAGCGGCGTTGACATGAGGTGGCCGATCCACATAACCATTGGTCATAAGAGAGGAACGATGGTTATAAAATGACCTCCGCGAGAGTCAAGACGAGATCCGCTACCGAGATCCCCTCTGTCTGACCCCAAGGAGAGGGGAGATGACTGCAGACGGAAGGCAGCTAGCCAAGACAAACGCCATGTGCCCTGGCAGACCATAAAGTCAAAGTGCGAGAGAGAGAGAGAGAGAGAGATGGTGATTGTGAAAGAAGTCCACATTGTGAGGAGAGGGAGAGGGAGAGGGAGATAGTCATTGAGAGACAATAACATTAAAATAGAAATAAATAGTATAAATATATTTTTTAAATGATTTTTTAATTCTTCAAGGTTTTGGACAGTGTGTGATGCAGAATGGGATGAAACGATAGGGCTAACCCTAAGTAAGTACCCTAGAATGACTCTCACATTGGACCTATGAATCTATGAGATTGACTAAGACAAGTTTGAGTGGTTAGTCCACAAGAATTTAAACGGATCTGATCATCATAGTAAAAGAACTATCGCGACTAAGGTGCTTCACTCACAACAAATTAATTAACTGATAGTCAAGGGATTCTCACACCCACCATCGACTATAATAATGTGTACCTATCTATGGACCATTCGATGAAAATGGTAGAGACAACATACTAAATAAATAAAATTTTCAACTTAGAAACAAAAATGGTCTAGATATTACCTCGATGCAAAAGTGAACATCAGTTCGAGGAAAGGGGCAGATGCCTCTCTCTCTCTCTCTCTCTCTCTCTCTCTCTCTCTTTGTATTGGGGTTTGCTCCTCATCTGAGTTTGCCTCTTCCCCTTGGTGCTCTTCTCACCTGCATCGTTGTCTCTTCCCCTTGATGCCCCGACCCAACAACTGCAGTCATCTGGACAGTGGAATATACACAATGCTGTCCTGAAATACTCCCCATGAAGTAGACGTGACTATGCGTTACAGAACACAGTAGGGTCACAACTAGAGAGTGTGAGTCCACATCAGGCCATCGAGCATACCTTATTGCCGCATTGAATCTGAAGAGCATCATGATTTCCCACCCTCTCAAGTTCACACTACCGTCAGACAGGCAATGCCCAATCGACGTCACATTATCTTTAAACTCTGTTGTTCAACATGATATATACATATACTGATGCGGAAGGATTTGAAAAGAATGTGAAGACTAAAATCAAGCAAACTCACTCAAGAATTAAAGCGAATGTGAGTTGACTTAAAAATCATCTAGAAACACCCGCAATTGAATAAATACAAAGGATCTAGCAGTTTAAGAAAACCACTAAAGGACACCCCGATTTATCACGTCAGAAAATATTCTTATTATAGTTTAAGATATGTCGAATATCAATAACTGTCTATCATATGGTCTCTCAGGCAACAAAGAGCAAGAGAACATATTAAATGCACAAATTTAAATCGAGAAAGGAAGGAATTTCACTATTGTTGTGGAAAAGTCACCGTTCCGTTAGAGATGGTGCAGAATAAGCCACAAGTTCCTTAGCAAAGACAAACATCAATTGGATCTCTAGAAGTTTTGACTTGTCTTGTGTCGAAGAAGAGCGGTGTTGCGAACGTAGCTCAATGGGTATTGACAAAAGATGAATGGAAGAAAACAAAAGGCTCCAGATCGAGACTAACGGGGTCCTCTCGACCAACCCCAGCCAGGGCGACGGGATCAAAAGATCAATGATGAATCACTCATCATAAACTTTCTTGAAAAATAATCACTGCTTGTCTTAAAGTCTCATGCTTATTTTATAGTTTAAAATAGTAACAATAAATACAACTAATAGTAAAAAAATTCACTCTTTTCATAGTGTTTATGATTCTGTTGTGGACGTTGAGCACTCTGAAGCTGTTCTTTAGTTATTTTAGTTGATTTTCTGTCGTCATCCTCATTGAGCTGTTCTGTCGGAGATTGGTTCTGCTGAAGCTGTTCATTTTGACCAGTTCCTCCATTTCCTTTCAGCTAATGACCTAGCTGAGGATGACTCGATATTGATCAACTCCCCTCAAGTTGGAAGAACTTGGCTCTGTCGAGTTATGGTCCATTATATGTTGATAACGCTTCCACCAATTGGGATGTAGTTGCCGCAAATCATCACCTGAAATCCACGAATCATTCAATGGAGGATGATTTTTCTAAGGAATAAAAAACTATTTTTCTCCATTAAGATCAGATATCATTTGTCCATCCAATATATTCCCTATTTGCTCTTGTCGCTTAGCAAAATTAGCTAGTGGACATTTAGGTGCAGTTTCACTCACAATAAATGGATTAGTCTCAAATAACTCACTAGGAATATTCAGTGATCTATGATAAGGAATAAGGTCTGAAATGTTAAAAATAGGACTAATTTTCCATTCAGCTGAAATATTTAAAACATAAGTATTTGATCCGACTCATTTAACAATTGTATAAAGCCCTGCTCCTCGAGCATGAAGTTTCGAGATAGTTCTAGTAGGAAATCGACCCAGATGTAATCTGATCAAGACGAGATCTCTTTCACTAAACTCTTTGGATCTTTTTCATTTATTTGCTATTCGTTTATAGTTTTTGTTGTTAGCATTGATGCGGTAATGTATTTCCTCATGTAAATTTTGTATGTGTTTAGCAAAGGATTCAGCTAAGATAGAGATTCTATATTGCGATATAGATGAACATAATTCGACAATTTTTTTAAGCTGATTTTGATAGACAATTTCAAAGGGACTAGATCTCGTTGTATGGTTGACAGAGTTTTTATAGGCAAATTCTGTAAGAGAGAGAATTTGATCGCAAGTTCCTAAATGATCACCTACGAGGCTTATTAACAAGCTTCCCAAGCTACGATTAATTGTTTCAGTTTGACCATCTGTCTGAGGATGAAATGCGGTAGAGTATTATAATTTAGTGCCCATCATGAACCAAAGAGTTTTCCAAAAATAACTCATAAATTTGGAATCATGATCATCCGTAATGGTATGTGGAATACCATGCAATCTTATGATCTCATTAAAATAAATCCTAGCAATTTTTGAAGCATCAGATGTCTTTGAACAAAGAATAAAGTGAACCATCTTAGAGAATCTATCAACTATAAGAAAGATAGAATCTTCCCATGGACAGTGTGGAATAGATATTTTGTTTAGTAAATTTAGCTAAAACACAAACACAACACTGAGAGACTATCTTAGCTACACCCCTTTTTAATCTTAGCCAAAAGAAACATTCTCCAACTAAATGGATGGTCTTATCTCTTCTGAAATGACCAGTTAACCCCTGCATGTATTTCTTAAATCAAAAGGTCTCTTAGAGAGGCTCGTAGAATACACAAACGGTTATTATTATAGAGATAACTATCTTGAATTAAATAATATTGATGTTCTAAAGATGGTCCTTATGTAAGTATTAAGTAGATTTCAGAAAAATTCAGACAATCATGATACATGTCTCTAATATGTTCAAATCCCATGATTTGTGGCATGAATATTTTTAGTATAGTAATCCATCGACTTAAGGCATCAACTACACAATATTCACACCCTAGTTTGAACTTTAGTACAAATATAAGCCTGTACGAACTCAACCCAACGACCATGCCTAATATTGAGTTTTTGTTGTGATTGTAAAAATCGAAGGGCTTCATGGTTTGATAGAGAATAAATTCTTGGGGTAATAAAATAATGATGCTAATATCTAAGAGCTTGAACTACCACATATAATTCTTTATCATAAGTTGAATACTTTTTTTAACTTCATTAAGTTTTTCACTAAAATATATCACATGATGTCCTCTTGACTAAGCACCCCTCCTATTCTTATTCCCCACGGATCACATGCCACTTCAAAAGGTTTCGAAAAATCAAGTAGCCTAAGAATAGGAACTTTAGTCATTTGCTATTTTAAATAATCAAATGCTCTAGATGTTTCCTCTGTTCAATTGAATTGTCCTGATTTCATTCCATTTGTGATCGGGGCCATGATCATGCTGAATTTTTTTATAAATCGTCTATAAAAAGAGGCCAAGCCATGGAAACTTCTAAGATCGTGTATATTCTTAGGTTTAGGTCATTCCACAATAACTTTAATCTTTTGAGGATCTGTGGTGACTCCTACAGATGTTATTATAAATCTTAACAAATTAACTTGTTTAGTGAAGAAAATGCACCTATGAGGAGTAGCAATCAATGATTCCTTTCTCAAGGTATCACAGATCATGTGTAAATGTGTAAAGTGTTCGTCAATTGTTTTGCTGTAAATTAGAATATCATTAAAATAAACAGGGATGAATTTTCCTAAAAAATATCTCAACACCTGAGTCATTAATTGCATGAAGTTACTTAGTGTATTAATAATCCAAATGGCATTACTAGCCACTCATTAATCCATCTATTTTTGAGAATATAAAAACTCCAACGAACATGTCTAATAAATCATCTAGTTGAGGGATGGGAAATTAATATTTGATGGTGATCTTATCAATGGCATGATTATCAATACACATCTTCCAGATTTCATCTTTCTTTGAGACTAATAGGGTGTGAACTACACAAGGGCTGAGGCTTTCCTAAACAAGTCATTTCCTTAATAATTCTATAATTTGACGTTGTAATTCATCATGTTCTTTAGGACTAAGTCAGTAATGTGGGAGGTTTGGTAAAGTAGATCTCAAAATTAAATCAATGGCATGCTGAATGCTTCTCATGGAAGGTAATTGATTTGGAAGATCTATTGGAAAAATATCTTGGTATTCTTCTAAAAATGTCTCAACTTCTGTCAGAAGTACATCTACATTTTTTCTTGGTTCTATATTTAATAAATATGTTATCCACACTGATGATCTAGTTTCTAATTCTTTTTGGAGGGATCATGCACTAATTAAACTAATGCTAGGATCTGGAGTAGTGTTATCTCTCACATTTATCTTGGGTTGAAAAGGACACCATGCTATCCTTTTTCCTTTATGGATGAAGGAGCAGATGTTTGATCTTCCTTGTTGTCGCACGTCTAAATCGTATAACCATGGTCATCCTAATATCAGGCTTCCTACGTCCATGGGTATTATATCATAGAGTATATTATCCTCATATAAATTTACTTTGAGATTAATTAAATAGTATGATTTGATAGAAATATTAGTAGAATTAATCCACAAGACCTTGTAAGGATTGGGATGGGCAGTAGATTCAATCCAAGCTTGTTAATGGTTTCTTGAGAAATGACATTAATGTTATTCCCATTGTCAATGATAAGCTTGCACATATGGGAAACTATCTTGACATAAGTGTAGAAGATAGAGGTGCAGAGAGGATTTTCTTCGTATTTTAGTTGGGTTAACATACATCTCACAACTCTTAATCTTGCATCTTTGGTGTAATCAAGGGCTAAGACAAGATCAGCTTCATATTCTTCTTCTATAAGGTTCTCATTTTATAAAATTTCTTCAGAATTTTTTAACTCACCTATTAGCAAGCTATGTGTTGGTCATTGAGCTACGAAATGTCCTAGACTCTACACTTAAAATATGTAATTTTTGTACTTGTTGATGCATCCATAATCTTTTTTCCTTTGTCTACCCCCCCATTATCTCAGGTTTTTTTGTATAAGGAGCTACAATCTGTGATTTGCCTAGTTCTTCCTTCGGTGGAGTGGGGGCTAGAGGCCGTGATGATGGTATCTGCACATTAAAACGTTGGTATGGGTTTATAGAATGAATCTAAGTCTATTACAAATTGATATGCTTTTCTAATGTGTAAAAAAAATATTTCACAGACTAAGTTATCTCCAGAAATCCTTTCAAAGTTTGGTTCGAAAATGAGATTATGTAACCTTAGGGTCTTCATTTATCCCACATATGAGCATTAACTCATTAAACTGAGTTATGTATTATATGGCTGGTCTATTACTTTGGGAAATTCTGTTCCATTCATCTAATATTTTGGTGGTATAATTTACAAGTATTTTTCACATAATTTAGCTTTCATCTCTTCTCAAGTTCCAATTGGTTCTTGTCTCCTTAATTCTAATAATTGAGCAATCTTCCTCCAATATGTTTTTGTGAAAATTGATAATTTAAGATTAACATATCATATTTTCCTAGCTTCAGACATATCATACTAATAAGTCTTCATTATCATGAGTTAATAATTAATAAATAATATAGTTTTAGCCTTAACTCATGATAAATAGACTTATATTTATATTAAAGTATGAAAAGTAGTTTTTAGTTGATTAATGTGAATTTTTGGCTAATTATGTGATTTTTTATAAATTTATATGATTTTTCTAGTCTTATTTTTGAGATAAATGAAGAAAAAGAAATAAAAATAAAAATATAGCAAAATAGAGGGGTACCCACCAGCTAGCCGGGCCCACAAGCGGGTTGGAAGCGTAGTTGAAGAGGAGCCACGAGTAAGGGCTCGAGCAACTAGGACCGATGGAGGCACGTGTGTGCCACTCCCCTTCCACGTCACTAGCGGTGAGCCGACTGTGGGGCAAGGAATGGTCATACACGCGTGAGAAAGGGATTTGCTTGCAAATATAATATTACTATATATTTGCCTAAAACTTTAGCGCACAAGCGATGTGGGACTGAACCCACGTCACACCTTCCCTAAAAAGGCTTCGATGATTTTAATACCTATAATACTCTTTATTTATAACAGAGATATACCATGATGATGTCATTTGATAAGGGCATTAGAGTACTTATTTCAATCTCTCTTATGTAGGCGGGCAACTGGCGTGGGTTCGAATCTTCCTAAAGTCAAAACTCATATTTTTTATCTGATTATCGTGACTTTCCTGTAGATGGCCGGTAACGGATTAAGCCGCTAGAATTGTTGGATCATCAGTGAAAATCTCGTCAACGCGATTCGCAGAGTATTGTTACTAAAATTGTTGAACGATTCGCGATAAAAGGATCGTGAATCCATTGAGTAAAGCATCTCAGATTGATCGACGAATAAGCCGTCGTCGGGAAAAAGACGATTCACCGAGAGACGAGTCACTACCTCCTGAAAGCATACCGGATGTGATGAAGAACTTCCACTTGTTGCACGGACCTGAGGATGAAGCTCCCTGACATGCGCCCCACCTCCATCCAGCTCTTCTCCATCAGGTGACAGCTGTCGGAGAGCCGCAAAGTTGCCGTTTTTTCGCTCCGCCGGGTGACAGTTGCCGAAGACGATTCAACGACCCATTTCATTGATTTTTAGACTTAGCAAGGAGATCTAGAGATTGCCCACGTCGTCTTTGTCCAAAGAGAGCCTTCGAGGTCATGAACATTGCACGACGATCCTCCCGAACGCTCAGGATTCCGGTACATCGTCAACGCATCACCGACGCATCACCGCCGCAATGCCGAAACTCTGTTTTCTTACTTTCAACTTAATTTTCGCTTCATTTAGTGATAATTTGTATGATTTAAATTTACCAAGGTATACTTCATTTAATTACGATTCTTCTAACTTTTATAGATCTTAATTTGATCAATTAAATCATCTGTAATCGCTTACGTAAGTATCACCGAGCAAAACTCTGTTTCTGCCCGATTCGCGTTTGCCAGGCACTAACGTCATCCTGATGTCCGCACCCTTATTTTCTTTTTGCGTGAATTTTAAATATATTTCATTTTCATTTCCTAGTGTAAAATTCATAGAAAATAGTATTCTTTGAGAAAAATTCTGAATAATTACGTGATATTTTATTACATCCATGTGATCGACCTAGAAAATTACTACTATTTTTAGAACTTTTATTGAATTATAATTGATATATTTGTTCAGAAATACTTCTAAGTATCTGAAAATTTATATTTTCTAATTTTTTTAATTTTAAATTTACATGATTTATTATACAATGACTAAGTCACGTCACATACCATCCAAAATAGCTGTCAATCATGACCTCACAGTCTAAATAAGTTTTTAGATTTTTCTTCCCTCAAACATAGGTATATTTATCTAGACATTCCAATGTGATGGGTCAGTATCTACGGTTTTCTTAGGGTTTCTATTCCACCTAAGATTGTCTTGTTGCAATGGAGGAAATCTAGAATTTTATTGAGTTTCTAATCTTCCTAATCATATTCATTTCTTCCATAAGTAATTTTGCCCATTGTAGAATTTCCTATTCCATTTGAGGTATATGATGATTTTCTTCTATGGTGTAGGGCGTATCAGAACGGGTAGGCATGCAATTGACTTGAGTGGTGGTATGTAGTTGGGAGATCTAAATCGTGATTATGAGTCCTTATCGGTATCGTAACTTGGCTCTTATATCAAAACTGATGCAGAAGGATTTGAAAAGAACGTGAAGACTATAAAATCAAGCAAACTCACACAAAAATTAAAGCGAATATCAGTAGACTTTGAAATCATCTAGAAACACTCGCAATTAAATAAATGAAAAAGAATTACCAATTTAAAAAAACCACTGTTGACACAAGAGGAGAAAACTTTAGAATCTATGTAGTCTCATGAATACATGACTCTTATATAGGTGAGAGGAGAGAGGAGAGATGAGAGAGAGAGATAGATAATGAGCTTTAGTGGGCCTAGAGTCCAATACCATTATCAAACACTCCCCCCTAAGTTAGAGCATACAAGTCAAACATGTCCAACTTAGTACACGTGGCATCGTAAGAGATGTTGGCTAGACTCTTCATGAAGACATTTGTAAACTGATGAGATGATGTCACATGAGGAGCAGAGATAACTTTAAACTTAACTTTATCTTGAATGTAGTGACAATCGATCTAAATGTGCTTTGTACACCTACGAAAGGTGGAATTGTCGACAATGAAGATGATGACTTGATTGTCGTAATACATGGGCATTGGAGAGGGAAAAATAATGTCGAGATCATCGAGAAGTGATTGAAGTCATATCATTTCTCATGTTGTCTCAACTATAGCTAAATACTCAAATTTCTCACTAGAACATGACACCACCCTCTATTTTCAGGACCACTAGGTGACTAAGTTTTCGTCAACGTATGTGCAATAACTCATAGTAGACTTTCAGTCACCCTTACCACCCACATACCCGACATCAGAGTAAATTGTAATGTGAAGATCGTTGTGTTGCCAATAGATGAGTCCTTTCCCGAGAGATTACTTGATGTAGGCGAGGACTCATAGAGCTCCTTCTCAATGAAACTCGTTGAGACTTCTACATAAACTGGCACATAATGTCAGGGTGACTAACGGTAAGATATATCAACTTGTCTAACAATCGTCGATATTAGTTAGCATCCTCGAGTAGGGGAGATAAAGTGTCTCAGAATTGTGAGCATGCTTCCATGGGCAAAGCCTCTAGCTTGCACCTAAGAAAGCCTATCTCTTGAAGCATGTCGAGAGCATACTTTTGCTAAGTGAGGGTGAGCTTCTCGTCCTGATACTCAAACTCAATCTCAAAAAAATATTGTAGAATCTCTAAGTCGCGAATGCTGAGATGTTACTGCAAGTAAGCTTTGGTAGCAGAGATGTCGGCCTCATTACTTTTAGTCACAAGAATGTCATTGACATAGACTAAAATAATGATAAGGCTGCCCTCTGTCTTCTTCGTGAGCACAGTAGAATTTGTAGTGTAGGAGACAAAGTCAAAGGTGGTGAGTAAATCACTAAACTTAGTAAACTAAGCATGTGAACTCTACTTGAGCTCATAAATGACACGTTGCAAGAGACACACACCTTCGATTACTCCCCCTAAGCAACATACCTAAGAGGTTGCTCTATAAATACCTACTCCGTGAGATTATCGTAGAGAAAGATATTACAAACATCTAACTGATGAAGAGATTATGTCTGATTGACGACAAGAGAGAGGAACACACAGATGGAGTTGAGGCAAACAACAAGAGAGAACATCTCAATATAGTTGATTCCATATGTTTGTGTGAAGTCTCGAGTAACTAAATAAACTTTGTGACGAGCGATATAGCCATTCAGGTGATACTTGATGGTAAACACCCACTTGCACGTCACAATGTTGGTATCGGTCGGGCATAGAACTAAATACCAAGTCCTCCGAGCGACTAACATAGCTATCTCTGAATCCATGGCTGCCTTCCACACATGTACTTATACACCTTCAACATACGACTGTGGAAGCGACTTGGAGGTCACAGAGAAGACAAAGACATGAAAGGAGAAAGAAAGACGATCATAGGAGACAAATTAGGAGATGGGATGGTGGGTGTAGGTGCGTGTACCTTTGCAAAGGGCAATAGGGAGATAAAAGTTATTAGGTGGAGCATCGATCAAAGGTGCAGAGAGGATCATAGGAGAAGAAAAAGAGGATACTACATTTGAAATAGGAAGAGTCATAGAAGACATGGGCTGAAGAAAGGCGGGCGTGAGTAATGACCTCAAAGAGAGTGGACAAGAGAGAAGAGAAGAGGGAGGGTCCACAAGAACTACCAAGGGAGGGAACCCAAGTGGAGGAGACGTAGCAGCCCGAGGAGGAGTCAAAATAGGAGAGAAGAGAGGAGACTCCTCATGAAAAGTGACATCAGCTGAGATTATATAGCGATGGGTATCAAGGAAGTAGACATGACAACTTTTTTGCATACAAGAGTAGCCGGCAAAGACCCTTTTAAGAGCACACATGGTAAGTTTAGAAAGAGAAGAAGATGAATCTTAGATGAAGGTGGTGTATCTAAAGATCCAAGGAGGAAAAAAAAAGAGGAATATCAAAGATTAAGCGATGGAGAGGAATGGTCCCCCAAGAGAAGTATGTCAGTTCTAGAGGTAAGTGGTAGTCAGAAGGATGTCAATCCAAAGATAGTGGGGGACATTTATCTCAAGAAGAAGTGTGCACTTAGCAACAAGTTGATGATATTTACACTTGGCAACATCATTTTGTTATAAAGTGTGAGGACTGGTGGTTTAGTTGAGGATGTCACGATCATCGCAGAAGGTATAGAGAGATGCTTAGACAAACTCAAAAACATTATCAGTAAGAAGAATCTTGGGCGTAATTGTGTATTGGGTGATAATTTCGGTGATAAAGTGGGTAACCATAGTGATGACCTTAGAGCGGTCGTGGAAGAAGTAGACCTAACTCACACAAGTATAAGTATCAACAAAAATAATGTAATAGTGATGGCTTGAGATGGAAGAAGTATGAGATGAACCTCATACATCACAATGGACAAAGTCAAAGGGAGCGAAAAGGAGGATGTCATCACGACTAGGATAGAAAACACGGTGATGTTTGCTCAGTTGGCAAGACTCACACACAAACTTAGAAAAAGAAAGTCATGGTAAGATTTTTTATAATTTAGAGAAACAAGGATGGCCTAAATGACGATGCCACAAAAGAGAAGAAGTAGTTATAGAGACGACAAAAAGAGCCTAAAGGCCAAATGAGGGTTCGTCAAAAATAAATTCATAAGCATCCCATCTGTTTTCACGGCCCAAATTAATCCTCCGTTTGGTATTCAAATCCTAGAAAGTATAGTGAAAGAGAAAGAATATGATTGTAAAAAAGAGAGAATAGGTAATAATACTGATGAAAAGAAGGTTAGTAGGAAAACCAAAAATGTAGAGAACTTGGGTGAGGTGAAGGGAAGGAGAAGCTGAGGTGGCATCATGACCTTTGACCAGATAGGTCCAACCATCGACAATGGTGATAGGAGGATAGGTCAGGATAAGCTGATAAGAGGAGTGGAATAGTAGGGATATCAGTCATGTGAGTGGAGGCCTCCGAATCAATAATCCACAATGTTGAAGAGGAAGCAAAGAGAGTGTATGTACTTGACATGGAGGAGGCCGAAAGTGAGTCGAGACTAGTAGAGATGGAAACATCAGTACCATTGGCACAGTGAAAAATGTCATATTCAACAGGCATCAAGGTCACGTAGAAGGTAGGAGTCAGAACATGAGATGAAGTAGGGGACGTTAGAGTCGGAGAAGTTATTGTTAGTTGTGCGAAAGTAAACTTGCTGAATTACTTCCAACACTTAGTAGCCTGATGATTTTGCTTCCCGCAGTAAAAACATGAAGGAAAAGTGTTGTGCCTACGTTCGCGAGGAGTACGACCATCGTCAAGGTGGGAAAGAGGGATATCATCTTGAGTCCATAGAGCAGCAACGACAAGAGCCAAAGGAGTAGAGGTGGTGTCTGGAGAGAAAAAAGAGTGGATGAACATATTAATAATGACCCAAAGGACCGCCGAGAAGATAGAGGCGAGATCAAGCATGCAATCCCTAGAGAGAATAGCCCCTCAAATCTGGGATGTGATGGAGGGATGAAGTCTATTGAAATAAACTCCAGCATAAAACTCTTGATGATAGCATTGATAGATATAAACTTCTTGTATGAGGACCTAGAGGCGACCGTAGTGGGCTTGAAGAGAGAGATCGCTTTGTTTGAAAGAGATAAGAAACTCAAAGATCTCTACGACATAGTTGATGTTCGTTCGATTGACGTACATGGTCTCCATAGTGAGCCACAAGAAATAGGCTGAGGTGATGCACACTAGTGGCTCGGCAATGCTGGACTTGATGCTCTTAAGCATCCATGTGATAATGGCCGAGTCAAGTTGTGATCATGTCGCATACGAGGGGTCTCAAAGGCCAAGTGGGTCCTCCGAGAGGTGATGGGGGAGACTGTGAGATGTAAGAAAGAGCTCGAAGCCAGATGCCCACGATACATAATTATAGCCGTTGAAAATATATGTCGGTCCTCTGGTGGAGACACCAGAGAAGAGGAGGAGAGCAAGAGCACCGGCGAGAGGCGATAGTGGCAAGGAGGGCGGCACCGAAAGGAGAAGAAGAGTGACGGCAAAAACAACGACATCGGAAGAGGGAAGAGTGGCGACACTAAAGAGCCACCGGAGGAGGGAAGAGATCAGTGAGGAGAGTGGCGCGTTGGAGACGGGTGGCGCACTAAAGAGGAGAACAACGAGGGATACCTAAGGCTTTGATACCATGGTGACATAAGAGGAGAGAGGAGAATACATGACTCTATACAGCCTCAAGAATACATGACTCCTATATAGGAGAGAGGAGAGATGAGAGAGAGAGATAAATAATGGGCCCTAGTGGGTCGAGAGTTTGATACCACTGTCGAACAACCACTAAAAGGACATCCTGATTTATCACATTAGAAAATAATCTTATTATAGTTTAAGATCTATTGAATATCAATAACTAGCTATCTTATGGTCTCTTAGACAACAAAGAGCAACAGAACACATTAAATGCACAAATTTAAATAGAGAAAAGAATGAATTTCACTATTATTGTGGAAAAGTCACCATTTAGTCAGAGATGGCACAGAATAAGCCACAAGTTCCTTGGCAAAGACAGACATCACTTGGATCGTTGGAAGTGTTGACTTATCTGGTGTTGAAGAAGAGTGGTGTTGAGAATGTTGGTCGATGGGTATTGACAAAAGATGAATGGGAGAAGAGAAAAGGCTCCAGACTGAGAGTAACGGGGTTATCTCGACCAACCTAAGCCGGGCTGACAGGATCAAAAGATTAATGATGAATCATTCATCATAAACTTTCTTGAAAAAAAATCACTGCCTGTCTTAGAGTCTCTGGAGTTGTTCTTCAATTATTGTAGTTGATTTTCTGCCATCACCTTCATTGAGCTGGTATGTCGGAGACTGGTTCTGTTGAAGCTGTTTCTTTTTTGACCAGTTCCTCCATTTCCTTGCAGCTGATGACCTAGCTGAGGATGACTCATACTGCATCGTTTACATGCTTACCAAATGGATATGGGGCGACCATGACCTCGGCACTCCTCAAGTGACCCATCAGCACCAGTAATACCAGAACTCTAGACTACACGTCGTGAGAAGATAGCGGCAACAACTCTGATATGGCATGTGCAATATGGTTCGAACTTGGGTAGGAGATACTTCATAAATGTGATTTTATGGGTGCACCTTACCGCATCATGATGGCGGAAGCGATGGAGGGCCTGGTGAAGGCAGCAAGGTCCGGGAAAGCGGCCCAGCTGAAGCCGGTCCAGTCGCCGGGTCAGTGGCCCAAAAGGATGTAGAGGAGCTGGCCTAGCACCACCACCCACCAGGAGATGTTTAGCGAGGCGGCGGCTCCGGGGAGGCCCAGGCCAAGCCGCACGATGAAGAGTCGGCAGAGGAGGAGGTGCAGCAACAGCGCCACCGCAAACACCACGGTCATGGTCATCACCTTGCTTTGCGCCCAAGGAACTTTTGGATGCGGAAGTTGGCCCCATATGCGAACAGCTGGGGGTTCATGTACAGGGAAAACCGCCCGGCGAAGACGGCGATCCCCTCCGCCTGGCTAAAAAGCCTCAGGATCGGCGTGGCAAAAAGGTAGATGGGCATCAGGCAGAGGCACATGGCCATGAGGATCAATCAGGACCTCTGCATATAGATGCCCGTCATGTGAATGTGAAAATAATCGGGGGGGCTGCGGGTTGTTTGGTGTGTGTCTGTGTGTGCGACATAGGTGGAATAGGAATCGCAAATTCACCGTCCATTTAAGTATCCATGTCTCTAAAGTATCAAAGCCAAGATAAAGAAGGTGCCAAAGACTAAATACAAATGAAAAACCACTGAAAAGTGACATGTCAAGATTTACATGGTTCTAAGAAATCCTCCTCCAACCACAGAGAGAGCTAGAAAGTTTATTTGTTTATTTGATGGAAGAACAAATAGAAACAGAGCCTTACAAAAAATCTAGGCATCTTTCCTTAACTTGATGCCTGGTGTATTCTTCTGACCCAAATACAAGAACTAAGAACCCTACCTTCTCTTCTTACCTCACCAAGACTAACTTCCCCACTTCCGTCCTTACATTGTTTTAGGAATGCATTGTTTGCCAAGAACATATGATTTACAGAAAACAACTCTATAAGATTTTACATCCCGAAGTAAATTCTAACTGTTCCATTCTAACTTTTTTCATTTATATCACCAACCCTAGCCGCCACATTTCATCCTCAAAATCAGATGCGGCTGATGCATCACCAAATACAATTTCATTGAGAAACTTATATAATGATCCAATTTTCTATCTTTATATTAACTAAAGTAGCTTTTTATTTCTTTTTAGCAAACCATTGGTGCTAGTGTTGGTGCAACCATTTGCATGGGGAGATTGGACTTTCTCTTAAGTTTGGTACTTTTTGCCACACACCTAGCATATATCAAAGTTTTAACTATTATATCAAACATTTTAGTTTTTATTGTTCATATCCCAATCATTCTTCACGCAATATTATTACGCATGAGAATTCTATCTTTATCATGGGATGTAAAAGTGTCAAATGAATCTTTAAATGAACACATGAACAAGAATCAAGAATCCTTGTATTAGAGTAATTCATACTTGAAGAGACTGTTAAAATATCTCTTTCCTTTCTAAATCAGAAGCAACACTAACTTTCACAACTAGTTCATTACCTTTCTACTTAAAGTTCTCTTTAAGTATTGGACAACCTACTTTTTAATTACTTTCTCACTTGAAATAGTGACATTTACTATTACCTTTTATCTTGGAACTGAAATGACTTTTCTTTATATCTTTATTTTTCTTGCACCCTCTTTCCTTACCTGAGCCTTTTACTATCATACTTTCAGTACCTATAAAATGTTTATTTCTAACCTGATTTAATAATTAATCTCGCATATTTTCAAGATGTCTTTACCTTAGAATATTGTTGTCACTAAGTGATCATAAACATGAATTACTGATGAAAGTAGAAGAATAGCTTAAGGTTCTTACTCTACCTTGACATTCAAACCATGAAGATGTGAGATCAACTTATTGAATGTATTCATTTCCTCTAGTATATTTTCTTCATCACATATACATCAGCTATTTCTTTGCTTCTTCAAATATAGTTTACATGTAAGAGATTCTGATGTGTAGAATATTTCCGATTTCTTTAAAAAAGTAATTGCAGTATCCATTTTAGTAATATTAAACATTACTCCATCAGCTAAACAAAACGGAATTATAGCAATTACTTTGAAATATAATTCATCCTTGATCTCGTCACTTACTTTTTATACTTTTTATTTTCTATAATTACTTTGTAAAGTCGTTATACAAAGATTGTGTTCTCTTTCTTTTACCACAAATCAAAATCAATCTGTCCATTGAATTGTGTATCTTCAAATTTTGTCATTATCTTTATAATAGAAAACTTAATAAGGTAACACTACTCAACTTTGATACCAAAAGATAATTGGAAAAAGAATGGCATAAATATAAACAAAAATCCTTCACCATGGATGTGTCCAAAATATCAAAGAAGATGTAATGAAATGACAAGATGAAGTAAAAAAAAGAAAAGGCAATATGAAGTGATATGTCAAGATTTACATGGTTTTCAAGAAATCCTTCAACATCTACTGACAGAACTATAGATACTTCTATGGTGGAAGAACAAATGGAAAGAGAGCCTGAAAAAATATTTGAATCTATTTCCTCCACTCGATGCTGAACATATCTCTCTTCAAGAAGGAAATAAAAGATAAAAATGAAAGAGTCAAAAGCTCTATATTCTTGTCCTCTCACCGAACCCAAATTACCCACTACTCCCTCCACCTCTCATAACTCTCTGCAGCTCTCACTCACCTTCTCCCATGCACCTCAACTTTGTAATTTGGATTCATAAGGGGAGACAAAAAGAAGGAGAGGGAGCCCGTTTTAACAGATGGGGGTCCTTTATAATTCCTCATCTTCTCTATTAGGGAACTGTAACGGTCCAACTAGTTTGAACGAGTCAATAAGAACAGAGAGACAGCTGGGTAAGTGGCCGATCCACATGACCATTCGAGGAGTTTTCCTCGAATGACGCCAGCAAGAGTCAAGACGGGATGCATTGCCCGGATCCCCTCCGCCCTGCCCCAGGGAGAGAGGAGATGACTACGGACGGAAGGCAGCTAACCAAAACATACGACACGTGCCCCGGCAGATCATGAAGTCGACATAGAGATCGGAGAAGGCGCAGGAATCGACCGGTGACAGATGGTCTCTTTGCGGATCTCAGAGTTAGATAGATCCGATCTTTTGTAGCCGCAAGCGAATGAGGAGGATGAAGAGGAAGAAGGGAAAGAGAGGATACGACGGCAGGGAGAGGAGACGGTTCATGATCCCTGAGGCGAGGCCGGGATGACCATGTTCTCGGTGGAGACGGCGTTGAGCTCCAACGTGGTGAGGCGGCCGGCGAAGACCTGGGTGACGGCACCGAGGGAGTACTGCGCTATGGAGGTGAAGATCGTTGGCCCTGCAAGGTACCAGAGCCTCTTGTTCTCCTCCATCTCCTCCAGAAACATCCGGCAGCTTGTTATCTCCCTCATGTCTGCCTCGCCGCCTCTCTTCTTTTCCTCTTGGAGTAGAGGCCCCTCCAGGTTCTCCCCTCTCCCTCTCCCTCTCTCTCCCTCTCTCTCCCTCCCCCTCATTTTCCTGATCTTCACATATTGTTACACACACACACACACATATATATATGGGAGTGAGAGGGAGTTGTCTATTATGATCCAATCTCATTCTTCTTTCTCTCTCTATCTTGTCTCTCCAAGGAGTGCAGGTCCTACCGTCCGCCTGATCAGGATCTAGCGGCTGGCAAAGGAGAGATGGAGGGTAGCGTCAGTGTCTTACTGTCAGGTGATCAAGTCATTAACAGACGTGGGGGATCCTCTGACACAACCCATTCCCCCCGCTGAATCCCTGTAACCTTACGTACCAGCTCCTCACGTGGCGATCATGGAGATGAACCAAGATCCCGAAGGCCATGTTCTCGGTGATGACGGTGTCGAGCTCCAGCGTGGTGAGGTGACTTGCGAAGACCTGGGTGATGGCGCCGAGGGAGTAAACGTGAATGTTAGTATTGCAAAAACTAAGAGAAGTCATTTAATGTTTTTGTCCTCATTAGGCCTCTTCCTTCTGGGATTTTTTTTGGGTTTCAAATCCCTCTTTCTTCCTCCTTTTCCCTCTTCCCACTCTCCTAAAAATCTATCCTTTCTGTCTAAAAATCGTCATCATTTTTCCTCTAAGTGGTATCAGAACACTGGGTTCATTTATTTCGTGTTTTCCTTCTTTCGTAGATACTACAACAACATCAAGGGAGATTTAAACAAGGTTGGAGAAGGTTTATAGGTATTTCTAAAGATTCCTTATTATTACAAGGCATGTGAATGTTCTGTTTGAAGTTTTTGTAAAGAGGTAATGCCATTGACTTTAAGAATGATGAATGGCAACCCTTCAACCTATCTCAACCTCTTGTGATATTTTCCAATAGAGAAAAATATTATTTTTAGACTATTAAGATAAAAACATTTTTATTTCAGAAGGTTTATTAGTTGAAAATGATAATAAGGAGAGAGTTCTAAATAAGATAATAATGAATTTTTTTTAAATATGTCAAAATATTATTAGTTTTACAATAGTCAGTTTTATTTTTATATATTGTTAATACTATGAGTGCATTAGATGGAAAATTTTAATAGATGAGTTTCATGAAGACTATAGAATTATGATAGTCAAATTTCAACTACTCTATAAGGAATTTGAAACTATTCATATGAAATCTGATGATTTATTTTCTCGAATTTGAATTATTATTAATAAAATGAGAATTTATAGAGAAAATATTTCAAAAAGAAAAATTGTTGAATTTTTTGAGAAGTTTTCTATCTAAATTTGATCATGGTATTGCTGCCATAGAAGAGTCTAAAGAATATCTATTTATACTCAAAATGAATTGATGAAATCTTTATTAGCACATGAAGAAAGAATGAATAAATCTATACAAAATTCTTTTGAGCTAACATTTCAAGCTAAAGTTGAAATTTCAAAGTACAAAAACAGTGAAGACATTTCAAACTAATGGCATAATAATAGATATAAAGATTGAGAAAGTTATGTCAACTGAGGTGGTAGGAGAGAAAATAGGAAATCAATTATGGATGGAAAAAATATGATGGTGGAAACACTCAAAATCAAAAAGCAAATAATAGAATAATCTAATGACATTTTTTTAATAAATATAGACATATTGAAGCATATTGTTGGGACAAGTCAAAACAATAAGAAAATATTAGAGAAAGGAGTTTTAAGTCAACATATAATTTTTGTAAAAAATATTGTTAGATTGAAGTAAATTTTTGGGATAAGAAAAAGGAGTAAATAAATATTGTTGAAAACAATTATCAAAATAATTTGTTCATTTGGTGGCATATAACGGTGGCAATGGGCATGTAGAGGCAGCAACGACTCAAGACAACGGCGGAGGCATAAATCAAGCCCTAGGTGTTGTTGGCGGTGTGGCAAGTGGTGGGACAGCTGGCTGGCAAATGATAGGTAATGGGTGGCAGTATACAGCAGTGGCAGACAGCGTCAGATAAATGACTCTCACAGACGCTCCCTCACAGAGCAATGGTGGATAAGCTATGAAACCAAGTGATTATTTTCTCCCTCACATTCTCTTGTAACCAACTGATGGATTATAAGAGGTTACTTATAACCTACCTGATACTTAATAAAAGAAAGAAATACTTCATAATAAAGAAGTTACATCCGAGTGGGTGTGGGCTGAAGTGCTGAGGAACGGGATGCTGGCTAGTTTCTCTGATCCCCACAGTTTGATGGAGATACTTAATAAAATAAAATAAATACTTCATAATTTCCGCCTGATGTAATTAACCCAATATGAGTTCCTCAACAATGCTAAACATAAGGTAAAACGAGATAGAGTGAGCAGGCTAAGTCTTATTTGCAGGTGCTGCTACCATGCGTCGCCATGGCTTTGTGGGTTTTCCACCGATCCTCCCCACTTCTTTATCCGGGAATCCGCCATGGCGGCCTGCAACAAAGGATAAAATGCACCGTCGGATCAACTCTTACCGCGAGACATAGAGAGAGAAGGCACGGACCTCCTTGTTCCAGTTTGTGGAGAGCGTGATCCCCGTGAGTATCAAGGTCTGCAACAACACCCCGGAGATCATCCCGCTCCAGATGCCCTTCACAAAAATTTCGGTTAGAATCATCCTACGATACCAAACTTCCTCTCTAACTTCCCTATTTTATTTGCCTCTCCGTACAAACCATTACCTTGACTCCCAGATCAAAGTAAGATCCCAGCAAGAACCCTAGTGGAAGGCCGACGACGTAGTAGCAGAAGAGATTTACGTAGGCGACGAGGGTCTGCCATCCCGCTCCCACGGCAACACCTGTAGCTCCCCAATTCACTCAGGTAAACAGAGAGAGAGAGAGAGAGATAGAGAGAGAGAGAGAGAGAGATAATTCTCCAAGAATTTATTAGGAGGCTCACCAGTGAGGACGGGCTGGACGCTGTTGAGGAGAAGAGTGAAGGAGAAGAGGACGGCGAGGTCGGAGACGGCGCGGGAGACGACTGGGCTGTTCGTGAAGGGAACACCGTAGACGTCCCTGAGGGAGAGGACCAAGGCCATGAAGAAGACCCCAATGATGGCGGAGGAGATGACGACCACGAGGATAGAGAACTTGGCCGCCCTCGGCCGCCGGGCTCCGAGTTCATTTGAAATCCTCACGCTGTTCCATTCAAATCATTAAAATCATCAAGCAATGTAATCAAAATCAATTGCATCAGAAGAATGATCCCTCAGTCGACTTTCACTGAAATGGATTTTCGGATATGGATTTTTGGTAATTAGCTCATAAATGTCGTCTAGAGAGACCTAGGTGTTCTGTTAACATGGTAAGAAAATACCTCCAGTCAAAACGACGACTCCTCGTGGCTCTCTCTCTCTCTCTCTCTCTCGCTGTGTATTGGGGGTTTGCTCCTCATCTGACTTTGTCTCTTCCCCTTGATGCTCTTCTCACCTGCGTCGTTGTCTCTTCCCCTTGATGCCCCGGCCCCAATGGCCACCCACCCAACACCTCAAGTCATCCGGACAGTGGAATATAATCTTGTGTTGAAATATTCCCCGTGAATTAGACTCAACTATGTTTTACAGAACACGACGGGGTCACTACTAGAGATTGTTAGTCCACATCGGGCCATCGAGCATACCTTATTGCCGCGTTGAATCCGAAGAACACCATGATCTCCCACCCGCTCAGGTTCACACTGCCGTCAGACGGGCAATACCCAATCTCCGTCACATTATCGAAAAACTTTCTTGTTCATAACAGTATGCACTTGTACATACCAGATGGATATGGCGGCGACCGCGATCTCGGCGTTCCTCAGGCGACCCGCCAGCACCACCAGAAACATAAGATACCAGAACTCCAGACTACACGTCGTGAGAAGGTAGCGGTAATAACTCAGATATTGAATGAGCAATAGGAAATCTTCATAAATGCGATTCTATGAGTGCACTTTACCACATCATGATGGCGGAGGCGATGGAGAGCCTAGCAAAGGCGGCGAGATCCCGAAAGGCGGCCAAGCTGAAGCCCGTCCAGGCGCCGGGGCAGTTGCCCATGAGGATGTAGAGGAGCTGGCCGAGCACAACCGCCCACCAGGAGATGTTTAGCGAGGCGGCGGCGCCGGGGAGGCCCAGGCCGAGCCGCACGATGAAGAGCCAGCTGAGGAGGAGGTGCAGCAACAGCGCCACCGCAGACACCACGGCCATGGTCATCACCTTGCTCTGCGCCTGCAGGAACTTCTGGATGGGGAAGTTGGCCCCGTATGCGAATAGCTGGGGGATCATGTACAGTGAGAATCGCCCAGCGAGGACAGCGATCTCCTCCTCCTGACCGAAAAACCGCAGGATCGGCGTGGCAAAGAGGTAGATGGGCATCAGGCAGAGGCACATGGTCATGAGGATCAACCAGGACCTCTGCATGTAGACACCCATCATGTGGAGCTGCTTCGCGCCATAGGCCTGACCGCAGAGTGTCTCCAGTGCGCTTCCCATCCCGAGCTGTGGTAATCCATCGACAATTCAAGTCTGCTACAAATAATCAGAGGGTAGGGGGGAGTGTTTGTGTGTGTGTGTGTGTATATGTGTGTAACCGAGATAGGTGGAATAAGAATTGCAAATTTTTCATCAACTTAAGTATAGATGTCTCCAAAGTATCGAAGGCAAGATCACGAAGATGGAAAGATGAATTACGAATGAAAAAGCACTAAGAAGTGATATGTAAAGATCTACCTGGTTTAGAGAAATCCTCATACATCTAGGGAGAGAGCTAGAGATGTTTATTTGATGAATGAACTAATAGAAGAGAACCTTACAAAAAAAATTGGTATCTTTCCTCGACTCAATGCCGAATGTTTCTTTATTTAAGAAGAAAAGAAAAGACCCCAATAGAAGAAGTAAGAACCCTACCTTATTCTCTTCTCACCAACCCTAACTTCTCCATTAACCCTCTTGCATTGCTTCAAGAATGCATTGTCTGTCAAGAACAAATGATTTACAGAAATCAACTTTACAGGATTTTTTATCGTGAAGTAATTTCTGAGTGTTCAACTATACCGTTTTCTTTTCATTTATATGATCGAGCCTAACACACCACAACCTTATAGCATCATCTTCAAAATGAGATGTGATTAGTGCATCACAAAATACCACTGTATCAAGTAACTTGTATAATGATCCAGATTTCTCTCCCTTTTTATTACCTAAAGCACCTTTTTTATTTTTAGAAAACCATTAGTACTAGTGTAAGTGCAATCATGTGCATTGTGTACATACAAAGAGTTTAATTTTCTTAAATTTGGTACATTTTGGTACATAGCATCTATCAATTTTTTTACTATAATATCAGATATTTTAGTTTTTTATTGTTCATATCACAATAGTTCTTCACTTATTAGTATAACCTATGAGAATTCTACCTTCATCATGTGTGATGCATGTGTCAAATCAACCCCTAAATAAACACAATGTGATAGGAACAAGTAGAATCAGGAATCCTTGTATTAGAGTAATTCATACTTGAAGATAATGTTAAAACATCTCTTCCCTTTTCTAAATCAAATGAGATATGGGCTTACACAATTGGTCTATTACCCTTCTAATTAAACTCTTAGGTACTGGACAATATACTTTCGACTTGGAAATTAAATGATTTTCTTGCCATCTTTATTTTTTTGATGTCCTCTTTCTTGACTTGAATCTTTCACTATCAAGATTTCAATACCTATAAAATGTTTATTTCTAACCTTATTTAATAATAATATATAATTAACCTCTCCTATTTTAAAGAAGATTGTTGTCACTATTTGGTCATAAGATTGAAGTAATAATGAAATAAGAAGGATAGCTTAATCTTATTGTTCCATCTTTCCCTCAAAACTAGGAAAATGTGATAACAACTTATTGAATGTCTTTATATACTCTAAAATATTTTCTTCATCACACAAACATAAGCTACATAATTCATTCCATAAATATAGTTCTCTTGTATAACATTTTGACATGGAGAATATTTATGATTTCTTTCCTAAATCGATATTAGTACCACCTGAGTAATATTATATATTACCCCATCAACTATCATAACTGAATTGTACTAACTAATTGAAATCTAATTCATTTTAATGCTCATCACCTAGTTTTCGTAATTTTTCTTTTCTATAAAGTTCTTTGTGAAGTCATTTTTTGTCATTATCTTGACAATAGCTAACTTAATAAGGGAAGACTAACTTGGCTCTGATATCAAACGATGTTTGTAAAAAAAATGGTATAAATATATAAAAAAAATCCTTAAGCATGGACATGAACAAAATAGCAAAGGCAATGTAATGGAAATGACAAGATCTAAGTACAAATGAAAGAGCAATATGAAGTGATACCACAATATTTACATGGTTTATAAATCCTTCTACATCTACACAAAAAGCTAGTAGTATTTCTATGGTGGAAAAAAAAAATGGAAAGAGAACCTTAAAAAATATTTGAATCTTTTTCCTCAACTTGTTGTTGAACATCCTTCCCTTTAAGAAGAAAAGACCTAAATGAAATGATCAAAAGCTCTATATTCTTCTCCTCTCACGAAGCCCAACTTCTCCACTACCCCCACCTCTCATAACTCTCCACAGCTCTCACTCACCTTCTCCCATGCCCCTGCCATTTAAATAGAGTCAGAGGAGGGAGGGGGAGAAGGATAGGGAGCCCGTTATAACGGCTGTGCCTTTATAATTCCTCATCTTCTCCATTGGGCCTTTGTAACGGCCCAACTAGTTCCAACGAGTCAATAAAGATCAGAGAGGCAGCTAGTAAGTGGCCGATACACATAACCATTGGTTATAAAATGACCCCGCGACAGTCAGACGGGATGCGCAGCCCGGATCCCCTCCGTCCAACCCTATGGAGAAGGAAGATAACTACGGACGGAAGGCAGCTATTCTAGACAAACGCCGCGTGCCCTGGCAGGCCTTAGAGTCAACGGAGGGATTTGAGAAGGGACAGGAAAGCGGCCGGTGAGAAATGGTCTCTTCGCGGATGTCAGAGTTGACTAGATCCGATCTATTGTTGCCACAAGCGGATGAGGAAGATGAGGATGAGGAGGATGATGCGGAAGAAAGGAAAAGAAAGGATACGGCGGTGGGGAGAGGAGACGAACCATGATCCCGAAGGCGAGGCCGGCGATGACCATGTTCTCGGTGGAGACGGCGTCGAGCTCCAGCGTGGTGAGGTGGCCGGCAAAGACCTGGGTGACGGCGCCGAGGGAGTACTGCGCTATGGAGGTGAAGATCGCCGGCCCCGCGAGGTACCAGAGCCTCTTGTTCTCCTCCACCGCCTCCTTCAGAAAAGTCCGGCAGGTGGTTATGTCCCCCAAGTCCGCCTCGCTACCTCCCCCCTCCTCCTCATGGAGTAGAGGCTCCTCCAGCTTCTCCCCTCTCCGCGCCATGACTGTCTCTCCGTCTCTCTCCCTCTCTCCCTCTCTCCCTCTCCGTTTTTCCTGATCTCTTCACATTTTTTTACACACACACACACATATATATATATATGGGGAGAGAGAGGGAGACCGAAAGCTAGTTTATTGTGATCCAATCTCTCTCTCTCTCTCTCTCTCTCCAAGAAGGAGTGCAGGTCCTATCGTCCGCCTGAGAGAATCTAGCGGCTGGGAGAGGAGAGGGTAGCTCCGGTTTATGACCGACACAAACATGTTCCAGCCGCTTAATACCATTCCCCGTAACCTTACCTCCCAAGCTACTCACCTTTGTGCGCCTCCGACGTGAACATTTTTTTTTGTAAATTTTAACTCTTGAGGTTAATGAAAAAGCAAGAGAGTCAGAGAGAGACAGAGAGAGATGAAGCCCGGCTAGCCTGGTCCCCCCACAGCTGAGAACGACGTTTATCCCTCCTCTGCCGTCCTTATTCTTCCCTTGATGCTCTCCCTCATCAATTTCTCTACTTCACCTCCTGTCCACCACTCTCCCTCACTGGGTAGGTATGGTAAATGATCCGCTCTCCTCTCCTTCTTCGGTTTCTCCCCTCATAGCCTTCTTCCATCCTGTAGCCCCGTCCCCCCATGCTCTCTGCTCCCTCTCCCTTCACTATAAGTAGTCTGGGCAGCCTGTGGCGCCCATTTGCCCACGTGGTTTCTCTCTCTCCTCTTCGTCTCTGCGCGGCCCCTGAACCCCAGAATTAGTGAGGTCGTTGTCATCTCTCTCTCTCTCTCTCTCTCGCTCGCTCGCTCTGTACAACTGTTCGGAGCCTACGCAGCCAGTGGAGATACGAATTAATGTCGTCCGTCTCTTTGTTTCTATCGTTTTCTCAGGCCGTCCCGCTGCCGTTGAACGACGCAACCGTCGAATCCACGAGGGATCTGCGTTCGTTGCAACCCGACGGACCTCACAAAAAACTCCTTTTTTTCTATTCGTCCGTTGACTGGGGATTATTAGTGGGCAGAGATGGACAGTGTAGTCCCGAATTGACATCACCAAGGAACGGCAGCAATCTATAGATACCTGAGCAATGAACTCCCAAAAAAGCTCTTAAAAAAAACTACTTTTTTTTTTTTTCTATTCGTCCATTGACTAGGTACTTATAAGAAGTCAACTCACTGACGTTCGAGGATCGGCCTTTCCTCTAATGCTCTAGGGGATATGAAGCATCTAAGTTACACATTTACTGAAATATATTATCAAGGAAAAGAGAACAGATTTTCTTTAAATTTATCTTAGACATTGAATTTAAAATATTTTTAAAAAATAAATGACCGAAGGTTCTGCACAGCTCAGTTTGTCACCATCAGGTTATAGAAGGGGAGAATGATGGGAGCATTTGGTCACAAGAACAATATGATTGAAGCTGTCTATTGACTTGTATGTGCCCTTTCTTAAAATCCTTTGAATTTTTTCTTCTAATTTACTCTTGAAATAGGTTGTTGCATGATTGGAGAGTACTTGGGGACTCTCAACTCAAATCCACAGAAGGGATTGAGAAAAAGTTTCTCCAAATTTTCCCATGTACCAAGTTGCTTGCAATCTTCTGCATAATTACATCGGATTATAATTCAGTTGAATGCTACATATGTATATATATATATATATATGTAGCTTGAATTTTTATGGAACATTATACAAGTCATGAAAGGCCCTAGTTTATTTCAAAAAAATAAAAAATAAGAAATTAAATGCCTTCTCTTGAAGATGTCTAAGATTTTCCATAGTTTTGATAATTTGATAAATCAATGTTGATCACCCTATATCTTTAGAAAAATATTTATTAATTGTTTACATCATCAATAGATAAGTCATTGTTTATTTACCAATTATACCTAATTGTGGCATTTAGCATATAGTCTTCATGAGGCCACCAAGAAGAGAGAGATGAAGTAATTGTCCAGAGGGTTTGACCTAAGCCCGGTCCTGACTAGCGCCATATCATTTATTCTCTATTTCATAATATATCTGGTCAATGCCACTACAGCATTGAATAAAAGAGGAACAAATAGATGGAACATTTACTGAAGTCCATCTCAAGAGCACGGAAGTCAACTGAAAACAGCCAAAAGAGGAACAAATAGATGGGCCAGCATTAGACTCTTTGATCTCAGCAAGCTTCAAGAATATTCCCACAAATGAAGAGTCATAAAGGGCTTATCATCATCATGGAGGAGACCGCCAAAGAGTCAACTGTATTATTAATATGAGTAAATAATTGCTCATCATAAAACAATGAAATGACATGATACATGTGCTAAAATAGAGCAAGCATGGCACGTGCATGCGTACGTGTGACTTAGGTCAACGCCACTACAGCATTGAATAAAAGTTCACGGAAGGGAGAAGTCCTTGAATTGTGTTAGAGAAGTGTGCACGTGGTGTGCACTAACACAACATGACACGTGTGTGGGCAAGGCAAGGCTCAAGCACGCGTAGGTGAGGCACATGTGGAGGACTCCACCAAACGTTCGTTGACAGGTGGCACAGTCTGAGACGACGCGGCGTGACAAAAGTATGATAGTAGCACGACAAACATACGATTAGACATGACACTGCGTAATGTGGTGACAGGAGCTCACATACGGCATACGCATAAGGACAGAAGAATATTAATAAATGGGCCAGCGCACATTGGAGAAAGCAAAGGTAGGTTGACCACCGCATGGCAGCCAGGATTGGATCCTAATTAAGTAAATAATTACTCATTATAACGAGGCGATTCGATAATCATGTGACAATCAAATATAGAAACTATGGGAACCATATTCAAATTCAGCTGCGGGTTTTGCAGATTTAAAGACCCAGTAAGCAAAGTTTGATTCAATAATGTGAGTAAACTAATCACTCATCATATCCATGAGATTGAATAATCATAAAACAATGAAATAACAGAAGCTAGGGCATCCACAGGAGCCAGATTCAGACTCAGCCACAAGTTTTCCGTAAGATGGTAAGTTAGAATATGTCAACTCTTAAGAAAGTCGTAGACCTTTGCATCTAGAGAGCACTGGAGATTGCAAGATAACTGGCATATGGGGTTATCTTCTTCACTGTGATTTCTTCTGTTTCTCCACAGGCGGTTTCTGGTATATTAGTATTTGACTCAGGATCGTCCCATTTGTCAGGATGCCCAGCACAGAACCCAAGACCACTTTAGTAGCGTCAAGGGATAAATAAAATGCAAAGAAAGCATGTAATCTGCTCTTGAATAAGATTATTTTCTTTTCATTTTCATTAAGAAAATACTTTGGAGAGAAGAGGGTGAGAATTTCTGGGAACGGCATCATGCTCAAAGAAAAATCTGAAAAAAATGGCTCTTGATGCATCATAAAGCAATCTAAAACGAAAAGGAAAGTGATTTGCCTTATCAACGTCTCTAGGATGCTAGCTTTCCTACAATGAGAAGGGTTGGTGTAGAACAGCTGATCGAGGCTAAAAGAGTTCAGACTGATCTACATTCTAGAATTCCGCGAGGAAAGAAATACATTTCCCATCTTCTTGTGCATTCTTCATGGAACAAAAATTCAGTAACGTCCGACACATGTTTTACTATGATTTCAAGATACTAAAATCCAAGGACATGATTACAGGGTTTGACCCTGTAAAGTTTGACCCTTAGGGTTGGATTCGGAGATGGGGGTTTATGTAAAGAGGTTCCTTTTCTCTCCTGTCTTTCCATGGACGCCAGATTTTAATTGTTTGGGTAGGGGAATAGAATGCAAAAGCATATATCAACTAGAAAAGAAACTAGTACATTGAGAGTGCATTGATCAAAGGCATCACTAGATATTCCAAGAAAAACCTAGGTGGCTTTTAATATAAAATGACCAAAGACTAGAACAGAGCAAAAGGATACCACTTGTAGGTGCTCTTTCTTGCAAGCCAGTAAAAACCCTTGCTGCAAATGATAAAAATGGCAGTCAGACGGACCCAAACTAAAGAACGGACTCTACCAGCGTTCTTGCAGGGTGGGTTTCCTCACCCATAGAGCCGGCAAAATTCATAAGACAAGTTAAGAAGCTGAGCTCCCCAGTGCTTTTGTTCTGGTCAAAATATGCACGATGTATTAACATGATGAAGCATTTTCAGTCATAGTCAGCTGAATTTGAGAGTATGTATCATAGGGAAAATCCACAGTTGCAATACTAAGAAGGATGAGTGTTTCGTGGGATAATCAAGAAAAGAGATTGGTGCTTACAATTCAACAAAGAAAATGTCAAATGCATCATTGATCAGAATCAAGAATAAAAAAATTGAACTATCACTCGGGAATTAGCAAAGATCCAGTGAGTATCAAACGATAGCATTGTTTCTGTTTAACATAAAACTTGCAGGAGATCTCTCCGATCATCAATAACTATAGTTACATTGACCTATTTTTACTTGAATTGTAAAAGCCATTAACCTTAAGTCTTAATACAAGCTCCTGTAAGTTCTGCTTGTTAATTTTACAGTCCTGCGATTCTTGCAATTTCTCTAATCTAATTATCTTCAAATTTTCAATTTAAGACCATAGACCACAAGCACCATCTTTTCCCAGAATAAATCCACGGCATTATCAATAAGTCGTTCCACTGTGCATCAACTGTGGCAGTTCACTTCAAAAAAACTAAAATAACAAAGAACTATAATAAACAAATAAAAAGTCATCTAAAGAAATGTTCCTCAAAAGAAAAGGTATGTCACATTCTCCGTTTGGAGCGACAAAAAAATTGAACTACCAAGCATCACCAACAAGTTGTTATTCGACTATATAAATAAAAATCTTGCAACTAACCCCCTATCAATTTCCATATCACCAAATGTGCCTTGACGCAACAACATTGGAACCTAAAGTTTGAATAGTTATTTACATCACTTGATCCCTCTAGAGTTTTGAAGATAATGGTAGCTTGGCACAATGATGATAAAGATAATAACATAATTAGTGATGACAATGATGAACTTCTCAGATTGATACCAAGAAATGTTTTCTCTTATAATGTCTGACAGGTGAAAACACAGTTTCTCCTCCACGAGTTAAAAGTGGGACATACGGTCAAAGTGAAATGGCAATCGAGACTCGTTTCGCATCTTAATCCGCATTACTAGAAATTGGAGCTATGGAAACCAATAGCCCAAATAGCGATCAGTGCATGTATACATATGAAAGAATAGCTTAGACTACACGCATGCATTGAATAAACACCAAAGAAAAAATACAAACGTAGAGAAGACATTTTCATATGATATATATATATATATATCAAACAGCCCTAGAATGGAACGAAAGGGATAATCAAATATTCATAATACAGAAAGTTCCAGAAGAAACAACGTTACTTTTATGGATGTAGAGTAAGCTCGGATTTTTTTTAATGATGAAAGACAAAAGCCTGCAGTTTTGAGAGAAATGGGTTCCTCGCACAGCCAACATCTTCCTAGTGTAGACTAGTATCGTCGTGCATGGACATCTATTTCTGAATTTTTGAATTTTATTAATTATTTGGTGCTCCGAAACCTTCAATTTCAATGATTCAGAACACCTCTACTCATGAGCTGCAAATACAATTGAAGAACCAAAGAAAAAAATGTCATTTAACACAGGGGCAGTCTTACAGTACGAAGGAGATTAAAGAAAAACTGTTGCTATATGGTATTCATCAAGTATATAAGAATTTAAAGAGAACAACGTTCCCTGACCTTAAAATTTGTCCATATTTGAGGGACCCTGGCACTGAAGAATATTGCATGTTGAGAAGCCTGTAAGCAAATACCACATTAGAGGAATATTGGCAATAACGCATAATGTGCTTGATCAAGAAATCAATATCCTTGTGTAGCATTCTAATGAGATAAATATAGTGTTGACAGAATGTGCAACTCACATATAGTGCTTCGAAGAGAAAAGGATCAATATTACCAGCTAGAATGGTCGGTGCTACGCCACAATATCTGACAAGGAATTAATTGACAACAAAAGAGAAGAAATGTATAAACTTCACATGATAGTAAAACACTTTATGCTGATCTTGAATTATTATTTTTAACTTATGTGAAGATCCGAACTGAGTTCCTAGGCGAACTTAGTGAAGGATACAGCAATGCCTTCATCCATGTTTTGGTTCCGACTGGTGGTGAATAATAATAAATGATAGCAACCAGAACTATGGCTGCAATGAAACAAGAAAAACCTCAAGCGTTCAAGGATCTCCGAAAATCGAAAGACTAAAAGAGCAGAGAATAAAAATGGGTATCAAATAATGGGTTGAATTTTTTTCCCACATATACCTTGAATAAGAAGAAAAAGTAGCTCGCCATAAGCCGAAAAAGGAAGACCTTTGTGAAGGCAATATGATAACGCAATAGTGAATCCAACCACCTCCAGCTCAAATGCTGCAACACTAAGGCCCCTGACACTATTATTCTTCAAAATCTTGTATATCTGAAAAATTAAAAGAAGGATCGATTATATAAATAGCAATAGAGAAATGGCAAACTTAATGCACCACAACCCGAAGGCAAAGTCTTCAATGAACCATGGAATGAATCCAGATGTGATTACGCAAATTTCAAGATGGGCATAGAGACACTGCTTAGCAGATTGATATCAGATATTCATGTCTGAAAAATCTTAGTCTTGGTCTTTTCCAAGTGCACTTGTGCAGAGACTATCCCGAAAAGACATGGAAGAGGGATTGGCAAAGCAACAAGAATAGCAGTGCTTTTAGGGAGGAATCAGGAAGCCATCGAGAGCAACCAATTGGCTTACTACAAAAGCCGACATGATACTCAATTACTACACTCCCTGGAATGAAATACAGAAACGAGAGAACATGTTGTAAATGTATAAGAAAAATCAAGCAGAGAATGATGGCAGATACCAGAGTAGATAATATGTATCCAAGGAATCCGAAAAATTGCCTGACCGGAACAGGAGATGATATTTGTCTGAAAAAGCTCATTTAATGAAGGGGAAACCATTATAATTGATAGGAACTTTTCCAGGCCCCTTCTCCAGTCTCTTTGGAGGCAGACCAAACTTCCCGACGAGAGAAGAAGAAAGACAAGTAGAACATCAGAGAAAGATGAGGACAATCTCAGAAGGAAAATGGCGAGGATAATTTATGAGGGTGGCCAGATCTACCCGCCTCGACCCCCTGAACTTCTGTTTATAAATTCGTAGATGGAGCATCGCAGTCTTTCCAGCAAACTAACAGGCTTAGTCTCTGTTCACGGACTCCACCCACGGAACAAAAGCTTAGGCTTGATAAGTAAATGGCCATTGTTTTTACCACAAGATGCTCAATTAACCTTTCAAAAGCATATTAGACTAAACAAGCAATTTTTGTATGTAAAAGTGTGGTGTCCAGGCTTCGTTCCAACAATATAAGAATCTCTAAATTTCGTGAACTCAAGTTATCCAGCAGGAAGAAATGCGAAGACTTAGGCAAATATATGAACCAATCTGAGTTAATCGTGTCATGTAAACTTTTTTCTCTCTTTAAGGCACCAATTCACAAGCAAACACAGAATAAATCAAAAAAGGATAGTGAACAAGCAAACAATCTCTCCAACGTCACCAATCCATGTCAACGTGAGCTACTGACGGCAATCAAATTTATAAAGGCACCAATCCATAGAAAAGACGAAGATTGGCGCGACCAATTCACATCAAATGAAAGGGGTAAAACAAAGGAGCCCAGATCACCCCCCATAAGGCGGTCTTCAATAGGCAGGAATTTGGGGAAGCCACCAACCTGGGGAACCTTGACTGTGGTGGAGGCGGCGACGATGCAGTACCCAAGGAGCTTCGAGATTAGCGGCAGCAGGCAGTCGCCCTCGGGGAACTTCCACTCCCCCAACGATCTCACCACGCACCCCAAGTTCATCCCCAGGATCTCGAACTCCATCTCTCCCTCTCTCTCTCTCTCCCTCTCTCTCTCTCTCCTCTACAAGTAGCCCCCTCCAAAACTCTTCGAAGGGATGAATGTACCTTTCTGGTAATTAATATTGTGATATGTTGATAAAATATATAAAATTGGAGACCTTTTATGAAAAGTAGACAGGGACTTATATGCAATTATGTTTATTGAGAAAAATGCTCCGATTTAGCTCGCGTACGTTCATGCGACCTTATGTGCAACTTTGACTCTGAAGAGGGGGGGAAACTGATAAAAGCCCAAAATCGAAGGGTCAAATGCCTTGAACAGGAGAAAATGCTTAATTATGATTAAAGCCACTAACTATAGTCTTGGAAACCCATTGGGTTGAGTTCCCTTTTTGGGCCCAGTGTCATCGTCGGCCCAATTTGACCCTCGAGGACCATTCCATTGACCAGCATGGTTGTCACACCACTCATTCTCAAGATTGCGCCTTCACATAAACATATAAAATATAAATTTCTCTACATATTCTAGAAACCCGGCTTTTTATTCACCTATCGCTTTTAGGAAATAAGGAAGGAAATATAATATATATATATACATATTCTATGGTTTGACTTTATTCATCGAAAAAGAGTATAGTTTGGCCAAACAGCACGGCACACGACGTGGATCCATCAGATACCGTAGAAACCAGCAGACCGTCGCTCTGGATCGAGAATACCGTCCGTCCGTCCGTCCGTCCGTCCATGGTTTGACTTTTTTGGGCATGCGTTCGGACGTAGGATCCGAGATCGCCAGTAGGGGTTCCCGGACTTGGATGAGGTGGTCTCCACATCATCGTCTCCTCCCTCCCCCAACTTGTAGGGTTTGGACGGAGGAGGCCTAGAAATCACGGCGGCACACAGGGCAAGAGCCCTGGCAGATCAACCAGCGGTCGATGCAGGGGCGGTGGAAGGTGTGGCGGCACTGCGGCAAGATGCGCGCAGTCTCCCCTGGTAGAAGATCCTGGATGGGAAGGACCGACCGTCAACGGCCGGAGGAAGAATCCGGTGGGGAGGTCCCGAGAGAGGGCGGTGGTGCTCACCTGCAAGCACACCGAGCAGCGGACGATCTCTCCTGATGCGTCTGTGTTGTTCTCTGCTGTGATGAGTAGCTTAGGGATCTTGCGGACGGAGGCCGCGGACATGCCACCGTCGCCGGCGCCGATCTCGAAGATGTCGCGGAATTCGCGGAAGGTCTCGTCGGCGGCGTTCATCTGCGGGAGGAATATCGGCCGTCGGTTGGGAATTCATGGCGAATCGAGGAGTGTCTGATGCAGAAGGCGGGGGAGAGCGGGATCTACCTGGCTCTGTACGGCGTTCTGCACAGCGGGACCGACCTTCTCCCTGACGAGCCTTCCGCTCAGGAGCATCGCGATGATGTCGACCTGTGAGGAAATTTGGGGGTTCCTCAGAGTCTTAGATCGACAAGTTGTCTCCCTCGGAGAGCCTGCAAATGCTGAAATCCTACACCGAGAACTACCTCTCTCCGCTCAGTCTAATATGGATACTCTACAGGCGAGCCGGGGGCAGTGACCTATACCACGTACAGAAAGCTCCGGATTCCAGATCCAGTTGAACGCCGGACGACGAGAGACGACTCCATGGTGTCAATGGAGAAGATGACTCCGGAAATGGCTCCAATCCCGGCCCCGCGGAACAATCCGCTCTCGGTTGCTAGCCCTATTAGGGCACCGGTGACGGCCCCGACGAAGAAGCCCGCTGCAAGAAGAACAACCGAAAGATGAAGAACAGATCGAAGCAGGCTAGAACGGTGTCGATCTCATCGAAGCACGAGATAGAAGAGGAAAACCAGACCTATTGTGAAGACGCAGGCCACAAGGTAGAATAAGATTCTTCCGACCATCTCGGCCGCCACGGAGGCCGTCGTTCCCCTCCCGCTGTCGCTGCTGTCGCCGGAAACGGAGAGGTTCCTATCCACTGTCCCGGCGGCGGTGGCGGAAGTTGCCGTAGAATCAGAACCGGAAGATCCGGGGATGCGCCGTGGGAGAAGATGGATCTCCGATTCGGAAGAAAAAGGAGGAGGAGAAGAAGAAGAAGCACTCACGGGTTTCATCCCAATCCCTTCAGGAACAGGACGATGAAAGCCACAAGATAAACCCTCCCCTATCATGAATTTGCCGACCTTAGTATATATATATGGATACATCACTCCCTAGTGAGAGAGAAAGAGAGGTCAGATAATTGTAATATGATTATGATAAATTATAATTTATAATATCGTTAAATAAAAATATGATTATGAAATGAAAATTATATTAAAATACTAATTATAATACAATTTAAAAAGTACATAATATAATAATAGGAATTAATTAGTACCGGCAAACCTCACCAGCACTATTTTATTAATTATTAAAATTATATTCTGAAGTTTCTAGCTCTGGAAATTAGAAAAAATGTTCAAAAACCTGACTTTTTAAATTCTCCAGGTGAAAATAAATTACATTAACCAATTAAAATAGATACAAAGGAAAGAGTGCGAGCTCATCCATTTGGTCTCCAAGGAGGTGGGTTCGGATTATTCTGAGAGAGCGATGGTGGTTGACTTTCATGGGACCGCATGCTTACTTGCGTGTGAATAATTGAAAAATGGGCCGGGAAGTCCACAAAGTCAAACTCCGATTAATTCTGGAAAATGGGCCCAGGCCTAGTACAGACCGGCCCAGTTGAATTCGTCGGGTAGCGTTCCCCCGGCCCAATACCCGCCGACACGCCGCGCATGATTTCTAGAGAGAGAGAGAGATAAAGGAGTCAAACTATGAATCTCGCATTATTTTTAGAGAGAGGACGATAGAGAGAGAGCCAAAATATCTATATAATATTATCTAATAATTATTTTATTTGTCCGAAGATTCCGAGCACTTCTGCCGAAGTCACTATCTCGCCGTCTTCCTCCCTACCGTTTTCCAGGAGTCAAAGACCCTAAGTTGCACGGAATATTCTTCCCTGACGGCGGCGGATATTTTCTGTTTGGCCCCTAACGGCGGTCCACCGTCAGAGAGAGAGAGAGAGAGAGAGAGAACGACTGCACCCGCGAATGATCCAAATTGTTAATAAATTATTAGCCATGATCTTATTTGTCCAATGTCAGTACCTACCACAAGCCATGCTAGAATAACCTATTTATAACTAAATATTTTAATTAGTAATAATAAATATTTGCATTAATACCTAAAAATGGCCCATTTAAAGGAATTGGCGCTTTATTCTAATACCGTAAAATATATACATTTTTATAATTCTGATATCTTCTGCATGTTCTGGTTCTCTGCCAGCTCAGCGCAGCACCGAAGAGGACATTTTAAAAGTCGTCCCCCACGCCGGCGGCGGCATCGGCTGACCTTCTTCTGCTTCTCCGGGGCCGGAAGGGCGCGCTGCTGCCACACGTCATCGTCCCTCCTCTCCATCTTCGTCTTCCTCTATTTATTGGTTCGTTTGGTCACGGATCTTGCTGCGGAGCGGCGCTCGTTCAGATCGCCATTGTCGTTGGAGGCGGCCATGATTTCGTGCTCGAATTGGTAAAAAGCTTGAAGAAGAGGTGGTGCTGGTGATCCAGAGGTGAGGTCGGAGGGAAGGCGGAAGAGTGCTGGCTCTGTGCAGGCCGAGATGCCGCTTTTGCTTGTCCCTGGGATGCTCGCGAGGTCTTCCTCCTCCCGCATCCTACCGTCGGCTGCGACCGCGGCGGTGACCAGGGCGTGGCTGACGTCGCCGCCCCTGACGCCTTGCTCCTCCGCGCCAGAGGCGGCGTCGGAGCCCAGGCGGTCCCCTCCTGTCTCGCCGTCTCGGCATTTCGGGGACTGGAGGTCCCCTCTGAGCCACCGTGCTCTGATCCGCTCTTCCGCCGCCGTGACGGAGCAATTCGAGAGGCGATTCGCTACTATCGGTGGGTTTGCTCTGCCGTCTTCCTTTTCCTGAGTCCATTGATTTCGGGGTTTGTACGTTGTTTCTCTCTCGGCCTAATCCCCATGTCTCTTATCCTGTGGAATTAGCTACGAAGAACTCGTATGAGAGCATCTTGACCTCCCTCTCCAAGCCGGGTGGAGGCGGCGAGTTCGGGAAGTACTATAGCCTGCCGGCTCTCAACGACCCCAGAATCGGTCAGCCGCTGACTCCTACTGCTCTTCTCTGTCCTGTCTGAAAGAACCTTCGGAGAGTCTCGTTTCCGTTTTCATCTTGTTTGGTTCTTCTCTGATTTCCTGGAAACGATGATGCTGCAGATAGACTTCCTTACTCAATAAGGATACTGTTGGAATCGGCGATTAGGAACTGCGACGAATTCCAGGTGACGGGTAAGGATGTGGAGAAGATCATCGACTGGGAGAACACAGCTCCAAAGCAAGTCGAGGTCCCCTTCAAGCCTGCGCGTGTTCTCCTACAGGTTCCACTTCCCACTCTGATATTTATTGGGCATCTTGAAGAATAAGTCCAGTCCAGCGAGTTCTATACCTGGCCTTGGCTTTAGGACATTATTGTTGTTAATATAGTGGTTTTATTTGGCGAACTGCTCAAGCTTTAACAATGAACGCTAATGATCAAAATGTTTTTTTTCTTCCGTATTTTATCTCAGTCTTATTAATTAAAAATCCAGACAAAGCCGTTGACCGTACATGTGGGAGTTATTTTAAATATGGTATTTGAGTTGACCACCTTTTTCGCACAAATTTTCAGGACTTTACGGGTGTGCCAGCAGTTGTTGACCTTGCCTGCATGCGCGATGCCATGAACAAGCTTGGTAGTGATTCAAATAAGATAAATCCACTGGTCAGTGATGCTTATTTACGTTTCATTTTATCATTCAACATTATCCTCTGCGTGTTCTGATCTTTTTCCTATGTCTGTATGCCCTGCATATTGTTAATATATTATAAGTTATCTAAAATCGGTTTCTGAACTCTGGTGAGATGCATAGCACAATAGTACAATAGTGGTCAATTGCCAATGTGGATAAAATTAGCTCGAGAAATCTAGGAATTGTAGAAGGATAATATAAGATGAATGCTTCAATATCACTGGGACGCTGCATAAAAGGTCATAGTGTTCCATTGTTTCCATCACCTGTGAGGAGCTTCTTCACCAAATGACAGTGCTATTTGTATCTCTCTTTCACACAGGGCTTCCTTCTTTAAAGTCATTCTCATCTTGAGATGTAAATGTGTCTTTGCTTTCATCAAATAACTTGGTGTCTTGAATGCCATGACTGCAGGTACCTGTGGACCTTGTCATTGACCATTCAGTGCAGGTCGATGTGGCAAGATCAGAAAATGCAGTGCAGGCAAACATGGAACTCGAATTCGAACGAAACAAGGAAAGGTTTGGTTTCCTCAAGTGGGGATCGAAAGCATTTAAAAATATGCTTGTGGTTCCTCCAGGGTCAGGGATTGTCCATCAGGTATCCTATAATCTAGCTCTGTCGTGTCGCATATTATTAATTATTTTTTCTTTCTTATCTTTTCAAAAATCAATCTTTTTGTTGATGGGAGATTGTGCGCCTTCCATTTTTCTCAAGATTTTGACATGATTCTAAAATGTGTTTGACAGGTGAATTTGGAATACCTCGGCCGTGTTGTGTTTAACAATGGTGGTCTGCTTTACCCTGATAGTGTTGTTGGTACCGATTCACATACAACAATGATAGATGGGTTAGGCGTTGCTGGCTGGGGAGTTGGTGGCATTGAAGCAGAAGCTGCAATGCTTGGGCAGGTAATCAATGCAACATTTTGTTTAAAATTTTAATTTTTGATGAGCTTACTTGAGGATTTCATGGAGGGTATGAAATATCACGTATGGTTACAAGTGGACGTGTTTATTTCTTTCTTCACACACTTACGTGATCAATTTTTGTTCTTTAACACTGTCCAGTCATGGAAAGATTTATTTTTTGGTACATTTTTACCATTGTCGCTTGCAACCAAATTAGTTTTCTCACGTGATCTAAATTTTCCTTTGTATCTTATTTAATAAAAAAAATTATTCAACACAGCCAATGAGTATGGTGTTGCCAGGAGTGGTGGGATTCAACTTATCAGGGAAACTGAAGGAAGGAGTAACAGCAACAGATTTAGTTTTGACGGTGACCCAGATTCTTCGTAAGCATGGCGTTGTTGGAAAGTTTGTGGAATTTTACGGTAAGCCAATCAGATTTTTCTCACATTCGGCTATTCATTTTGTAATTTTATGATGTATGTGATCATCATATCATATTTTGCATTACAGGGCCAGGGATGAGCCAACTTTCTCTCGCCGATCGTGCTACTATTGCCAACATGTCTCCTGAATATGGTGCGACCATGGGGTTTTTCCCTGTGGATCATGTTACTCTTCAGTACTTGAGATTAACAGGCAGAAGTGACGAAACAGTAAGATAGTGACAAATTAAACTGTGTTCCTTCGCTGATAACTTGTGAGTCATGCTGGTTGTGATCAATTTCAGGTGGCTATGATAGAGTCTTATTTGCGGGCAAACAAGATGTTTGTTGATTATAGCCAGGTAAGAAGTTCATTTATTGTCTGTGCAATGGAATTGCCTTATTTACTCTCTTTTCTGACTGGAAATCAAATCTCTTAACCAGCCCCAAACAGAAAGAGTATACTCCTCCTACCTTGAGTTGAATCTTGTGGATGTGGAGCCTTGTATTTCAGGACCTAAGAGGTAATGTTAAGCATGATAGATTTCTTGTCACTGTAATCATGTTACTGTTTCTTATTCTGAAAATTCAACTTCATTGCAATCGATTAGCCATCCCTTCTAATTCACTATTTTTTCTGGCGACTTTGTTTTTGTCAGACCACATGACCGGGTTTCTGTGAAGGAAATGAAGGCAGACTGGCACTCCTGCTTAGACAACAAAGTTGGATTCAAGGTTTGCTTTTTTAATTCCTTCTATTTGAATTTTTGATGATACAGTATGGAACTTGTCCTTCTTGTTAAGCTGCGTCACTCGCTGGAAAACAAGTGACATAATTTTCATAGTGTTATTCTTATAACTAAAATTATGCTCATCTTCTTTCCTCTGAAGAACCAAGGTATTCTCTATCCCTATCCAAAGTCACCCTCTCTGAAACCTTTGGGTGGCTCTTATGTAACCACATTTCTGGCCCATTTAACTATCCTTGGTTATGACTCCCATTCAACTTCCTTCATCACTCTCTCACGCTGTCTTTCTTGTTCCTCTTTCTCTACCGGATCACTCCTCAGGAATAACAAACTATAATCACCTAAAACCTTCTTTTAAGATTTAAGTAGACAAACGTAGACAACATATTAAGGAGAACGATAAGTTTGATATCTGGGTATGCATTCTTTAAATGATGTTTTGCAGGCCAGTGCCCTTTGTTTATATTTAGGCTCAGACAGGTAGGGGAGGATGTCTTGATGATTAATTATCCGTTCTTTTGTTCGATTCCTCGTAGAGTTGTTTCATTATTTAATCGTCTTAATGGCATCTAAAGTATATAACATGATATGAACATTTGTTGTAGCCTTTTTACAAGACAGAATAACGTGTTCCTGCATCATATTATTCAGTAAATAACTAACCTAGAGAAATTATTTCATTTTATCCTTTGGTTATATCTATCCCAAGGTTGGCTGCGCTGTCTCCATGAACAGAACACAGGAAGAACTGACATATTATAGCATGGGATACAGAATTGCTCTTTACAGCCATATTTCCTTTTTCTTCTCCTTCATAAGTACAGGATCAACATAAAAGTTTCTACAATAAAAAGGTTCTTATGTTACATTGTAGACTGACTATTGACAGTGAAACGGTAATTAGTAATGACCTGACAACAGATACGCTTCTTAGTGTTGAATTAGAGTTATCGGTTCTCTTATGTTTTTGAGTTACTTGAAAGTAGAAATAACGCTTTCCTATATTCCTCTTTGATGTACTATGCAGTTAGCTTTTAGAATTTCTCCAATAACAAGGATGAACTGTTCAAATATTGCAAAAACAAATTCTAGGTATTGAGATGTCCATTTATAGAAATCTATTTTTCTTTGGTCCCACCTTGGCATTTAAAAAAAGTTTTCCCTAGGAAGATGCAACATAGAGGGTTAAAAGCCACTACATATCGAAGAACTTTGATAGTCATAACCATAAATGTTCTAGTTGGTCTGGAGCGTGTTGACTTGCGGCATAATTAGACAGTGATACACATCTGAATCATCCATGACTGGTATTTACAGGGATTTGCTGTTCCAAAGGAATCTCAGAGTAAAGTCGTTGATTTTTCATTCCATGGAACTCCAGCGCAAATCAAACACGGAGATGTTGTTATAGCAGCAATCACCAGTTGCACAAACACGTCTAATCCTAGTGTGATGCTTGGTGCTGCTTTGGTTGCCAAGAAAGCGTCTGAATTGGGTCTTGAGGTAAGAAAACGCATTTATGTACGTCATGTAGCATTAGCGAAAGAGGGAATCCTCTCTCACTCTCTAGCTGATGATATTGATATCCATGGTCCTTTTCTTCTGGCCCTTTTAAACAGGTGAAACCATGGATTAAGACGAGTCTTGCTCCAGGTTCTGGGGTTGTAACCAAATACTTGGAAAAGAGGTATGGAGCTCATACATGATTATAATTACGTAAATCACTTGGTTACAACTCCTCGGAGTGAACTTTTCTTCTGTTTCTGTTCTCAGTGGCTTGCAGAAGTATCTAAACCAGCTCGGCTTTCACATTGTGGGGTACGGATGCACAACCTGCATTGGAAATTCGGGAGATATCGATGAGTCAGTAGCTGCAGCGATTTCTGAAAATGGTAATTTAATCAGCTGATCCTAGTAGATGCACAGCCTCCCTTCTCACGGTTACTATCCATTTGCAGACATTGTTGCTGCTGCTGTGCTGTCGGGAAATAGGAACTTTGAGGGTCGCGTGCATCCTCTCACTAGAGCAAACTACCTTGCATCCCCGCCACTCGTGGTGGCATATGCTCTTGCTGGCACGGTGCGTGGCAGGGAGATTGCCCATTGCCCCTGCTTTTCTGACATTATTTCCGGAAATGACTTATCGTCTATCTGGTGCAGGTCGACATCGACTTTGAGACAGAACCCATTGGGATCGGAAAAGATGGGAAGAAAGTATATTTCAGAGACATCTGGCCATCAAATGAAGAGATTGCGAATGTGAGCTTCACCATCGTATCTCCTCTCACCCATCGTCATCCTCATATGTTTCCTTTTCTGCTTCCAGGTGGTGCAGTCCAGCGTCCTGCCGGACATGTTCAAGGCTACCTACACAGCCATCACTGAAGGAAACCCGATGTGGAACCAGCTCTCTGTGCCCACAAGCAAGCTGTACTCATGGGACCCTGCTTCAACGTACATTCACGAGCCGCCCTACTTCAAGGGCATGACCATGTCCCCACCCGGGCCCCACAGCGTCAAGGATGCCTACTGCTTGCTCAACTTTGGAGACAGCATCACCACCGACCACATCTCTCCTGCTGGGAACATCCAGAAAGACAGCCCCGCCGCCAAGTATCTGGTGGAGCGGGGGGTGGAGAGGAAAGACTTCAACTCGTATGGCAGCCGCCGTGGCAATGATGAGATCATGGCGAGGGGCACCTTTGCCAACATCCGCATCGTGAATAAGCTCTTGAAGGGAGAAGTAGGGCCTCACACGGTCCACATCCCATCTGGAGAGAAGCTTTCTGTGTTCGACGCTGCCACGGTAAATCTTGCTCTCTTTTGATTCGAACACATATCCTCTTTTAGAAAATCAAAAACAAAAATAAATAAATTCGTGGGTGTTTGGCGAAAACGGAAATGATTGATCTTCTGATTTCTACATCCGATGCTTAATAGTTATTACTATTTTGAGCAGAGATACAAATCCCAGGGGCACGACACAATCATCTTGGCCGGGGCTGAGTATGGCAGCGGAAGCTCCCGCGATTGGGCGGCTAAAGGACCAATGCTACTGGTACGTAAGCTGAACAAACTCATATTCTGAAGGAGAATCCTTCACCTCTGCTTTATCGGTATGTGTGGATCCGGATGCAGGGCGTGAAGGCCGTCATCGCCAAGAGCTTTGAGAGGATCCACCGCAGCAATCTGGTGGGGATGGGCATCGTCCCCCTCTGCTTCAAGGCCGGGGAGGACGCCGAGACGCTCGGCCTGACCGGCCACGAGCGATTCACTATCGACCTCCCTAGCTCCGTGAACGAGATCAAGCCGGGGCAGGACATCACCGTGAAGACCGACACCGGCAAATCCTTCACCTGCACCGTTCGCTTCGACACGGAGGTACCCCAGAACCATCCGATTCACGGCTTCCTTTCTTTAGCGAGAGAGAGAGAGAGAGAGAGAGAGAGAGAGAGAGGTGGAGAGCACAGGCTGATTCCTCTCTCATCTGCTGCAGGTGGAGCTGGCCTACTTCAACAATGGCGGAATTCTTCCGTACGTCATCAGGAACCTGATCAAAGCGGACAGCTGAGCTGATTCCCGACTGGATTGGAGACAAGCAAATTCTTGGCGGCAACGTTTTGGTGCCCCGGGAGTCCGCGCGACGTTTTGGGTTTAGTTCCGTGCCCCAAGACCAGCGAATAAAAGAGGGAATAAAAGGTTGTCTCGGATTAGGTGATGGCTGCAGAGATGAATGACTCCAGATGAGACCGTGGCAGTCGGTCCACTAATGCCAGTATATTTTATTTTTTTCCAGACTCGGGTCTCCTCCAACTCGAGCTCTTGAGTTCAGAGGGTATTTTTTTTTTAGATTTTGGTCTTTGAGATTAAGCTCGGAGAGTCCTTTTCTGCTATATTTGGGTTCCGAAGCCTACTCTCTCTCTTACTCTCTCTCTCTCTCTCTCTCCCTCCCTTCTCTCTGTGTTCTGGGCTTCATAAGGGTCCGGCTCGGAGCTAGTTTCTAGGACCATCTCCAAGGACAAGAATGAGGGCAACGAATCTACTATTCGCTAATGACTCAGATGCATTATTTAGGCACAAAGCTCAGAATTTAGTCGGAGGGGGCCACGAGATCAACGATCAGCATGAGCTGATGTCGTAGACTTCCTTCACCATCCAACGTACTCTCCAAAAGATGGGCCCGATCCTGCCCCCCCCCCCTCCCCCCCGTGTTTTCCAAGTGGCAGGTACCAGCGCCAAGTAATCTGCCAGGTGCACACGTCTGCATTCTCGGGCATCATCTGGCGTGCACGTGGCGAGCAGAGGTTGTGTCCTCAAAATGGCAAGGGCGTTGATAGGTGTCGTCAGACGGAGATATTTCCGGGAGATGCGCACACCAGAAGAGAAGTGACACCGGAACTGAGGCTCTGTCTCTCTATCATTTCGTACGTATCTCGAATGAAATACGCCACCCTGGGTCAAGAAGGCGCTTCCGCACGTTATGATGAGGCTGTTAAGAATGGGAATATCAAAGTGTGTCCGTCCAACACAGTGATAGTAAGTAAGTCAACGGGCAGAGCAGAGAGTGGCCTGGAAGTAGAATGGGAATATCAAAGTGTGTCCGTCCAACCCAGTGATAGTAAGTCAACGGGCAGAGTGGACAGTGGCGTGGAGGTAGTAGAATGGGCACATCAAGATACTCCGGGTAGAGTCTTCCCAAGCCTGGAAAAGGGAAAGCAGGATGATATCACGTGAAGAGCAACACACGAAGAAAGAAAGAGAGTTCTCTCAGTAGAAAGCCAAGCCATTTCGCACGGAGTCAGCCGCTAACTGTTCATACATTGTGCGATAAGAACACCGATGAGAAAAACATCAGCACAGAAGAACATCGTCGTCAGCCTTTTTCTGTCTTGTTAATCCTCCCCGCAAGACCACAAGATCAACGGCAGGAGTCAACGCTCTCAAATGCCGAGCTCACTGCCATCCAAAGCAAGGGTCTGAAGCTAAATCATAACTGGTACAAGGATGTGATATCTAAATCTGATGGTAAGGTAGCATCGTTTTCGTGGGATGAACAAGAGACGATGATGATATATAACTTGCATCCACTGAAAGCATCGAGGACACCTGAGAAGAAAACATTAGCAAAAGTCTCAGCCGCGTATGATCACACTATATCGCCCTTTCCATGGGAGGCTTTTTTCTGTCAAAATCATAGGTTTGCCATTCACAGGGGTTTGGATGTCTCGATTAAACCCTACATAGGGATTATGATTCTATCCGGATGGGGGTAGTTGACTGCCACATACGTCATCCAAAGCTGCTTCGGGGCAGTTGACTCACCGCACCGAACAGCTAAGCTCCTTGTGATTAAGAACAACACTCTTGGGTTTATTTCTATGGCTTCCTACTCAATGTTCAAAAATTTGGTAACATCGAAATTCCCAAGGAATATCAGAAAAAAATGCGACTAACATGACTTTAGTAAAGATTTCATCTACTGGGCATGCCTGGATATGCAAGATGTTCGAGTATCTGACCCCTCAGCCCGGAGTCATCGAATTGCTGATCTACCTGAATCTCTACAGTGTCACTGCGAATAGTGAGGATCATATGTATCTACACAGGGAGGAGGAAATGAAAACAGCCCTTTTGGACGGCATTACTTCACAGAAACAAAGAGGAGTACCTTCAGTATGTCTAGTAAGCCTTGAACTCGTGGACTCGCATCCACTTTGTAGAAGACCATTTATTCCCCTTGATCACAGGGCATCCTCCTGTAAGAGATTTGGAGAACATTCGCCATTACAAACGGCTATAAATGAGAAAATATGAAATAATTTGTGCAGGATAGAAAATTCTCACCAAGTAGGAAAATATACTATCATGGGAAAGCCAGCAGATAACAAAAAGACTTTGGAAAATAAACTAAGTCACGTTCGTATTAATCTCATTAGTACTTGTCACCTAGGTTAGAGGTATCTCACCGTGTAGGCTTAACTCATCGAGAGTAGCATCAGGCTTCATGCTCCAGAAAAGTAAAGCATCTCCCATTCTTGGCTTGACACCAAGTCCCTTTCTACCGCATTCAGATAGCTCATTGTAGTCCGGTATAGCACTGATATTGACGGATGATGCAGAGGGAAAAATTGTCTCTCCTCCTTCTTCAACATCAGAGCTTTATAAATAAACAAGGAACAAGGACAAGGGGTTAAATATCGTTGATTGAAAGTAACTAAGCATACATCTAAAGCACCTATGAACGAGGGACAAGATGCTCACAGATACATAAGAAGAGTAGCAATCCGTTGTCCTCCATTTTGGGTGTTCACTTCATCAAGGAAGTAATCCCAATGTGGTTCATACTTCTGTCCAAATTCATAATGGAGAATTTGAAGGCCTTCTCCATGCTCTGTACATAAATGAAATCAACACATAAACTAAAGGTAAAAAAATGAAAAAAAAAGACAATGAAAATTATAAATTAGGGAAGAAAGTGAAGCAATCTGCACACCAGACAACAGATGGATCAACAAAAGAGTACGAGATGGTGTTTACACACAACAAGCCAGATAAAATTCGCTTAAAATCATGATTACCAGCCATATCGTATTTAAATCTGAAATCAAGAGGGCAAACATGCACATTATTGTAGTTTTACGTCAAATAAAAGGGACTTATTAAGTAATGACTGAATTTTTTAAAGCAAGATCCTAGCCATGTCAGGTCTATAAAGACAGTGACGAGTCTAGAATCAGAACTAGTTTAAGGTAAAGATCTAAAGAGTAGTGAGCGTACTAAGTAATTATGCTTTACTCATAACGTATGAAAACAAGAATCCCAAAGGTACACAGAAGAGTACAATCACGTGTTTTAATGTACAGATTGCTCCTGAGGCTTACCCACAGGAATGAAGGTGAAATCTGCAATTCTTTTCTCAATCGCCCGGATGATTTTGTCTTGCCCTCTCTTAAGAAATGTTCCAGAGCTTGTCCGAACCCTGTCAAATAAACACTAATTATAACAGTAAAAGCCAATGGCGGAATTACCAAATGTACATCATAGATGGAAGATTTCGACGTCCTAAATATATCAATCAACATTTAAAAAATCTTGTGTTTACGAGTTCCCTAGTGTAATCAACGAGCAACTTTAGGAGGTTGGAATAAAGTAGGTATGGGGCACGAGCCATGGAGTCAAGAAGACCACCTACTATGGAAGATACATCTCTTAGCAACCAAGGAATCTCAAAAATCGTGATGTACTATACGAAATGCAGTGATTTTGGAAGAAAGACCATAAATAAAACAAAAAAAAATCAATTCCATTAACCAGACATAGAGGATCATTGGCAGATTAATTCAAATTTCAAATTAAAGATGATCGTAGTACCGACCTGCTATCTTTACTTTGACCAGTTTCACTATCAACAACTGTTGACTTTTCCATGTGAGGTTTGGCCAGCTCAATTAGATACTCGCATTCTTCCCTGGACTGCACAAGAAAATATGAAGCTTGAATTTGCAGCAACTCTCAGCATTTGCGAATTCTTCTTTACATACTATATATGCTTTAACAAAAAGGAAAAATCACTTTTCAGGTAATAAACCTTTGTCATAATAATATTGCATCCTGCTCTAATAAACATGGTCCAAAATTCAAAAATATCAACTCTGTGGAATAGTCAAATGCAATAAATCAACTTAGGATCCTGCATAACACCTCCAGTTTTGTCCAGATATGTTGGACAACCTCTCAAGAGAATATAACTGATAGCCATAAATTCACGAGTAAACTGTCATTCCTTCATGATCTGGCCTTCCCATACTAGACTAGGCTAGTCTTAAAGAATTTTAGAATCCATATCTTAAAATATGCTCACATTTCACAGCTTCCTTATAGAAATTAGCATCACGTAACACGCTTTCTATGGTACAATGAACTTCCAATAAAGCTGTACGTTCTGTACAATGAGATAATTCTGGATAGAAAAGCTTCCGACCATAAAGATGAAGAAACTCTATTTTCCTTTCCATTTGTGTGTGGCCAAATGCCAAATTTGGAATCTTCAAGTCTGAAACTCCTCTCAGCGGAATAATGTCGTCGTCCAGATCAATGGTATCAAGTGGGAAGTAGTTGGATGGAAAAGGAAGATAACAGAAGGAAATAGACAATATCCCAGGAGCAAAGAACTAAGCTGCAATGATTAAATGCTAAAAACGTCACAAATCCTGAAGAACCTCTAACAGTGAATAGCGGATCTGTATATTTATTTAAATATGTAAATCTGCGAGTTTTACGTATAAATAATTCTGGAAAATGAACTCAACACAAAGGACTTCGGAAAAAAAAATCTGAAGTCACGTTCTGTCCCTCAATCGCAAAAAGAAATCACATAAAAACTAGAAATTTAATGCAGGGGGGGTGAAGAAACTACTTCAACAAGAAATAACATTAATCGAAAGAGATTTCTGAATATACATTTTGTCTTGAAGCTTAGTATGTTCAGTGTAGATTCTCATGACATTATTCGGGCATCTTTTTAACTCTCGAAAGCATTCTTTTAAATCAGACAAATGAGCAACAAATCAAGGAATAAGAATATTCAGAATGCTCTATTGAGGGGGGGGGGGGAGAGGGGAGTGGTTCGCTACCAGATCTCTCACCACCTTGGGAAAATCGGAAAATTCAGCAAAAAAAAGTGGGAAAAACGCCGAATTCTGAACAAAGAATTGGATGCCGCACCAAGAAATTATGATACATGAACGCCCTCGGCTCCCAGGAGAGAACCTCCGTCCACTGATCCCCTCTCGTCCCTAGTCCATCGCTGCAAAGAAAAAAGAAAACAAGGAAACCTCCAGATCCATCAGCCAGACTCCCATGAGGGAGAGATCGCGTCCGGTCTTCGGCACGGATGACCAGGTTGTGAAGAGGGCGGCGGATTTGCGCACCTATGAGCCACCTTCCTCTTAGGCGCATGAGATGTGCTCTCCAGATGCCGCTCGACGGGATGCTCGACCTCTGAGGAGTCACTGGAGACTGGCAGGGAGAAGATGCCGAGGGCGAGCAGCAGCAGCAGAACGACGGACAACGTCAGCAGAACCGTCAGCACCAGCGTCCAACGCGATGACGACCTCCTCCATTGGTAAGGCCGGGAATTCCTCATGAGACCCCTCGCCATTGTGGCAGAGAACGACGAAGAATCGATGGCACCACCCCCGTCCTCGGCGCTTCCTCCACTCTGGTCAACCGCAGCAATTGTACAAGAAGATCTACATCGCTAACAAACCCAGTCATTTTATATCGCAGAGAGAGAAAGAAGATGAGAAGGAACGAAGGTCCCGCGCACGTGACATTCAACGTGGCATATCTCGAAAATACCATATTGCCCTAACCTTTGATCGGTTGCTCTCTCTCCAGAAGATCACTAAACCCCCCCTCCCCCGCGTCGGCTAACTGGTCGCCGAGGGCATTTTAGTTAAGACTTTATGGTACTCACCCCCTCGGGTCCACACCGACCCCACGTGCGTTGGGACCGTCGTTGACGCTGCACGTGGGAGACCTCTGGTAACGCGTCGAGTATTGACTTGGCTTGTCCGTGCGTGACCCCACCGCCATCTTTATCTTCCTTCCAGAAGTCTCACTATTAGTTGACGAGGATACATAAACCCTCGAATGATAGCCTCTAATGACGAGAAGCCGAGAAGTCAACAACTCTCTCTCTCTCTCTCTCTCTCTCTCTCTCTCTCTCTCTCTCTCTCTCTCTCTCTCTCTCTCTATCTTGTGATGAGCTTAACAAGGTGGAATGGGGTGGGCCTATTCTTGGTGCATTTTAATTTTTTTTTTCATTCCATAAAAATAATTGTGCATCATATTATTTGAATATAATCATATTAATAATTATTTAATATATAAAAATATATTTGAAAGAAGAAAATGCCCTCTTATATCTTGCTACTTGTGACACAAATTGCATGAAAAAACTATGTTCTGAGAGAGAATCTATTACGTGACGCATACATGACATGGTGTGGCACATGCATGGCATGGTGTGGCATGGTGCAACATGACATTAGCAGAGTGTGGCACACTATGGGCATTAATTATGTGACAAAGGGTCGTGCACCCACGTATGTAATAGTTGATGCCCACTATGTGCCTATATTGCACACCATCATGCCACGAGTTGCATACCCATAACCCCGCTAAAAACCTTCACCACTTTTGTCACAAATAAGGATGACTACCATGGTGATTACACTAATTTCCGCCAGGTAGAGAGAGAGAGGGGGGAGGAGGAGAGAGAGAGAGGGAGTGGGAGAGAGAGGAGAGAGAGGAGAGAGAGAGATAGTGATTAATAGATGAAGTAGAGATATTGACAAGTTAATTAATTGTATCTTATGTGCTAAAAAAGAAGCAAATGAAGATTTGTGAGGAATTACTGGTCTTAAAAAAGAAGGGTCAATGGATAATTTGCCTAGTTTATAGGTGGAGCGAATAATCTTCATTCATGGGGGTATTTTCAACATGACAGGGGTAAATAATGAAGAAAAAGTTGTTTTTAGAGTACATAGCTGATTATAAAACTTTTTAGGGACTGAAAGTAAGGTGTTATTGGGGTTACTCATAATCTAAATAATGCTTTCACTTCGTCGGCATCCTCTAACGGAATAACGGAATCAGAACGCTCGCCGGTCGGCGTCTGGACTTGGCGGGAAAGGTGGAGCGAGAGTGGAGCAGAGAGAAGATCAGAGAAGTGGAGAAGGTACGGGAGGGGATCCAGGGGAACCGGCGGCGCCGCCGGCGGACGACGTGTCCTCTCATGGCGATGGTTGCTTCTCCTCTCTCGCCGGGGTGTCGAGAATCTCTGCGCGCCGAGGAGAAATCAAAGAGAGGAGGGGGTGGGGAAGAGGATCGGAAGTTGTGGGGTTGCCCTTGGGAACATAGAGTGGCTCCTCGTGAATCTTCGGTTTCACCTTCTCTTTTGCAGGGCATCGGTATCTAAGCTTGAGATGGAGGACATTCAGATGCCCGCAGGTCCCGAATCTCTACGAGAGGAGGAGCAAGTAAAGAGAAACATGCCTTCCTTTGTCCCTCGTCACCTCAGCTTTCGGCGGCGGAGCAGCGGTTTTATAGGTCCCTTGATGGTCATATCCATAGTTCCATGGCTCCTCCTCCACCGCCACCGCCGCCAGCGGCGCCAGTAAATGGCGCTCCTTTCAGTTCCGATCGCTCCTCCTCGGAGGACATTTTGCTTCATGGCGACCTCGACCTATGGATCTTCCAGGCTCGTAGCCTCCCCAATATGGACATGTTCTCTGTGCGCCTGCACCAGTGCATCCCATCTTGCTGTGTGAGCGGCCAGCAGGAGGAGGTGGCCGCCTCCGCCCCTGCTTCCTCCCCCTCCCAGATTCATCAAAGCTTCCGGTACCGCAGGATCACCAGTGATCCTTACGTTACTGTCCGCCTTGCGGGCGCCACAGTTGCCCGTACAGCTGTGATAAGTAATGCCGAATTTCCGGTCTGGAACGAGCACTTCGTCTTCCCAGTGGCCCATCCTACGTCCTTCGTTGAGTTTCTGGTCAAGGAAAATGATATCTTCGGCGCAGAGAATATCGGGACCGTGAAAATCCCAGCCAGCCGGGTAGTCTCAGGGGATCTCATTCGGGATTGGTTCCCCATCATTGGGTCATCTGGAAAGCCGCCAAAACCAGATTCGGCGCTCCTCATCTCGTTGCAGTACAAGCCCTTGGAGCTCAACGCATCATACAAATATGGCATAGCAGGCGATGCTCATAAGTCGGGTGTCCAGGGAACGTACTTCCCCGTAAGGAAAGGAGGGCTGGTGACACTTTACCAGGACGCGCATGTGAATAATGGTGACCTTCCGGAAATCAAATTGGAGGGTGGGAAGGCATTCGATCATGCGAAGTGCTGGGAGGATATCTGCCAAGCGATACTGGAGGCTCGCCACCTTATTTATATCGTGGGTTGGTCAGTCTACGACAAGGTTAGGCTGGTGAGAGAGCCCACAAGATCGTTCCCAGAAGCTGCGAGGCTGACTTTGGGAGAGGTGCTCAAGCATAAGTCCCAGGAAGGTGTGAGGGTGTGCCTGCTAATTTGGGATGATAGGACGTCTCGAGACAATTTGATTCTCAAAACGGTATATGATCGATCTATAAACATGTTTGACGCAGATTATGAGTCCTCTGAGATCGATGGTCACCAAATTTTAGATTACGCCTGTGAGCCGGTTGTCTGGCTGGCTTGCTTGATTCAGTAGTTTTGTTGTGGTTCCTTTTTGTCTCCTTGCTTAACACGTTGGCAACGAGTAATTATGAAAGAAATTAGTATCGGGTCTTTTTTTCTGAAGACAAATCACCTTTCTTGTGTAATTGTGCCTAATGAAATTGTTATTTTCTCCAGTAGTGTGTGGTTTCTCGTTCATTTTTCTCTAACATTTTTAATAAAATTCGTCAATCATTCTTTCTTAAAGTATATGATGTCAACATTAAAATTTAATGATTGTCACAGGAAGGAGTAATGCAAACTCATGATGAGGAAACACGGAGATTTTTCAAGCACTCTTCTGTTATTTGTTTGCTGTCACCTCGTGATGCCAGCAGTAAACTCAGCCTTTTCAGGCAACAGGTTAAGCCGGGCTTTTGTTTTTGTTAAAGAAAGCTCTCATTTTATTACGTATCAAACTTTCTACGGGTAAAAAGTCTGTCAGAACATCCTCCAACTGGAGTCTCCAATGAGGTTTTGTCTCACTTATTAAAGAAAGCCATGATCAACAATACTTAATTGATGGAATTTCCTTTGTTTCTCCTCCCAGTGACATTCTATCATAAAAACATGTTCATGCACTCATTCAAATTATTTAGGTCAATATCATTTATTTTATATGCCTATTTTTTGTTTTGAAATGTGTTCTAGGCCATTTTCCTGCAGAACTATGCACGGATGACGTAGGAATTAGTTTATATTCTTCAAAGGCATTTTGCCATCATTAAGAAGTAAATTCTGAGGGAATGATCATCTCTGCTTGTCGACTAAAGTGTTTGGACGTTTGCTGACAAATTTGGTTAATGCGCTGTGAGCAATTTTCTTCTTTCTGTTCCTCTCTGCAGTATGAACCAGTATTTTTGGTTCTCTGTAGAAAAAGGCGTTCTTGAAAGGTGCATTTTCTTTTTTTCCAGTGCCTACATCTTCTCAGCCATTCTGAACTCATCTTGTACGTTTCCTTATAATTGATTAAGTGAATTTTTTTCTTGCGGGAACTTTTTCTTGAAAGGTTGATGAGACGGACTACACCCTAGAGGGATAATCTCTCATTGTTTCAAGCAAATAGAACCTAATAATTTAATGTGGCTCTTAAGTGAACAATCAGGTTATAAAACCATGGAGAGCTCTATTGTTGGGGATGTGCCCAAGGAATTGCGACTAAATAATGAATGAAATATTTTGGGTTTCAACTCAATAAATAATATTTTGAAGTCGTTGACTTAATGTCAATCCAACTATTCAGGAAGTCGCGTCATATTACATTATTTATTATCAAACTCTATTCAGCAGAATGTGCCCTTATTTATATATGCAATACATTTTTCCCTGCTCTATTGTCCTTGTAAATTGATGTTGAAAAACTGATAGCTGATGATGTTCTACATTGGTGAATGTGTAGCCATTACAAAAAAAAAAAAACTAGGAAACATAGTATTAACATATGACATTGAAATCTAAGATTATTATTTACGTTTTTTCTTGTGACTTTTCACTGATGCGAGGCTAACAAACTAGTGCCTAGAATCCAAATGTGAGTTTCTGCATTGATAATTATGGAAAAAAATGCTCCATAGAATCCAGGCTGAACGATATTAAGTAAAAATTTGGATATAATCATCATGGTATCTGCAAAACCGGGGTGAAGTCAATTAAATTTTTTCCAGTGACGATTTTTTAGGAAATCATGTTTAATATCTATGTACGTTCTTTCATCCTTTTAGGTATTGAGTTTATTCATTTTTTGAAAATAATTCCATTAATTCATTAATTCATTAATAAGAATGCAACCAATGTATCCAATGAGCCATATGCTCTATCGTAAAAGTTTATTGGCTAAAAGTCTCATTACTACTCTTTGATAAGCATAGCTTAAAACGTTTTACAAAGGACAATTATCACTGAAAATCTCCTTGGTGATTACTTTATGTGCATTGAGGCTTAATTTCCATGTCTCCATTCCTCGACCTAAGATCTCCAAGAAGGAAAATTTCCATGATCAATGCTCTCATATCAAAGATGTTTTCATGTGTAACCTGCGTTGTATGATACATGAGACTCAAAAACTGAGTGGTGATCATATGATACTCCAAAATAGATGCATTTTGTTTTTTTTTTCAAGGATTTTTTCCATGCATATTTTAACCGGTGATGTTTTGATCATCTGTGGTCTGACACCGACAGTCATGTTGTTAATAGTTTCTGCTTCTTTTTGAGCATGTTGAACTTCATGAATTTTTTTCTTTGTTATTGTCTGCAATCGTTAGATCCACAAACGTTTTATGACCTAGTTTTTTCTTATAGGTTGTGGGAAACCTGTACAGCCATCATCAAAAATGTGTGTTAGTTGACACACAAGCTTCTGAAAATACCCGAAAGATCACTGCTTTTATGGGCGGTCTTGATCTTTGTGACGGTCGTTATGATACACCAAGGCACAGGCTATTCAAGGATCTTAACACTGTCTTTCTTAATGATTTCCATAATCCCACATTCTCTGTAAGTGTCTTGTCTGTTTCCATAAACTTGTGCTTACAATCTGAAGATGCTAAGATCATATGAATGAGAACCTTGTCAAAGCTCGACGTATTTTTTTAGTGTAGTCGTTTATTCCTATCGTTATGGAGATTAAATTATTCAGGCGCTTTTTACCTATTGAGATTTTGACCTTTCACTTCGTTTGAATCAAATGATGGACACAGACCTAAATTTAAGAATAGAAAATCATTGTTGGGAATACCTATTGAAAATGGTAGATACGATTATCTACGAATTTTTCTCTACTTAACCTTTTTTTTTCCCGTTTGCCTCCCATAGCCCTTCCATATTTGTTAAGAGGAAAACAAAAGTAATCAACTATATAATTTTTTACAATTAATAGTATAATACTAAAACGTAAAAATTAATTAGAAGTTAATAATATATTTTTTCAGTAAATGAATGTTGTGTGTTGTATGTTAAGTCTTATAACCGAAGTTTCCCAAGAAATTCGCTCAGTATAATTTCAGGAACCTCCTAAAAGTGGATATGATTTCTTAATTCTACTTTTATTGATAAAGGGTGTTCTTTTTTTCCTTTTATTTTTTCAAAATATTCTTGATGTTCTCCCACAATTTCCGTGAGGTTCTTGTTCGTAAACGCTTGATTAAAGGTACCAATCAGAAACGCAGGAAAAAAATCATGTTTATGGGCTCCAGATCCCTGGTTGGCAAGGTCATGAATATTCAGATAATTCTGTAAACTAATATGATGGGGTATCATATTTATTATGGAATTTTTTTCTTTATTATTATTTCTTTATAGGGAGAAAATAAAGGCCCAAGACAACCATGGCATGACCTACACTGCAAGATCGAGGGCCCTGCTGCATATGACGTCCTTAAAAACTTTGAGCAGCGTTGGCAAAAGGCAACAAAGTGGTGGAAGCTGAGACAATATTTGCGAACAGCATCTCGTCATGGAGAGGACGCGTTGTTAGAGCTTGAACGCATCCCATGGATCATCAGCCCATCACTTACTGTTCCAGATGATCATCCTAGCCTTAGTGTTTCCAAGGAAAACGACCCTGGAAACTGGCATATTCAGGTGTTGCAAGATTCTACTTATCCCTGATTTTTCTCTTCAATATATGAGTTCTGGCTTTTAACTTTCCCCCTTCCTGTTCAGGTGTTCCGGTCCATTGACTCCGGTTCTGTAAAAGGATTTCCAAAGACCGTTAGAGATGCTGAGAATAAGGTTTGTAAGAAAGAATTGGATTATTGTGACGATAAAAGTTGCTTTCTGTCACATGATATTCCGCGCATTTTTAGCTTCGTTGTGTCGATCCTGTGTTGACGGTTTTTATTATTTCATTAATATATTTGGGTAATTCAGATAAAGGTATTTCTGTATCTTTTTCTTTTTTTCATGAAGTGTTAAATATCTGAACTGGGTCATGTAGGCGTTGGTGGTTGCACTAAGAAAAACACCCTTACTACCATCCACCTTTACATCTCTCAGACGTATTTTGTCTCCATCACATGATACCAGGCAAGTTTTCAGAGAGGGATCAAGCTAGGAGCGCCGATGAAAGGGAAATGATGTTTTGTTTTATTAATTCTCAGAGGGGATCAAGGATGGGGATTATCTCAAATTTCTGATGTGGTCTCACTCCTTTCCTTTCCTCGAGCGCCATCACTAAATCCCAAGGTCTTAATTACCTCTTCTGCGTCCTTTTCTGAGATCACCATCACCGAACCATACTATTCGCGACTCTTTCACTCTCTCTTTCCGTCCTCCGAGCATCAATCACTAGAGTCTATGTTACAACTCTCCTTCCCCCCCCAAAGACACTACCACCAAATCCAGGAGGATTTTCGTAATAGGTTTACTACAACAAATGGATTTCTAATATTATTCACCTGTTCATCATTTCCTGATCACGATATTAGTAAATACCAGGTTTTAGAGACTAAGGGCCGCCGAATTACTTTGGTTCCTTTCGTCATTCGTGAAAACAAACTGAAAAAGACACTATTTTCTGAACACACTACAAGCTTCTCGCCCCTGAACTGCTGATTTGATCAGAAGGATTCGATTGGGAGTTTAAGCATTTGATTCTCTTCAAAAACCTATAAATACACTATAATAATGAAAATGTACTCGTTCATATTAATATTATGTATATACTTCATTACCTTGCAGTTGTATCATTTTATCTCTTAACACCATATCAGGTCCTCGGAACCACCTGATTTGACCATCCGAATGGTTGCCACTGGTTCCTTCGGGAATCTGATCCAATTTAATTTAACGTGTCCTGTAATTCGTCATTCACTTTTCACTTTTGGAGTAAATTAATATTGCCTTTTGATTTTCTTTTGAGATCCTAATCGTTATTTATGTTTCCACGCAGAACCTTGTTTGCCAGAAGAACCTGAAAGTCGATAAGAGCATACATACAGCATACGTCAAGGCAATCAGATCAGCAAAACACTTCATATACATTGAAAACCAGTATTTTATTGGTTCTTCGTATGGCTGGCCTTCCAGGAATCCAGGTTTCCAAAAACTCACGTTTTGTTCTTTCTCTCTGCAATCTTCAATTTCATACGATCTCCAACAAGAAGAGACGACACCTGATACCTTGTTATCTGTATAATGTTGTCGTCAAATAAAAACTCCACGTGATGTACAAAACACGGCAGCCCTTTTCTGATATATCATTTGCAGGTGCTGACAACTTGATTCCGATGGAGTTAGCACTGAAGATTGCTAGTAAGATCAGAGCCAGAGAGAGATTTGCAGTTTACGTAGTCATTCCAATGTGGCCCGAGGGGGTGCCTTCATCTGCTGCTGTACAAGAAATTCTATTTTGGCAGGTACATTTTCGAATAAAGTTGAGATGGCCGAGTTGGTCTAAGGCGCCAGATTAAGGTTCTGGTCCGAAAGGGCGTGGGTTCAAATCCCACTCTCAACAACATTTAAACTTATGTTTTTCTATAGCCGATTTTTAAAAAAAGTGAAGTAGGGTTTGAATGAATTCGCCTTTCCTTTCCTTTCATTTCGAAGAAAAATAGAATCAAAGCGTTTCTGTTTTTTTATTTGTTTCAACAAAGTTTTAAAAATCCACCCTTTGATTCTTTTTGTACTATCAGCAATCGCCAAAGATTGGCTTATGATCAGTGGCATCAGCTGGTCTACTACGTGCTTTAAAACTCTCAATACTAGACCAGGTTATCGCCTTCTGTACATGATCTGCTGAAAGATGATTCTCTGCCTAGTATTTTTATTTTCACTTCTATCTCAGAAATTATCTATTATGAGCTTTAATTTAATCTTTAAATAGAAAAAAAATGTTTTCTTTTGAATACATATTTTTAATAGTAATCCCGGAGAGTTTTTATAAGAGGTGGACAAAAAGTTACGTTTCCTCGTCTTCCTGTTCCTTTAATTTTTCTCAATATTACCAAGAACGGGAAAGAACACTTCTGACTGATAACAACAATGAAAATTTTTAAATATTTAGAAGTTAACATCTGGTTAATGCGTTTTCTAATTTAAACTGACATCATAAGAACAGTGAATTACATGCGTGATAGATGTTAACTTCTAATTTAAACTGACATCATAAGAACAGTGAATTACATGCGTGATAGATGTTAACTTCTAATTTAAACTGACATCATAAGAACAGTGAATTACATGCGTGATAGATGTTAACTTCTAATTTAAACTGACATCATAAGAACAGTGAATTACATGCGTGATAGATGTTAACTTCTAATTTAAACTGACATCATAAGAACAGTGAATTACATGCGTGATAGATGTTAACTTCTAATTTAAACTGACATCATAAGAACATTGAATTACATGCATGATTCTCCCAATAAAAATTACAGTTTCAAAAATCCTGTATTCCGTGGAGGACTGCACAAACCCATGCTCATGTATGGAACGTACCCATGAGTTGAGTGTGTGTGCATCAGTTTCTATACTTTTGTAGAAGCATTTCTCATTTGATCAATGGAAGTATTTTTGTATTTTCAGTCTCTAGTATTCATGTTTAATGAAGTACTTTTGTTCCCTACTGACCAGCATAAACCCATGCCGTGAAGAACATATACCTATGAGTGGGCGTGCCCGTGTGGGAGTATTCGATTTTTTGTCTCAAGCAACGAATGTTGCATATCTATCAATAGAGCTATGATCGCAGTTTTCGCTTTGTACGTTTGAATAAATTAGTTCACCAGAGACAGACCTGCCTATGTCCACTCTTTTGTCTACAACGATGTGATGGGTCATAATTATCAACTATTTCTCTTTACATCCTTGAATGTGTTCACTACAGCACTTCTGCGGCAGGCTCAGTAACCTAATCTATCTGTGGTCTGAATAATGCCAAATTCTAACCATTCTTTCATTCGATTATTCCCCAAGCGGAGATTATTTTTTATGATTAGATGAATTTCTGCTGTATTTTCACATCAGATGTAGCCTTTTTTGGCTTTTCTTCTGATGGTACTTCTCATCTATTCATCTTGCAGAGCCAGACCATAAAGATGATGTATGGAATTGTTGCTCAAGCGATAAAATCTTCGAACTTGAGCCTTCATCCGACGGATTATTTAAACTTCTATTGCCTTGGTAATCGAGAGCCCGTGGAAACAGCGTGGTCTACTAATCCAACTTCAGAAAGCAGCACTGCGGTACTGTGCTAAGTACTCCCTTTCGATCTGTTCTGCTTAATGTTACTATTATCAGGTAGATTTATTAGGTGTGATGATTATTTATTACTAAAGTGCCGTCTTAGGTGAATCATTTTTCACTTTCGTCCTGATGCAGAGCTGAATTGGTATCCACTTGGTACCATGGACCTGAGAAAATAGACAGATTGGCCTCTAAGTATATAAAAGAAAAGCTATTTCCAGTTATAGCGAGTCTTGATACTAAGATTTCTTTGATATAAAACCATGTAAAATCGATTTATTGAGGCCAATTTGGGCCTGCGTACAAGATGATTTCTTTATGATATTCTTTGAGTCGAAGAGGATCTCAGAGCTTTCCTTTTCATTTTGAAAAAGAGTTCAACACCCTCATGACGATCAATGAGAAATCGTGCTCATATCTCATCTGGCACAGACTAGCATCTCAAGTTACGCCCACATTGACACGAATACCACCCTGCACTTTGAAAGTATTTGACAAATACCCTTTAACTCTCTTTTATTTTTCTAACAATTTCTATTTTTCTTTTTGCATGGTCTCCATGTTCTGTCCCGTGTTGCTGCCGACTGGTCTACAGAATCGCTCACTCGTATGGATAAATCATCATATCATCTTATTTAACATTCTCGTTGAGTTTGGCAGGATGGGAATTTTCCGATTCAACTCATTTTCATCTGATTGCTATTTTTAGGCCTCGGTACAAAGGAATCGGAGATTTATGATTTATGTCCATTCCAAGGGGATGATAGTAGATGATGAGTACGTGATCATCGGGTCTGCGAACATTAATCAGAGATCTCTGGCCGGTTCAAGGGACACGGAGATAGCCATGGGCGCTTACCAACCCCATCACACATGGTCTGGGAAGAATAGACATCCACGTGGCACGGTCAGTGACTTTCCACGAGCACTGGTTTCCTTTCTTCTCAACCATACTCCAACATTTCTTCACAGATATAGAATCAATCTATGGTGAAATAAAGAGCTCGCTTCATTACTACATGTCCCTAACCCTCGTCCAGTTACTTCATCCTCTATACTTTCTAAGAATAGCATCAATTCTGCGAATGGAAGCCAAGACCTAGCTGTTCAACCTGACGGAAACTAGCTACCATCATCTTCTTTCCTTCTCTACAGTCATTAGCTTTGAATTCCCCAAGCGAATATTCCTCTCTCTCTCTCTCTCTCTCTCTAGATATACATATAGATACTCAAAAGTACTGATGCATACATTCATTCATATATATATATATATATATATATATAATGTGATTATTTATTGTGTGAGAAAACTGCCCTTGCAGGTTTATGGATACAGGATGTCTCTGTGGGCTGAACATCTGGGCCTAGTAAATCCCATCCTGGAGGAGCCCCACACTGTAGAGTGCGTCAGAAGTGTGAACTCCATAGCTGACGGCAACTGGAAAAGATTTACCTCCGAGAAGATGACCTCTCTGCAGGGGCATCTTCTCAAGTACCCGATCAGCGTCGGCGCTGATGGGAAGGTGGGGTGTTTGCCAGGTCAGGAGGAGTTCCCTGACGTCGGCGGCAAGATCTTAGGTTCGGATACTCCTCTTCCTGATGCATTAACAATGTAATATCTCCAATTAGGGTATGGGTGAGTAAATAGAGAAAGATTGAGGACCTGAAACTCCTCTTTCTAATGCATTTATCATTCTAATAATCCCTCCAATTCTATTTATGTGCAAGAAAACATTATTATTTCTTCTTCCTCATGCATTTATACAGCACTAATCCCTCCCATTGTACCTGTTTGTGGGTTAAATAAAGAGGGTAGGGTGTTCTATATGAATGTGGTGTCTGTGATATCGATTCAAGGCTGGTTTCCTTCTGTTCTCATCCTGGTTTGCACGCCCTTATCGCTGCCAAGAAAAAGAAAAAAAATCAGACTGGGGATTCCGTCTGCTCACCTCAATGTAAGGATCCTCTTACCTGCTCCTTTGTCAGCTCCTTTATCTGGAAGTTCATATCTATGCTGGGTAAATAATCTTGGGTTGCTCATTGACTATCTCATGGTAACTCTGCTGCTTTCATGCTTGCTCCATGATTATTTCTTGGTCAACTTCCTTCATTTGGCAGTTCCCATCCATGCGAGCGCGGCCGTTGATAGTTAGTTGATTATTTGTTGGTCAGGTTTCTTCATTTGGCAATTCCCATCCACAATAGCTCTCTCTAGCTCGCTCTGCCTCTCCAAGAATGGTATACCTGCTGGCCATCGGAGATCTGGATCAATAAATACTTCAATTATCATCCATCTCCAGGATCCTCCCCAACCCCTCCAACACACCATAAATCTCCTCCGTCCTCGGATGCGACTCATCTTCTACTCCAAACAAGTGAACCACCCCGCCCTCCACCTCCACCCAGCTACACCCCGCCGTCTTCCTCACCCCTCTAACCCTCATCATCAACCGCACCCTCGCTGCATCCTCCCCCCTCCCCGCCCCCTCGTACGTCCTCGCCATGGCCGCGTACCTCCCCGCGTTCCCCGGCTCGAGCTCAAACAGCCTCCCCGCGGCCTCCTCCGCAATCGCCACCTCCCCGTGCTTCCTGCAGGCCCCCAGCAGAGCCCCCCACACGTCTCTCCCGCCGCCGCCGGGGGCGGCGGCGGCGAGCTCCGCCGCCTCGCGTAGGAGCCCCGCCCTGCCCAGCAGGTCCACCATGCAGCTGTAGTGGAGCTCCCCCTTCTCCACTCCGTGCTCCTCCATCAGCTCGAAGATCGACCTTCCTTCCTCCACCATGCCGGCGTGCCCGCATGCCGAAAGCACGCTCAGGAAGCACATGCCGTCGGCGCGGACGCCCGCGGAGAGCATCTCGGCGAACAGCGTCAGCGCATGCCGCGCGCGGCCGTGCGCGCCGTAGCCGCTGATCATGGCGTTCCAGGCGACGACGTTCTTCAGGGGAATTCTGTCGAACACATCGCGAGCGTGGGCGAGTCGGCCGCAGGCGGCATACATCGCCACCAGGCCGCTGCCCAGCGCGGCGTCCACCGGCGTGCCGGACTTGACGGCGTAGCAGTGGACCCACATCCCGTCTCGCGCCGCCGCCAGCTTAGCGCAGGCGGGGAGGAGGCCCACGAGGGTGACGTAGTCGGGGCTCTGCAGGGTGTCCTCACGCAGCATCCGGTGGAAGAGCGACAGCGCTTCTCTGTGGCGCTCGTTCTGGGAGTACCCCGCGATGAGGGAGTTCCAGCTGACGAGGTCCCTATCGGGCATTCCGTCGAACAGGTGCCGCGCGGCGTGGAGGTCTCCGCAGCGGGAGTAGAAGGAGACGAGGGCGTTGCCCACGAAGAGGTCCGTCTCTAGGCCGACCTTCCAAGCCTCGCCATGGACCGTCCTGCCGCTGCCGCCGTCGCCGGAGGCGGCGCAGGCCTTGAGCACGAAGGGGTAGGTGTAGCGGTTGGCGGTGGCGGGACCACCGCTGCGCCGCATGATGGCGTACACGGCCAGCGCCTCCTCCGGCGGGCCGACGGCAGCGTACCCACGAATGACGACGTTCCACAGGAGGGCGTCCCGCAGTTCGGCGCCGTCGAAGACGCGGCGTGCATCTCGCATGCCGGAGCCGCCACCGAGATCGGCGTACAGCGCCACCAGCTTGGCGGCGAGGAAAGGGTTGCCGCCGTGGCCGGCGGTGATGATCTGTTGGTGGGCTTGCTGGAGGGTCCTCAGGCTGGCGCATCGGGTTCGCAGCAGGGCGGCGTAGTCGCGGGAGTCCCAGCGGCGCCGCTGGTCTCCGGCCACCGCCCCGTAGAGGAACCTGAGTGCGGCGAGGTGTGGCCTTCCAGGGCGTGGGACTGCTCTCGGCGGGCGGAAGCCATGCATCTGCTGAGAGACTCAAGAGCCTCTTTACGTGAATGAAGTGATATTTATAGACGGAAATGAGTATCTATCGGGCTGCTTGGTTACTAAATACGCGGATATGGAGTACCCAACGGGCCCACTAGCAGCAGTTCTCAGAAATGTTCCAGACCGGGAAGACGATGGAGGGAGGAGGCTGCATACTATATATAGCATGTATCGGATCTTCAAGAACCAGGTCAAATGTAACATTTAAGATTTCAGGAGACCACGACTTCACCCGAGTCAACCCACGGAGGCATTTAAGATCCCCTCGGAGTTTCCTAAAAAGGGTAAGCTTTTATGGACATCAGGTGAACAAAAGGCGCGTCCTTTGGACCGAGACAGGCACCGGAGCGGACCTCTTTTTCCGTCCAAATCTAATTTCATAGTGAAAACCTAGGAAGACTACCAACTGATTTTGCTCACTTGGATCATTTCCAAGGGCCGTACATCAAAGCCCAAGAAGAAGCAGAAGAAAAACTTCCCATAGCGGTCCAACATCAGGTCGGATGGATTGCAGCTCGGCGCCATCCGCTGCATAGCAGAGCAAAAAGATTGAGGAACTGATGATGTCAAGGACGAGGAATAATGGCCAGCAGGAACGACAAGAACAGGTAACAGAGGAGAAGATTTTTCAACCTTCCAAGCAGATATTTCAACTGATTTGGCAGCTACAGCTACGCAATTCTGGGCTTTGTGATAAAAAGAAATTAACAGTGGACCAACGTCCCAAAAGATCATTGGAGCTGGAAGCCAAGGAAACCAATTCATGCAAGATATCTTTCAGAATGATGCAAATCACCAGGGGAATTCGTCAACCATCATTCGTTAACTAGCAAGAATCTTTCATAAATAAACAAGTGTCAGTGATTAATGACGCATTGTAATCTGGTTCTTCCCCTCCAATATTTCCCTACAGAGGGAAGGTTTGACATTTTCAAGTGATAAATTATTGGACAAGATGTTTCCACAAATAGATAAAACGATACTGGGAACAAGAGAAAAAATTCCATACCTGCAATCAGGAGCTTGCATTTTCTACGAGGCAAAGCATTGATGATGTGCCGTAGCAGAACAATGAGCAAAGCAGCACTCATGAACAACGAAATCAGAAAAAAAGAAAAGAAATACATATAAACAAATAGTTGGAGAGACAACACGCCGCCATCTTTAAATATTAATGAGATTTCATAATTAAGGAGTGTTATTTACAACCGGAAATCATAACAGCTGCGACCTGTCATCATAGGGCTACCAGTGGTGGCTCATATCTGTTCTACGAGAGATTATAATGGGAACATGGAATGTACAAGTCGCTATGAACAATCTTTCCACCGCCCTTTTTTCTTTTTTGTTGCTCAGAGAATTGGGAATATATTGTCATCGTTTCCACCTAGCTGATCCAGTTTGCCGTCACCTTTGGGAAGGAAATCTGGATTCACATAGCACTTCATTCCTTCGAACAAATTGAGATTATCCACCAGCTTGTGGAACACATTGCAGCCGCAACACTACAGCGCAAAATCAGAGAGAAAGCTATTTTAACCAAAGCGTAACGCAATAGAAGATAGATTGTGAGAAGAGATCGTCAAACAATGAGCAGAGAAGGTACCTGAACAAAGACAGTTCCGTCGGTGTAGGCGTGGGGGTTGATGGCCCTGGTTGTGCGCTGTCCACAAACGTTGCAACTAAATGCGATAAGCATCCTTCGACGCGGAGATTTGGTGAACAGAGACCACGGGAAGGTCGAGACCGCTCGATTTTTCAGCCCGTCGTCAGCATCGGCAGCAGGGACGGGGGGCCCCTCCATCCCGGAACCCGTGGTCCAACCTCTGCCTGTTGCTGCGCTCAGAACCATACCCAGAGCAGCATCCTGCCAGAGAGGAGATCGGGAAGAAAGCCAGCGACACGATCAACGAAATTACATGAGGCAAAGCAATAGAGAAGTGGGTCCGGCATTCACCCTAGAAAGAGGGACGATCGGGCCGTGGTTTCCCATAAACGGAACCAGATTTGTATTCCCAGCATCGCGTTGGAGATCAGCCTCGTCCTCTTTTCCTAGAGTAGAACAGAATCTCTAAGATCTCAGAAATCAGAGACGAAGAGAAGCGAGGCCGGGAATCGGAGCAGACGGACACATACCCTTTGATGCGACGATCAGATGCCGTCGGGCTCTACCCATCCCGCATCTCCTCTTCGGGGGGAGGACAGAGAAGGGGGTGAGGGCGCCGGCGGCGCTCGCGGCGGCGCTACGGACGTCCATGGCGATGGCAACGACGGAAAGACAAGCAGCGGAGATCGTCGGCGTCACCGATTCCCAAGCTGCGCCGCCGCCACCCGAATTTATAGGGGATTTTCGGCCCATAATTCAACCCATTGAAATTCTTAAACTAAATCCCTTCGGGCCACCCTTCACGAAGTAGCCAAAAAAAAATCTGATGCTTTCTAATGCCTAAAATAATTCAACGGTCAAAATGGGGCCCACCTCAGCCGTGGGCGGTGCGATGGTCTCGCGCTCTGGCCCCACGGGTACAACCAAAGATGAGGGCCTTCTGGAATATTCGGGAGCACTGTCGGATCCAATAAACAAATAAATAAATAAATAAATTTTCTTTATTTTTATAGATAATTTGGAATATATAGCAAGCCAGGGAGAGCTTGGTTAAGTAAATAATTTCTTTTTTTTTATTGTTGCGTAAATTACTGGGGGATTTTAAAATACTTGGGCTAGACGAGGTGTGTGCATGTGGCAGAGATGCTGAAGCCGTTGACTTTGTCGCTGCCACTTACGTACCCATGCTGGGGAACAGCAGCCAATTCCCCATGGCAAGCTCTGGCAAGTGGTGTGCCATGAGGATGGTTCCATGGGGTCTCAAGCTGAGCTTAAAATTGTGGACGTGGAGGAATTCCTCCCTTGACCGGCGGCAAGCGGCGCCACCTTTGATGCGGCATGGCCGTACAAGGTGTAGTGCACAGAGCTGTATATGCTGCCATTGATCTAATACTCCCTAGTCTATGTTGGGAGTGAGAGTGAAAGTTTCTGTCGCAAAGAACCTGGCCAGCTCAACTGTCACCGCCATGTCTGGCTTTTCTAATCAGTAGTCGCAGAGGGTGGACTTGATGACAATAACTGCTCACCGAGGAGTGAATCCCCTGATCTAATGTCAAGAATACGCAAGAAACCAAGGTTCTCAGCCTCGTCAAAGGTGGTGATGACCTCTTGATATCCCAACCACTGTCTCACAATGGTTTCGAGGTGGAACGACACCCTGATGACGGCAAGTCCAAGCACTTTGGCTGTTTAAAGTAGTGGGGTTACCTCCTCAAGCTGGGCACCATACTTGGACCCAATGGGTAGATGACTTTTCCCTTGTCGAGAGCCTTGATCCTCAATAAGAGCCATCAATTAAGATGACATCTATGATGGAAAAAAATATATTATAGAGAGAAATAGAAGACAGGGTAAGCAAGCAAAGAGAAGGGCATATATGATGTAAAAGTTAACACTCATAATGTTCTCACTAAGCTCAACCAAATACAAAAGATAAAAATTAGAGTTAATGAGTGAAGTGAGCTTCTCCACTTTAGTGCATCATAGTTTGTGAATGAAATCTAATTCTTTGTCTTACACTAATCCCTCATGGCCTTACGTCAGAGGGATACCTCTCCACTACCTTCTGTTTACCTATTATGTGTGGAGAGGTAGTGGAACATGCTTTGTATCACTTACTAACACTTCACCTTGATACAAAGCTTCCAACACCAACAGATTATTTAAATTTAATACAGTGGTCATTTGGTTATTTTTTTTTTATCTCAATTAGATTTTCAAGAACTATATCTTGAATAAAGTGGTGAGTAATCTCTACATGCTTCATTCTTCCGTAAAATATTGAGTTCTTTGTAATAGATATAGTTGACTTATTGTTGTAGTTGATCTCTATTGTATTTATTTGAATTATGTTTGTCTTATAATATTATTCACATCTATACAAATTGTTGTGAGGCTAATGATTCACCAATTTACAATTAGTCTCTTTTTTTTTGAAGTCCACAACACAACACCATATTCATAATTTAAAATAAACTCATTAGTATTCTACAATTCAACTATTGATGTTACCCAACCACTATCAACAAAATTAGATAGCTTAAATTGAAGAACTTAGTGATAAAATTCTATAATACTTATCCGTTGAATGTAGCAAAGAATCTATTTTTCTGCTCCAAGATGATGAACAAGTTTTGTAATTCAAGATAGTAAACTTATTAAGTAAATCGAATACAAAATTTTTCATGCTATAACTATCTTGAATAATATCAGCCTAAGACAATTCTGAAGTAAAAGCAAACCTATCCCATTAAATTTAACAATTTTCCAAATATTAAACTCATTTACAGGTGAATGAGATGATCTGATGTATATAATGTCACCACACCCATAATAAAAATGCCATTTTCTTTATGTGGACGGAATTAGTTTGATTTCTCTTCTATAAATGTTATTTTTATGAAGATAAGAGCTAATTCATACTATACCATGCTTTCAATGTTTATTTGAATCCATAAATGGTATTTTTTAATTTTAGAATTCATTCTCTTTGTCATTAATTAATCACAAATTCTTGTGATTATTCAATATATAGATCTTCATCTAGATAATTATTTAGAAATATAAATTTAACATCAAATTAAAATATTTATATCTCATTGGTGATGTTAGAATAAAAATAATTCTAAAAATTTCAAATCTAGCAACATGAGAAGAAATTTCAAAGTAATTAATTTCATATTATTGTACAACAAGCCTTGTTATGTATTTCTGCACACTTTTATTCGGGTTGCATTTCACTTTGTAAATTAATTTACACAAGTTGCTTTTTTATTCTGTGGTAGATCAAGAAGTTCTCATGTATCATGTTTATGATTGAACCTATTTCCTCTAGAGATTTGTTTCATTATTTTTTGCCTTGAATCTCTTCAAAACCTATTAGTTCTACAATTATAAGTACAATAATTTTGGTCCTTTAATCGAAGCATTTTATTAGATTTTTAGTTCTTATTGGGAATTCTTATTTATTTTCCGTGTTGGAAGAGAATAGTCATGATATCTAGATACGCAAAACGTGGGCACTATAGAAGGATTTTTTATCCCTCATTTCAAGGTGAATAAATAAGAGAATAGTTTTATGCATGCATGAATCATTAGCTCTTAAAGAGTCAAAGTGAGAAGGTCTAATTGAAGAGATCAAACCACAATGTTTTTTCACCATCTTTGAGATTATTTCCATATTGGCCTAATCTATGCCCAGCGTAACATGTATGGCTATATTCACACCTATGTTAATGATACCTTACTCACCCATAGGCTGACTCACATAATATACAATTGCTCTTGCCCAAACCATGCCCACATACACTCACATCAGTGCATATATGCCTATATTGGGCAGCAAGACCTACTTACACTTGCATTGACCTGCCACCATATGTTACTTCACATTTGTGTGCCAATGGCATTGTGTGGCATGGGCATACCTACGTCTATAACCCCCACCCACGCTCAAACATGTTTTCTTCTTGCATTGGCACTCATACATGCACCCAAAAAAAGACACTTATTTTCACCCATCCAAGTTGGCTTTGGTGCTAGTATGTGTTGTACGCTTGCAACTATTTAAACGATTTATGAACAGCATGTCACCCTATCCCTTAGGTTAGGTATTTGATCTTGTTCATTCTTAGATTAATTTGCTTGACATGCACTATGAAATGTTTAATTATATCAGCAGATAAATTAAAATATCTAGAAATGTTAAGGTGAACATAATTTAATGTGTCTTTAAATATTTTTATATTTAAATGAACTGTGAGATAAATTTCTAATTTATGATAAACTGATTTATAAACTAATTTAAATGTCTGAACAATCATTTATGATAAAATGATGAATGCAGTGTTTTCTAAGTGTTGGAACATTCCATCAACCTCAACATATACATCATCCATCTCTGATTTCCTTATCTGAATTCGCTTAAGACATCATAATTTTTTTTTACTAGCTCTAAGATCAAGTAGAGACTACTTAGAACAAGCTGGACTTGATCATCCCATAAGAGCACTTCCATGGGCAAGCAAATTTCCTAACTTCAACGCCTCACTGGATGCTAGTGTAGTAGGGGAAATCCATATAGCTTGTTATACATTACACTATATCATACGATGTATTATGATAGAGTAAGAGACTGAATTTCTATTACGCATCTGATGCCATCGGCCGTGTCCCCGGTCAGAAACCCGCTGAAGGCCATGAAGAGGGAGGGGCCGACCACCAGAGGGGAAACTCGGCTGACCCGACCTGGTGGCCGTGCTTGAGGGTGCTGCTTGGATGCTTACTAGTAAGGCTCGGTGGCGAACCCCCTCACACGTGCGCTGGCGTTGACCTTGGACAAATCTTCATGAACATAGGTCGAAAGCCCCATCCCACAGTCTCTCTCCCTCTGTAGGCTCGTTACAGACGAGAGGGAGAAAGAGACCGTTATTTACACTTCGAGGGCCGGGAGAGAGAGAGAGAGAGAGAGAGAGAGGAGAGAGAGAGAATTAATCATTAATGGTGAAGCGGTGCCTTTCTTCGGTGGAAAGTCAAAGATGGAGAACACGTAACTGATTATTCTGCCCACGCAGTATTCACAATCCGGAAGGAAAATACAAGGCTATAGTGTGGTCCGATGTTATTAAATGGACTCGTCACGCGTCAATTTGGTCCGCTGTCTCAAAGCAACGTAGAACGGGAACCAACATTAGTTATGAGTTATTAAGACTGTCTGCCATTCGAACGGGGATCGAGGAGTAATCAGTGGGATTATCCTCCCATATAAGATGGCAGAGAACGGGGGGCCTCCCCACCAACGACCACCCCAACCTCAGCGCCCATCGAGCTGTGCGCGAGACATCCTCGAAGGTACGTCTTCTAGCTCGTTCAAGTTGATTGGTGATTGCCTTCGTCTCCTGATCTGGGAACAGAGACATCGAGCACGCGTCGCTGTTTTCCGGAATGGGCCCGAGGAGCCCTTCCTTGGTCAGTGGCCACATAGACTACCACCGGCGGCTTGAGAACATCCTGGCGGAGCTCCACAAGAAGGCGAATGGCAGGGGGGACGGGTGGTGGAGTGGCGGAAGGCGTTTCCGGCTGTGGAACACCGGCGGGGACGCGACAGCAGCAGTACGGTGATTACGAACGGTGGTGGCAGAGCTGATGACGGTGATTAAAAATAGAAACAAATGCAAAAAGAAGAAAATTACGGCTTACTGGGCCTGGGCGGATGTGCTGATGATGATGCAGAGGGTGGGCCATTTCTTCGATACCCACCAAGTTGCCCCGCGGGCCCATTCCGAAAAACAGCGACGCCTGCTCTATGTCTCTGTTCCCAGATCAGTCGACGAAGGCAATCACCAATCAACATGAACGGAGCTAGAAGACGTACCTTCGAGGACGCCTAGCGCATGGCTCGATGGGCGCTGAAGTTGAGGTGGTCATTGGCGGAGAGGATGAGCATCTGGCGCCGAGCTGGTTCGCTGTCCGTTGCAGGGGCATTGGGAAACTCCACAGCAACCTCCACCATGGTCCGATCCCAAGGCCTGGGCCGTCGAGCGTCGCGACGTCCGCGAGAGGTTCTTCCTGTGCGCTGTGCAAAGGAAGATAATTTGGGAAAGTGAAGTCAGCCGCCCTAACCTTGGAAAGCTCCCCCGCCGCCCATCCCTCCCAGATCGTGTCAGCCGATACCTCTTCCATAATCACCGCCTAGCTACACGGGGACCATAGGTAGCTCTGATGAGGGAAGCTCTTATATGGGCGGAGAATACCTCCGATTCCTGATGGATCCCCGTTCGGATGGCGGACAGTGTCAATAACTCATAATTAATGTAGGATGTCCATCCGTTGACTACCAAAGGTGCCATTCCGTAAGATAATTTGACATGTGTGTCTACCACGATGACATAACGTGACATCTATGACATCAATACTGGTTTAAAAATATTCTTCAAAATACATTTTTAAAATTAATTTAAACGTCTTCCAAAAATAATGTGACGTGCCTATGTCAACTACATCGCTTTATATTTATTTAATATATATATATTTAAATAAAAATTTTACCAAATAAAATCTGAAAACTTTTATTTCAGATAGGTTATGATCAATTTTATATGGATTGGTGCATTTTTGTTTTCAGTCTTAATTTTAAGACCATATTTGAGAAGACAATATTTTCACAACTTTCACTATGGATCATAGTATTTTGTAATTTGTTATTAATAGTACCTCTTAAAAGACATTATAATGTAAGAGACATTCTTCTTTTAATTTGTACATAAGCCTTAAGACAACTGGTCAATGATAATGTATGCTTCATTAGTCTCTTCTTATTCAATAGCTTGTGTAATTCACTACACCAGATTTTAGATAGATATTTGATTTGTAACTTTCCTCACCATTTTGTTATTATTTTGTGGATCATTTGGGAGAGAAGGATTTTTAATGATCCATCTTGATTAAAATTTGATGTCCTACCAGATATCGGTAAGTGAATTGTTGGTTGTCGCCAAATGACTAGTGCATAGTTAGTAACAAGTAATACCATTTAAGAAAAATAAAAATTTTAAGATCTAAGTTTCAATTTCTCAACCAAAATTTTTACACATTATAATGCCATAATTCTTGGAATTATAAAGCTAGACACCAAGGTGATGGGTGAATTGGAGTTTATTGGATTTTTACCTTTTTATTTATTTATACCAAACTTATTTGTAATATTGATAGATGTGTCAACATATACATTGTGGTAACACAACTCAATAGTTTTTCATGAAAAACATCATACGTTTTATGCTAGTTTGCCTCTAACTCAACTACTTTCAATACTAAATAGAATTTTCCTTTAGTATTCACTTATTCCCCTCAAGAAAACAGGCTAATATTCATAGGATCAGCTACCAAAATCATAGAAGTATGTCTCTCCTCAAAGACCTAGCCTCTCGAGCCAAATATTATTAGCATTTGATGACTTTGCTCAATATACTCTTTCTCATCACCTAATTATCTTAAAACTTGATGGAGATCAAAAGTCATAATGGTTTTGTTGATCAATTGTCAGAATGAGCTGATGAAGAGGATGCAAAGTTCTCATTTATTGTTAATGTGTGCAGCATGAAGATCTTGATGATGATCGTTAAATCTGTGTATTCAATCAATTTTTACATGTAAGACATTCTAAACTTCAAATGTCTATTCTTGCAACCATTTACATTCAAATTTGAACTGAAATATCCTAATTAGGTGGAGAATAGTTGGGTTTTACATTTGATCAAATTCATCAAGTTTGTCTTTACCTTTTTTCCATGTAAGCCATTGATGTGTCACTATTAAGATAATCCCTTCAAATTTTAATATTTGATTATTTTCTCTTTCTTGCTTACTTAATGTACTAGATATTTTAGGAAATCTATCTAATATCATTTTAAAATGATAAACCAGCCTATGAAGCTTTTTTCAGAAGGCCTCTGATTGATTTAGAATTGATAGATAGGGCGCTACAGTGCCTCAAGTGAATGAAAATAAGCAAGGTAACGAAGTCACACTAGAAAATTAAATTAGATCATCATATAATTAAGGATGAAATATTTTGCATTACTTGTGTCGATTTATACCATACAAGCATATATTTAACCTTTCATTTTAAGATGTTTTTTCAGTTGATAATCCTTTATCCTCAAGTAATCCTAAGATAAAGAATCAACAACTTAGATTTAGTTGTTAGTACTAAGATCGTAATCATTTAATTAATAAGATCAATATAACAAACTCATTACATGTATTAAATATTTCAAGTATATAATTCACATACATAAATAAGTATAAATGTTGTATAATCATTTATAAATAAATTCTCATATGTAATTATTAAAACCAAGAGCATCAATAATAATAACATAGTATAATTTATAAAGGGGCTGTAAGGTTATCTTTTTTTGCAATATATCATATAAGACCCCTTTTGAATCTTGAAGTCATATAAGATTTGAATCTTGATAAATTAATTTGGAAAGATAGCTAATCATTTTTTATATATATACTTTTCAATAGATCTAATACCTTATCTGCATTTTTGATATTGCTGGTACAACATTTTCTAACAGTTGGGTATAAGAAAATGTGATTTAAGGGATTCTTCATTTTGAACCATGTATAATTAATTCTTTACCATGTTGATATTCAACCTTTCTATTATTAAGCAACAAACTTTACATGCTTCTCTTCTTGAATCTTTATATATTTAGAAACTCATTCAACTATAGCAAAGCAATCAAAAAATTCTTCAACGCACAAATGATCATGGAAACTTAGAAAATATATTTTTATTACTTTTTTAATAATTTTTGTCTTAAAATCTACTTCTCATATTTCCATGAAAAATTAATAAATAATTATACAACACTATTACATTTCTTAAACTGTGACAATGTTATAGGGAGAATATTGCAATAGTTTGAGTATTTTGGAAAAAAATATGTAAGGCTTTCTCTGTATTTAAGAGATGATAAATGCCAATAAAGAGTGAGGCAAGTTATACTATTCTTCCCCTCTATCCTATGAGATAGAAGAATTTTTTTTCCCCCTCTCCTTGTTTCAATAAATACTCATTTCAATAGAATTTTTCTGTATAGAACATCTCAAATTAATTTTTTTCTAACTAATTTTTTATAAAAATTATAGTGTGGTGAGTTTTAAATGGATACGAAATTAGTTGGGGAGCCCCTAAAAATTGGACTGATTTAGTAAATAAATTAAAAACGCCATAAAATAGGACTATTACAAAAAACTAAGACTCTTATGTATTATTTATGGATCAATTTGTGCCTAATCTGATTTTGGGGGTTTTGGGTCCTCTCATCTTCATAGTCTACACTTCATATTTCTAAAGCACTTAGCACACAACCTATAAGCTTTTCTTGGTTTTATGCGTACTATTCTACATCACAAAATACGAAGTCATCACAAATCCTCAGAAAATTGTATGTGAAGCCAATGGAAAATTCTAGTGATCAAATGCATAAGATAAATGAGGATAATTTGATATTAAATTTTTATTGATTAAGTAAGATTAGTTTCTTATTAAATCCAAACATGACTTCATTAGGAAAGAAAGCATGATCTAAATTATGATAGAGAACTATATTTAACACTGCTGTTTGAAAAAATTATGTTAGATGACAAAAAGATAAACATTTCTAGTTAACTAGAATGCGTGTTGGATGTTCATGAGTTACTAAAAGTTATGAAATGCCATTAAAATATATATTGATTAAAAGGCATGAAATAAAATGATGATAGCAAGGTACGTTATACAAATTGAAAAGTACACAACCGTCGAAGCCTTTATTTATAACAGGCAAAAGCTAGATGATGACTATGACATTTTGTTGAAATATAGTATGATAGCTATTCAAAGATAGAGAATTACCAAATTATAGATAGTTTGCCTTTTGAGTCAACGCCAGAACAAAATTGTATGTAAATCATGCTATTAAAAGATATACAACAGGCTATTAAAACCTGTATTAATAGCTGGCGTTAGATAGATGACGATGACAGATTATATAAAATTAAATATGGCATCGCTGGTGTACGAGTTTAAGTTTCCACGCCAAGAAAGACACCCTATTTTGTCAATACAAAATGCATGTTAGATTGATTGCAGTTTATTGACAAATTAAATGCGAAGACATTAGAAACTCCACTTGATCAACGGCATAAGCTACATGATGCTTGCACAGCATCTTATCAAAATGGTTATGACACTGTACTTGAGTAAATTATCTTACTCAGAGGACGAAATACATCGTTGTTAGCCAACGGATGGACATCCTACGTTAATTATGAGTTATTGAGACCGTCCGCCATCCGAAAGGGAATCCAGCAGGAATCGGCGGTATTCTCCTTCTGTATAAGATGTCAGAACGGGGAGGCCTTCCCTGATCAGAGCTACCAGTGGTCGCCGCCGTCTAGGTAGACGGTGATTATGGAAGAGGTATCGGCTGACACGATCTGGGAGGGATGGGCGGCGAGGGCGCTTGCCAAGGTCGGGGCGGCTGACTTTCTGAGTAACTTGCCCCAATTATGTCTCCCTTTGCCCAGGGCACAGGAAGAACCTCTCGCGGACGTCGCGACATTCGACGGCCCAGGCCCTTGGGACCGGACCATGGTGGAGGTGGATGTGGAGGTCCCGAAGGCCTCCGCGACGGACGGCGAACCAGCTCGGCGCCAGATGCTGATCTTCTCCACCAACGACTACCTCAACCTCAGCGCCCATCCAGCTGTTCGCGGGGCGTCGTCGAAGGTACGCCTTGTAGCTTGTTCATATTGATTGGTGATTGCCCTCGTCGACTGATCTGGGAACAGAGACATCGAGCAGGCGTCGCTGTTATTCGGGATGGGGCCGAGGGGCCCTGCCTTGATCAGTGGCCACACAGAGTACCACCGGCGGCTTGAGAACGCTCTGGCGGAGCTGCACAAGAAGGAGGATTGTTGTGTGACGGCCACGGGATTCTCCGCAAACACAGCCTTCCTGGCGGCGCTTGGAGGCGTCGCCACCCATAACGCGGCGTCGAGAAGGCCAGCGGTGCAGGAGAAAATCGCCGTGTTCTCCGATTCCCTGAACCATCCAGCCACCGTCGAAGGCCTCCGGATGTCGGAGCACATGGGCCAAACCCTCGTGTACTCGTACGGGCACAGGAATATGGAGAATCTTGACGAGCTCCTCTCCAAGTGCCCAGTCGAGAAGAAGGTCGTCATCACGGACAGGTAGGATTAGCTATTCAAGTCGCTCAACTTTAATATTCCTGTTGACAACGCTGGCCACGAAATCTTGTCATTCGTGGATGGATTCTCAGGATAAGAACCAGTCGTTGATGGCAGACGAAGACAAAAGGAAAATGTCGTTCACTACAACAAGATTCATCTCCCCTAGAGAAGACAGTTTTCTGACCCTGCAAGTCCTCCGAGCTCAATGCCCTATTCCTTGTGTGTTACAGTGTATTCAGCATGGAGGGCGACATAGCACCTATGCACGACCTCGTGCAACTCCGGAAGAAGCACGGTTTCCTATTCGTCGTCGATGAAGTAAATCAATTTAATTTCACAAGTGTGCCGCATTCCTTCTGTCGGCACGTAGCCTTTTTCCGTCTACCGTCTGGACTCTTGGATCTCTAATTAGCTTCGCCCGTTTGCAGGCGCACTCGACGTTACTCTGGGGGAGGAATGGCGGCGGCATCGGTGAGCATTTCGGCATCGAAGATCAGATTGACGTTATCGTCGGGGCGATGAGTAAGTCGATCGGATGCGTGGGCGGGTTCGTAACCGGCAGCAAGAAATGGTGCGACCTGGTCAGACTTCTGGGTCGTCCCAGCGTGTTCAGCACGACTTCCCCGGTACCCGTCATCGCCGCCGCTTATGGTACAGACTCTACCCCATCATTCACGTCTTCGGCCCCTTGTGCATTTCACAACAAATTCGCCGTGGGCACTCAGCTGCCGTGACGGTGGCCAAGAAGGAGGTTTGGCGCAGGCAAGAAGTGTGGAACCGAGTGCGAGAATTCACTGAGTTGACCAAGTACCCCGCAGCCAGCCCCATCATTTGCCTTGTGGTCGGCTCCGAGGAAGCGACTATTCGTGCCAGCAAGCACATGCTGGAACGAGGCTTCCATATCACCACCATTACACCTCCGGTAGTAGCATCCGACGCTTGCCGGTGAGCTCTCCTCTACTTTCGTCTCCTCCCCTCTTCTCTCCGGTCGTTCCCAAGACCATCCTGTCTTCTTCCGGCGGCGTGGCTGCTGACGAATCGTTCCATTCTCCAGGTTGAGGATCACACTCACAGCTGCCCATACTTTGGGGGACCTGAGAAGGCTTGTGGCCGCACTGTCAGAATGTGTTCCTGGGCTCGACTGCGCAGGTGATCCCATCACTTAAAGCTGTGATATCCATCAAGGGATCTGCAAGTGCAGCGCGTTCAGCGTTCGAATGAGACGCTGGAGCAAATTAACGCGTGAGGAATCCGTTTGATATCGGTGTAGACGAAAGTTTAAGTTTACTGTAGCCCTGTGTTTGCCTTTCGATTTGTGAATGCTGCTCGGGCAGAATAATCAGTTATGCGTTCTCCATCTTGGAAATCTTCTGTTGTATCTCATCGTTCACTTCCCTACGAAGAAAGGCATCGCCCTACCATTAATGATTAATTCTCTCTCTCTCTCTCTCTCTCTCTCTTCATATATCCATCTACTTTAGCAGCGTCTACCCAAAAAGTCATTGATCATTTGAGGGCCGTTCTTCTGTTGACTATGCGATGTTCGTGAAGCCGGGAAGGAAAAGAAGGCCTCGAATCTTCTAAGGATTCTAAGGAGTCGGGATAAAAATTCAAAAAATTGTTACCAATTTTTCTTTTACAAAGCGGGCTCTTCAGGTTGGAGAAAGACAACTTAAATGCTTAAGAACCAGGATATGTTGAGGAAGTCTGTGAAAGATGACAGTTCTTAAATAAAAAAAAATTGTAACTTATCCCAAGAAAAGAAAATACATTTTTGGCCAGAATTTTCTGTAGACTATGCCTTGGCATTCTACGCAAAGAATAATTAGAATTTCCATGCTTTATCCTTAGAGTCACCTCAGCTATCCCTTGTCGTTCCATACTTGCTATTCTCTTTTGCCCTACACTGGAGCAATAATTTTTATGAAAAATAAGAAAACTCATGGCGAGCAGTGTTCCTGCATGATCTTTCCAACAATCAAGAAATAATGGGTCAAAGAAGGGCTCCACCATAACAGAGTCCACCAAACTCCCGACCTCTTCTTGAAGGGGTGGCGATGATCAATGATGTCTTTTGCTCATCTAAACTAAGCCCATGAAGCTCCGACCTAATCAGCACAATGACACAAATAAAGTTGTGTTAAATGAAAGATTTGAATTTGAATCCACAAGTCACAAATGTGAAACTTTAGGGGGTTTAAGAATCAGGCGTGGAACCCACAAAACATAACTCTCAATCATTGAATCCACAAGTATTGACTGGGCAGACCATGCGTCTACAATGGTAAAAAATACTCATTTGGTCTATAAGAAAGAGCCTAAAAATCCACAAGTCAAGAGAGACATCAAAGGGAGGAACGCATAGCAACCCAGAATTTTGTAGGGTTAGAGTATAATGGCTTTTAAATAGGCCAAAAATTAGTTAAAGCTCCCTTAAAAATAAAATCAATTTAGGAAATGAAATAAAAATAATTTAATTAAAAATTTCTTTCAAACCATGATTTTTCCATATTGTGCACATGGCCTATTTGCAAATAATTTGGTCTTACAGACTTTTTAGATCTTTCATTTTTGTACCCACACCCTTTCACATTCTAGAAAGACTAAGACATTAATTATGAAATTTTCTTTATTTTATGCTTATTGTTCTATGTCAATCTCCCCTGCTTGATAAGAACTTGCATTTGATTCTACATGTGAGTCTAAGGAATACTTATAAGGATACATTACATTAAAAGTGGAAGAGATACCTATGTTATCGGATAAATTAATAATGTAGTTATGTATAAAATTTTGAATGGCCCATGTTTCTTTGACATCAACTTGTTATTGTATTAGTTGGGAGTCTTTCCTTCCTTAAGTATATCATGACCACATCACCAACTTCAAAAAAAAGAAAAAACTAGTTTTATTACTTGATTCTTTATTCTTATTATAATTAGTGGAAAGATATTTCTTCACACTTTCATGAACTACTATAATATAATATGTCATATAATATAATAGTTAATCTTGTATGTTTTGATAAATATATCATATCAAAAGGAAGCTTTGGAAGAAAATAATAAATAATAGAAAATAGAGAATTATTGCAGTGATTGACCATATAATTATAAACAAACTCTACTTGAGTCAAAGCAAACTCTCACTATTTTTTTTGTCTCTTCAAATATAGCAAACCAAATTGTGAAGCAAACTCTCATTATTTTTGTTTATCTCCTGAAATATAGTAAACCGAATTGGGAAGTGTCATATCTACTTGATTGACCATGAGTACGAAATTTTAAATGTGTATCAAATCTCTTCCAAAGAATTCATTAAATGTGGTCAAAACTATCCATGTCAAAGCTATGTCTTAATCCTATTGGATGTAGCTCACAGATCAATTTTTCATACACTGTTTTTCTTTAAATGTACAAAAAATTCTCATAGAATTACAACTTTTCATGTGTGTGAAATATCTTCAAAGCATCTAAAACTTGGACAAATCATCATCAACTTCATATAAATATTATAAAATAAGAATAATTTATTTCAACTTTAAAATTGATCATGTTAACTTTTCATTTGTGTATTTTCAACTAGATTCAATCTTTCTACTTTATGCTTGATGAGAAAAATACACTACTAAATGAATGGTATCCATCTTAAATGCATATTATCCACATTTGTTTGACTGTTAATAGACTTTAATGTATGATTACCAATAAATAATAAATTATTATTGAATATAATAGTGATCCCATATATGCAAAACTCTGTAAACAACACAAAGTTATATAATTTAGAAGTTTTTTTAAAGTCATATAGTAAAAATAAATGGACATAACATTTTACTTCAAATAACTTCAAATAGTTGATGCATAAAATTTTACTTCAAATAACTTGCCAAATTTTGGCATACTAATATGATACTAGAACATAACTTCTCCATACTCAGATTAAAACTTTCATTTTCTCTTTGCAGTAATATTTTTTTCATACATTTAATAATATGTAATAATAGAATTAATTTTTCTGATAACTTTACATGAAAAAGATGCTAATTCATGGATGTTCTTCATCAACCTTTAGGTAATCTTCACTAGTTATATATCATAATAAAATAAATTGATTTTCATGGAGCTATATTTATTTGAAATTATTAATAACTTATTTTTCTGCAAAATTATCAACATCGATTTCAAGTAAAAGGCACTCTTGTTTGTACTTCTTGAAGTAGTATAGCGTCAAAATAATACAAAATAAATTTATTAATCTAAAACTATAATACTTTATATGTCAACAAACATGTTATGATCATTTGAAAAATTAAATGGCCTCACCATTCATTCATAAGGTGTCTTTGTTTCAAAACTAATTTTCTATTTATCACTTGTATGAAGTCATATTTGATGATACCTATCCTTCGAATCAATCTTCAAGAAAACCTTTGAATCACATAGCATGTAAAATATATCATCTAATCATTTAGTAAGATTTTTTTACTTCTAATCTTATTTATATCATAACTATCTAGACACATGTCAGTGAACATCTTTTCTTAGACTTATAATACATAATACTCTCTCTTATTAGTCTTCTAATATTAATTATTATACTGCTTATTACAAAACTCTATTTTATTTAAGGCACAGTGTAATGTGGTGAATTTGTTGTTTACGCTTTAAATGAAGTCAATATGATATTGTATATGACTCATTAGTGGAATATGATTAAATAACTCTTGGATAATGGTAAAGAAATAACACCAAATTAACATCAATGCACTTGCAAAGTGGTGAAGCTAATTAGAGATCCTTGGCTGGAGGTTAGTAGGAGGACTATGTGATGACAAAAGAAATTGTAAGTGATGCTTCTTATGGAGTTCTATGGGGTGACACATATGTGCCATGTCCCTCTCCATGATGAATATGTTGTGACACAGAATACATCATATCCAATTTCATAGAGTACTTTAAAATTATCATTTTTTAGAATATTACCTTCTATTGATAGGTTTTATAGTAGCTCCATAGTTTTTTAGCACCTTCCATTAAACGCAATTTGTACTAGCATTAAGCATTATATTTTAATTTTCTCTATTATTAACACAATTTAGTTAAAAAAAATCATAAAAAGCAATAAAATCATTACCTAGAATCTAACTGGCTTTGACCAAATGAAGTTAATAATGACTTGGGGCACTTGTTAATACTTGATTTTTTGTTCTTAATTTGTTTTATTTATTTAATTTTTAGAAACAAATATAGCTGTATATAGTTAATTTTGAAGGTTAGAAGTTAAAGGAGTTAATGTATTTCTTCTTTTTTTAAAATAAAAATGATATATAATTAATATAATATTAATATTTATTATAACGGGCTACATACAACCATCCTTGTGGGCCATGGCTTGTGCCTGAATTGGAGACTTTTAGGAAATATTAGAAGTATTATATTACATAGGTGATTTTTCTATCAAAAAATCTGATGGAAGACTATAGGTTTTTTTGTGTTTTAGAGCTCCGATTTATGATAGTCAAATCCTATACTGCTTAGCACCCCACGTGACCTGAAAAGACTGATCTCATGGTAGGTGAAGCCCCATAATATCCAAAACTTAAAGTACTCATACGACAGTAGTTTGCAATAGATGATCTTCTGTCGCTCAATGCACCACATGACTAGAGACAACCTATCTAGTAATGAGCAAAACACCACAATAATAAAAACTTAAGTTCTTGATTAGTAGTGGTTCATGGTAGGTTAATCATACAATGCTCATAATGTTATATGATTAGAGACAAACAATTTGGTGGCAAGTAAAGTATCATGATATTAGGAACTTAACTTCTCACACATATCGACATTAAGGATATAAAGATAATTCTCAATTATCATAAGTAAAATAGATATTATTGATTATTTTTAAAATCACAAAAGTAGCCGTAAAGATGCCATCTGTTTTTTGTTCTCTTTCACACAATTAATGCCTCCAACAATTAGCGAGCTCACTCCTTCCTCCCTTGACTACACTCAAGGCCCTTTGATGGGTGATCAACTCCTCTCTTCTCTCCTCAAACGATAGTGACAGCATAGTTGACCCCTCTTCTCAGTGGATCTCTTTGGCAAGTAGTGCAATGCTTCTAGATGATATTTATGTGATTTTCGACAAGGTGTGACATGTTAGAATAGAACCAAGCCACTACAGTAGTGTCTCTATTTGTCCATGAGTCAAACTAACATTGGGCAACAATCATTTCCTTACTTTGTTATTTATTTATATTTTATAATCATTTATTTATATTTCATACATGTTCTAATAAAAATAAGTAGAACTAATTCAAAACTTAATGAACGATCTTCATTTCTCTTTTAAATCTTCAAAAACCCATCTCAAATCAAGTTGAAATTCTATATACATATTATTATTATTATTATTAATGAAATCTCAAAGAATTTGTGTTCTCAATATTTTATGAATAATAGTTATTTTTCTTATTTAAAATGTAAAATCAATAAAATTAAAGGCCAATTGAGGAGCATTGAAGTGTTAAAATGGTGGAGACATTCATGCTTGACTTTATGTCATGTGTGTCAATTCTTGAGCACACATTCACTTGAGAATTATGGTCACCATAAGAATGTGTTGACTTTTTCTCTCTCTTTATTATTGTCTTAATTCTCTCTTCTCTTTCTTCCTCTCGTGAGAGATTTCCCCCCCTCTCTCCCTCTCATGAGAGATTTCTTCTCTCTCTCTCTCTCCTTTTTCTCTCTCTCATGAGATCTCCTCCCCCTCTCTTCTTCTCTTGTGATATTTCTCTCCATGAGAGATCTCTCCTTCTCTATCTCTCTTCCACTAAAAATCTTTCTTCCTCCTTTCTTTCATTCATCCGCCCTCTCCTTTCTCTTATCTTCCATTCCTTTTATATATAATTATTAACATCATTAATATTTATAATATTTGATATATTCTTTCTTTTGATTCTAAAAGTGTTAATAGTAAAAATTGCTCTTCAAATAAACTAGATCAGATTTTTGTGACGGATTAATCAATCTCTTGATGTTTGACCTAAGACTTGCAAGTATACTAAAATATTTTAAAGTCTTAGTTATAATTTTTTTAAGATGATGAGCATTTAAATACAATAACAAGTGCACATCAATACTCAATTTATTAATAATTTGTAACAAATGATCTTATGTTGACTAAGAAAGTTACATTTATGTGGTTAATCATGTAAATCTATTATATATAGTTTCACAAATCATCCAATCATTATCATCTAACTTATGCCTTAAATTAATATGAGTAAAATTTCATAACTAATTTTTACATTTTGATAAATCTACTTTTATCAAAATAAATGAAATTTAAAATTTTATAGTGGGCTCATAACTAACTCTATTTACTTTAAATTGCCTAAAAAGTTACTTCTTTTGACTAGGAAAATTCATTTGTTCCAACAAAAGTGTAGAATCTGATTTTTTTTGCGTTGCATTATCAACATCTAAATTTTACTTTTTATCAATAATATATTTATTTTCTTTACATATTTCTAATAAGCTACAATCAAGGTATCATGTTTCATATTGTATATCAAGAAAGATGTTATATCTAATTCGATAGTGTCTTTGTACTATTTTTTTATGAATTTTAATCAATAGAAATTTAGGGAGTTATCACGAGGTGTGCACTGCTGAGCCTCCATTTTTCCCTTGTGTACACCAACAAGCATCTCCTACATGCATGGCCACCAGATTGAGCTAGGTGAGCTTCATGGCCTTCATGGGTTCTATTTGGAGACCTTGCCCACAACATTAGTTGCATAATATAAATTTAATCTCTTTACTATATATAATACATCATGTTAAATACTATAATGCATAACATAAAATATGGATTTCCTCTAAAAGCCTACAAGCTTGAGATCAATCTACCCCATGATGTAAGTCAATTCAACCCCTTACAATTTTCTTGCTAGTATTATCACTCTTATGAGATGATAAATCCTACTTACTCTAAGTAATAATTTCTAGTTGATCTTGAAAGTAGTAAAAAGGAAATCATGATGCCTAAAGAAAATTTAGAGAAGGCAATCATGGATGAATGATGTATATGTTGTGGTTGATGGAATGTCCCAAAACTTTGGAAACATCTCATAAGGTGATAGTTTTGACATTAATTTTTAATAAAATATTAATTCATCATTAATTTCATTTAAATTATACAAACATTTAAGTAAATATATATTTTAAAGTACTAGAAGATACATTGAATTCTTTTAACCTTAACATTTCTAGATATTTTAATTTATCTCCCTAAATATTTGACCTTTTACAATACATACTAAATAAAATAATCTAGGAATGAGCAAGAGAAAAATACCTAACCTGTTGGATAGGGTGCCATACTTTTCATAAATCTGTTAAATAGGTGTAAGTATATAACAAATGCTAGTACCAAAGATAATTTGTATATGTTTAAATGATTGTCTTGTGTGTGTGTGTATGAGTGTCAATATAAGAAAACGTGTTTTGAGCATTGGGTGTGGGGGTTGTCAGCATAAGTACATTGATATCACATAGTGCATTGACATAAAAATATATGTGAGTTGACAATTGATGGTAGGTGACATAATCTAGTCATTGTATAATAAATCATGTAAATATAAATATTTATAAAATTAAAAATACTAATTTTCAGATATTTAGAAATATTTTTGAACAAATATATCAATTATAATTCAATAAAAGTTTCAAAAATAATGAAAAATTTCTAAGTCGATCACAAGAATGTAATATAATATCAAGTAATATTTTCTAATTTTTTTCCAAAGAATATAACTTTTTTATGAGTTTTAAACTAAGTAATAAAAATAAAATATATTTAAAATTTAAGAAAAAAGAAAATAAGAGTGTGGGCATTCAGATGACATTAGTGTCTCAACGAATGTAAATTAGGCAAAAATAGAGTTCTATTTGGTGATTCTTATGTAAGTGATTACATACAATTTAGTTGGTTAAATTAAGATTTATAAAAGCTAGAAAAATCATAATTTAATGAAAAAGAGTTTTAAAATTTGTAATTACACAAAGTATCACTAAATTAAGTAAAAATTATGTTAAAAATAACAAAGATAGAGTTCTAGTCTCGCGACAATGATTACTAAAATTGTGTATGCTTAAGATGATTATCATGTAATGTCTATGACTCTAAGGGCTCTTTGTAGACCTAGACATCTTGGGCATTTATTAGATATCTTTTCAAAGTCTAAAAAATGATGGTAGAAGTTAAACTAATTAAAAATGATAAAATAGAGTTTTGGTATTGCGGCGATGATGCATCAAAACCTTAAGTGTTCAAGAAGATTGTTGTACAATATCTACAACTTCAAAGGCCTTCTTTAAATAAAGATGATGTAGACAATCTCTATATCTTCTTGCAAAGTTTAAAAATCAATAGAGTGGGTTGTTGAATCGTCTTTGTAAGTTGTCATGTGATTGGAAAAATAATAACTTTGTGACTTTTTGACGACTATCACTTGACGTACATGAGCTGGATGAAGGTGGGGCATATCTTAGAGAGGTTGATTCTTAAGTTCGTGTAAGAAGATGAGGCTCTTCATCACAGTTGGTACACTTTTAGGAGGTGGCAACTCATCTCCTAGTAAATTGTTCTCTTCTTGATGACAACTTATTCGTCAATCAATTGGAGATCATTTACTTGATGAATTCGTGATCTTTTTATCTATAATTATTCAATAATTTTAATAATGATGTTTTATGAATCGCATCGATGAGATTTTCACCGATGAGTGAGTAATTCTTACATCTTAATTGTTCACTAGTAATTTGTAGAAAAAACATGATTTAATTAGATAAAAATATGAGTTTTGATTTTAGTAGGATTCAAACCCTTGCTAATCACCTATCTACATGAAAGAGAGTGAAATAAATATGTGAATATCCTTATAAAGTGACATCATAAGGATATCTCATTCTTATAAATAAGGATAATTTAGGTATTAAAATTATTAAAAATCTTTAGGAAGTTGATATAGTCCCACATCGATTATTTTATGAGTTTTGAGGCATATATATAATAATACAAGATTTTATGATTAATAAGCCTTTCTCTTGCATGTGTACTTCCACTCCTTGCACTATGTCTAGTTGGCCATTGGTGATGTGAAAGGGAAATGACACACACGTCCCCTACTAATTTGTCCTTAGCCACTCAAGCCCCTTACTTGTGGCTCTACCCAACTGTGCTTCTGAACTGATTGCAGGCCCAATTGGTCAGTGGGTTCTCTCTTTTTTCTATCTTTTTATTTTATGTTATTACTATTTATTTATCTCAAAAATAAAATTATAAAAATATATAAATTCACATAAAATTACATAATTAGTTAAAAAATTCAAATTAATTAACTAAAAACCACTTTTCACACTTGAACATAAATATAAATTTATTTATCTTAAGTTAAGACTTAACATATATTATTAATTAATTATTAACTCATGATAATAAAGATTTATCAGTAGGTCAGTACATGTGCAAGTAGATATTACTACTAAATATAAGTATATATGGATTGATGCAATTGTATTTAGGCAAGGCCCATGCAAGTGCATGATGGCAAGAGAAAATTCCAATATAAGGATAATATGTGAGTCAACCTAGGGATGAGTAAATTAGCATAAACATGTGTGAGTATAGGATACATGAGCAGTGGAGCATAGGTTAGATAAGTATGGAAAAAACTACAAAAGGGTGAAAAAAGTATGTGGTTGGCTTTTCTCACTTAGACTCTTTAAGAGCTGATGATTGATTTCTAGCATAAAACTATTCTCCTCTATCTTCACCTTAAAATGAAGGATAGAAAACCCTTATATCGTGCCCACATTTGACATACTAGATATCATGACTATTATTTTCCAATTATGAATGCCAAATAAGAAATAAAAATCTATAAAATTACTTTAATTAAATAAAGATAATTGATGGGTTTGATGTGAACACATTAGGTAATGGTTGCATCATCTTAAAGTAAAAAGGTGACTAATTTTTTCTTCTTCTTATAACTCACTAGTAAATCTTTATTATCATGGGTTAATAATTAATTACTAATATATTTTATATCTTAACTTATGATAAATAAAATTATATTTATGTTAAATTAAGATATATATTTTTAGTTAGTTAATGTGAAATTTTAGCTAATTATGTGATTTTATATAATTTTTATAATCATGTTTTTGAGATAAAATATATAAATATATATAATATAATATAATAAAAGGGGGACCCACTGTGCTAGGCATGCAGAAGCACAATTGGGTAGAGCCATGAGTAAGAGACTCGAGTAGCTAAGGTCTAGATTGGGCATATGTGGATCACTCTACTTTCATGTCATTAGTGGCCAATTGAGCATGCGGCAAGAAGTGGTCATACACACGTGAGAGAACTTTGATGAGAAAAATCAGTATTGATATATGTGTTTTAAAAATTAGAAAATAGTTGATGTGGAACTAACCCATGTCAACACTTGTTGGCTAATTTTTATTTTTTTTATACCAAAAATACTCCTAACTAATAAGACTCTATGACACGACTTAGTAAGGGTATGTTGATAATTTACATTTCTTTCTCATGTAGCTAAGTGATTGATAAGGTTTCAAATACCACCAAAGCCAAAATTCATCTTTTTATCTAACTAAATTGTGATTTTTCTATAGAATGTCAACTGACAATCTAATTGTCAGAATTACTCGATCATTGGTAAAAAAATTATCAATGTTATTTACATATTATCATTAGTAGATGACCAAAGATTTTAAATAAAATAATCACAAATTCTTTGAAAAAAGTATCTTCAATTGATTGACAAATAAGTCATCGCCAAGAAGAGGATGTTCTATCAAGATATGAGTTGCCACCTCTTCTAAGAGAAACTTAATGTAATATAAGCCTCTTGTCACTATGTAGACTTGAGAAAAAAGCTCTTTGAGATATGTCTTACTTCTATTCAATTTATCTCTACTTAGTGATAATCATTAGAGATCTAAAATTTGTCAGATTTTCATTCTACTAGGTGACAATCATTAGAAATGATTCATCAATTCATGTCATTGATTATTAGACTTCACAAAAAGATCTAGGGATTGACCACGTCATTAATGTCCAAGAAAAGTCTTTAAGACTGATGATAGCACAATAATTTTTTCAAACACTTAAAATTTTAGTAATTACCACCATGATGTCAAAACTTTGATTTTTCTACTTTAAACTTAATTTTTATTTAAATTAGTGATTTTTTATATGATTTTAAGTTTTGAAAATCTTTTTTGGTCAATTACAATTATTCTAGCTTTTATAAATTTTAATTGATCAATTAAACTATTTTTAATTATTTACGTAATAATAACTAGGTGGAACTATGTTTCTCCCCCAATCATGTTTATTAGGGCACTAACGTCATCCTCATGCTTGCATCTTAATTTTTCTTTTTAGTGAATTTTTAAATATATATTTTCTCTATTATTTAGTATAAAAATTATAATAAAGCATATTATTTGAGAAAAATTCTAAATTTTTACCTAATATTATCTTATGTTCAAGTTCACTTGAAAATTTTCAAGTATTTTTGGATTTTTTAATCAAATTATAATTCAGTTAATTATATTAAAATATTTTTAAAATATAAAAATTAGTACATTATAGTTTTATAAATAATAAATTTACATGATTTATTATGCAATGATTAAGTCAAGTTACTTTTCTCCTCTTCAATTAGATCAACTTTGTCTCACCAAGAGGGTCTTAAGAAGAAGAGAAATCAATAAGAAAATAAAACTCATTCATTTAAGACTTAAAATGGTTCAAAAAACATAAATAAAATATAGTACATATTCCCACTTTGTTAATCTTGGAGTGCTTCAAGGGGATTCTTCCTTAAAAGTTTTTGGACATGGCTCCCTTGATGAAGTTCTTAGACATACTCTTCTCTTTTAGGTGGCTTCTTTTCCCAAGTAAAGAATGATCTTCTTTCTCCTCACATATGACCTTTTATTCTTCTCTTGATCGTGCCTACTCTCACCCCTTGGATCATTTAGGAGAGTGCACAGCTCTTGGATGAGATTCCTCTCTCCAAGGACAACATAGGGGAGTTAGGTGGCTCCTAGGGTATCTTCTCACCTTCCCTCACCCTAGGACTTATCTCCACCCAAATTGCATTCTTGGGGCACTGATGTGTGCACCTAAATTTCTTTTTCTCATGAATATTTAAATATATTTTATTTTTTATTATTTAATCTAAAATAAAAAATATATTATTTGAGGAAAATTTTAAAATATTACCAAATATTATCTTACATCATTATGATCAACTTATTTTTTTACTATTTTAAAAACCTTTTCGTAAATTGATTTATTTGTACTTAAATATTTCTATAAATTTTAAAATTAATATTTTCTAGTTTTATAAATAATAAATTTGCATGATTTATTATAAAACGATTCGGTGACATCACCTACACAGCTGAAAATTTCAAGTACTTATTTGGTTAGAAAGTAAAAATAATTTTCTAACCAAATCCATGTTTTGAGATCATTTTCTATTATAGATATAGCCAATAACTTGTCTTGTTCGTCAATGAAAGAGGAAGTAATCTAAGTCTTAAATCATCATCAGCCCCTTGAACTATACTCAACAGTCTAATAAATCTTTCAAGTGCTGATATGGATCTTCATTTGAATTTTCATAGAAAGTAGGAAACATCTAAAAAATATTGGATCTAATATGTTGTTTACATGTTGGGTGATGTGTATTTATTGATCTATTTTATATAACAATGATTTTAGTTTTTAACCCTTTCAATAAAAAAAAATAATATACCAAGTGTTGTAAATATTAAAGATGTAAATAATTATATATAGAAGAAATGGAAGAGAAGGGAAAGGGCAGAGGAAGGAAGAAAGAAAAGAGAAGAATATTTTTAGGCATAGGGAATGATTTTTAGGGGAAGAGGGAGAGAGAGGGACATGGAACTTGAGAAAGATATATCTCAAGAGTAAGAGAAAGATCTCTTAATAGGAGAAGAGAGAGGGAGAGAGAAATCTCACGAGAGGAAAAGAGAGAAGGAACTAGAGAAAGAAGTGGATTTTGAGAGAGTTATCTCAAGAGAATGAGAGAGGGATTTCACGAGAAGTAGAGAGAGATCTCATGAGAAAGAGAGAGGGAGAGGAGGAGAGAGTTTTGATGAATAATAAAGAGAGACAAAATATGGTCAACCTTTTTTTACGATGATTTTGAATTCACTCATACTTCAGTTTTGACCATATTTCTTTGAGATGGTGAGAACGAGTGTTGATGAATTTTTAATTTTTCTAATACAAATACTACCTAAAAGAAAAGAGCAAAATAAAATGTGATGAGAGAAATGACACAATCTTTTCTTCAATACTAAATAGCCTCCTTTCTCAATTAATATCATTAGTATAATTCTCTTATTAGCTGTAGATAATCAGAAAGTGAGTTTTAATGATGAGATGATTAACTCATGGATAGAGAAAAATAACTTAGGGATTATGGAATAGAAAGATGAGAAGGGTGCCTATCAATAGAATGGCATCTATTGACTTGGAGAATGCTTTCATATAATTAAAAATAAGATCTAAAATAAAATTAAAATAAATGAAATATAAAAACACCTTGGTTCTAAATCAAGGGTAAAAAATAATTAAATTCGTAATAAAAAATAAATTATAAAATGAAAATAATTTTTTTGTTGTTTCTCACACAACAAAATCCTATAGAACTAAGAATTTTTTTAATTAGAATATAAAATATAAACTAAATCTTATAACTTTGAATTAAAAATATTTTCCTTTCCTTGTTTGTCACCCAAGGATGAGGAAAGAGATTTCAAGTAATTTAACGAGAATTTTAATTTAAATCTTATAACTTTCAACAAAAACTAATGTTCTCTCCTTTCTTTGTCTGTCACCTAAGAAAATGAGAAGAATGAAATACTCAGATGAATGGAATTCGAAAATAAGATATCTCTAATAAATGTATGTCACCCAAAGAATAAAAAGACATGAAATAAGACAATGATAAAAATTAAAAATGCAAAGAGCTCTATTGATCGCAACCCCCTTGATTTTTAGATCCTCCTTGTTTCCTTGCTCTTTAGCCTTCTCCCTTACCTTTTCGTGCTTCCTGACATCCTATCTTCCAGACCACCGTCCTCCTCTTTCAGTGGAGCTAGGAGCCTCATTTATCATTCCTTAGATCCAAAAATATCTTATTTAATAGGATGTAGATTAATTCTTAGGACTTAATCCTTAGGACTTAATGGAGAAATACAACCTTCAGATTTGTAGATTAATTTGTAGATTGTTTTAAATGAATTAATAAGATGAAGCTTTGTTAAGATGCATAGTCACTTTGTTGTGGAAGATTTAATAAGATCTTCTTGAGCTTGAGTGAATGATGTATAGATAAAAATATTTTCATTCAAAATTAACTTTGGTTTGCCTTCAGCTAGTCATTTTTATACTCCGACATATCTCTATCATTTTAGCATCTGAAAGTAGTTATGAGAATCTTTTCATTACTCTATCAATGTACTGGTGGCCTTCAATTATTTTTAAATTTCAAGCGTTCTATTATTGTGCTTCTTGTCATTGATATTTCCTTTGGAAATTTATAACTGATCAATAAATATTTTCTCTTTCAAAGTCTTGCTCAAATATAATCGTTTGACTTATTTTTAGTCCATGTATTCTACTAACAAGTTACCATCCATAATCTACACTTCTAACCTTTGCTCATATTTTAGTTCAAATCTTTCTAGTCGCATGTATTCTGTCCTTGATAATATATCCAGAAATTTTGAACTAATCAATGGACATCTTTGTCTTAAAGATTGAGCTAAGATATTATTATTGAACTTATCATTTTATTCACAATCTCTGATGACGTGATATCGTGTAGGGTGCACGCGATTGATCTTGAGTTCTTCTTTACTTCAAAATGTGTAGGTCTTTCATAGATGATCTTATAAGTTTCGTTCTAAAAATTTGTGGTACTTCAACAAACAATCTTGCTTTTGAGATTAGGTTGAAGTTGGAAATAATTCATATTAAGTTTAATTATATTTCTTGACTTCTTTGAGATGCCTCTTCAAGCCTACAAAACTTTATTGAATGAATAAGTTATCTATTTATTCAATGTTTCCTCATGTACCACCTAATCAAAGGCAACCTTATTAACCTCACATCATCTTTAAGTATATGAATACCATGATCATTCACTCTATTAACTCATCCTATGGCGCTATCTTTATCAATGCTCTCAAATACTTTCATGTCAACATTAATGGGCAGTGTTAGACTGGTGTTAGGAGATCAATTTCATCCATAAAAGTATAGTTAATCATGTGAATTATGTGAGCACCAATGATTAATTGATGCCTAGGCAATCATCTATTCATTCAATGTTTTATAAACTCTGGGACAATCCATCAACAAAAACATTTACATCGTACATATATGATTGACTACCTTCCATGAACTTGCTTAGGAGATGTAAATTTATTTTTTACTAACTCGAAGATCAACTAGACACTATTTAAAACAAACTATCACCCCGATCGTACGTCTAACATACATGGCAAATTAGATTCTCACATGGAAGTCATCCCACCATTCAATCTCTCTCTGATGTGGGACCAAATATCTAGGATGGAGACCACCATTCTAAACCTCTTCTTAGGAAATCTAAGAAGAGGTTTAGAAATTAGATTTTGATTGAATTTCAGAGAGGGTTTAAAAGAAGATTAATCCCACAATTCCAAATTAGAAGATCATTTAATTACCCTTTAAGAGAGCCTTAATTCAAGAAATCAGAGATGATTAGAACTGTTGTTTAGGATCATCAAGATGTAAAGGGTGGCTTTCTTATGGATCACACTAAGTCTTAAGAGCAATTACTTTTGAATTGAGCAAACTCCACAAAAGGAGAGGGCTCAATGGGCCTTAGTCAATTGAAAGGTCTTGAAGATCATTAGAATTTGAAGAGGCACAAAGTAAGGTGGCGGTGGTGGTAGAGTTGGGGTGTGAATAAATAAATAATAAATAAAAGGGCGGAGAGAGAAAAGGGGCGAAATGAGAGGGCGTCGATGGGAGAGAGAAAAAAAGGAGGGGTTTATTACGGCAGGAGACAGAGAAAAGAGAGGCTTCCGTGGCGAAGGTGAGGGAGAGAAGGAGAAGGTTTTGCGGTAGGGTGGACGGTGAGAAAGTGGAATAGTGGCGAGGAGGCGGAACGACGGCGATGGGACGGATGGCGAGAAGGTGGCAATGCTGGCGACGGGGCGGACAGTGAGGAGGCAGAACGGTGGCGACGATGGGAGAGAAAAGAAAGGTGGGCTTGGTGACAGGGCGGACGAGAAGCAGGCGAAACGAAAGGGCTGACGACAGAATTGAAGGACGACGAAGTGGGAGAAGAGAAAGAGAGAGATAGAGGAAATAGGGGAAGAGATAGATAGAACAAAGGGGGTAAGGAATTCCGGTGGAGAAGAAGGGGGATGAGAGTAAGAACGAAAGAACGGGAGAGAGACGGAGAGAGAACGAGAGTTAGACAGAAAGATCAAGCGACAAGAAGGATTATTTCAAATTCTAAAGGCTAGTTTCAGATGTCATTCCATCTTTACGAAACGAGGAGAGATCCTATCTCCATTGGCTCTTCTTCTTCTTCTTCTTCGTGGGTGTATTGGATAGGGTGAATCCTCCTGTTGGTCTCAAGAGATTCAGTAAAGGTTGACCCAAGGTTCCACTTGGGATCCACCAAGGGTGCCAGCCGCCGATTGGCTTAAATCAAATTGAATCTCATTTGACTTAAATCAAGAGAGGGAGCTGGGTCTTTTGAACTCTGGCGGCCGGGGGAGACGGAAGAGAGAGAGAAAGGCTTGCAGGATACGTGTGACAGAGATATATGGTCGAAAGAGAGAGAGAGAGAGAGAGAGAGAGAGAATGGTGAATGGAATCGTTGACTCTATTGACCGGGGGCTTCGAAGATCGTGAGAGAAGATTTGAATATGCGCATCGAATCCATTCCTTCTTCTAAGCAAGGCATTGCAAAACGTACACCTAACGTACACCGGACGTGCACATGGGGGGCAAAAGGTCATTTGGCTGTCCATGCCACGACAAAGATCCGCAACAGCCTCTCTTTCCCAAGATGAACATCATGGCTCCGTGCGCGGGGGAGACAGAGACAGAGACAGAGAGGTCTCTCCCTGGGCTCGCGCGTCGCTCGTTTACTTAGAGGATCACCAAGCAGCATGGCTGACAATCAGGGGTGATAGATCTGATTCCCGAAGATGGTGGAGGGGCAAGGAGGGAGCAGTAGCGGCGGAGTTGGGTTGGACATGGAGGCTGATTCTTGTAGGACAACCACGATAACTCACCTGCCGGCGGCCGTGATGGGGACGGTGCTGCTGAAGCTGGACGTGCCCTCCCTGTGCTCCGTTGCCGCCACCAGCCGCTCCCTCCACGACTGCGCCGCTCAGGCCCTCTCTTTCCTGCCGGCCTTCCACCTCTTGGTATGCCCTAGCGACAATTTCCACGGGTCTCGGGGATTTTGCCCTTTTTCTGCCATAATCGCGAATCGTATATTCTATTTTGGCTACCTTCCTCAGGAGATTTCTCCAACAGTAGATCTTCTAAGGCACCTGCTGCCGCCAAATCCGTACCTACGGAGCCTAAAGCTGGACTGCCGGAGGCTCGATGATTCAGTCATTTTTGATTTGGCTAGGCCGTCACTAGAAGAGCTCTCCCTATTCAACTGCTACAATTTCAGCGGAAGGCTGCTATCTGAGGTGGGGCGCAGGTGCCGTGCTCTCAGGTAAACTAGGACGAACTAAACACCATTCCGATCAATATGATAGCAATTCCGTTCCTACTCCAGACAGATTCCAATGCTCCATCCTTCGTTGTCTTGTATCCCAAATATTTCGCAATATCTGTGCATCCGTTCATATGTAGCGTTTCGTTCTGATAAATGTCAGAAGTTTTAGCTTCTGTGACAGATTTTCTCTGAAAAACTCCGATAATAGAGTGAATTCATCTAGAATTCTAATAAGCCGTGTGGTAACTGTTCATTCATTGTCTAAGGATTGCTGTCGTCTTAAGGAATAGGTATTAAGGTTTCGTGTGTGGCAAGGGCATTGAATCTTCATGTTGCCATTATGTGTGTGTGCACGGAAGGGGAAAGGAGTAAGAAATTGGACTTTTATTTTTATTATTATTAGTTTTAAGAGGCTAAAACTTTCTTCCTTTCACTGAAGAGACCCATTCGGCATCCCCAGTCAGTTATCTCCATTTTCTCGGTGATAATTGGAAAATTAGTGTGAGAATAGAGGTTGGCATAACTCAGAGCAAACACCAAAGGTATCCAATAAAAAAGGTTCTGACTTGTATGCAAACATAACGCTGCAGTGGAGGATCTTCGCTTATGTCATTAGTCAATGTTTTTACATCGGGAAATTGGTAATAATCTAAAATGCCTCATAGAAGGATTGTTGTTATGCTGTGCTTAGATTTGGTGTGCATGTTATACTGGTTTGATTCGTCTTTTCTCATAATTGTATTTTAGTCTACTGTTTTTCTTTATGAATAATGGTAATGTATGGTTTCTTCTTGCAAAAGGGAAAATCTTGTACCCAACGTCCAGGCCTCCACAGGACACGATGGGAATCTGAAATGATGATTGATTCATATTCGGTTGCAATCATACACCAGTTCTTATTTCCCTCATGAGCATTGACGCGTCAAGAATGATTATGAAGATGTTTGTGTTCTTCATTTTCAGAATAAGCAACCATATAAATACCTTGGCATCTACCAAAGAGTCTGTGTTGATTATAGTTTCTTTATGCATGAGGAAACATGAAAAATTATTCATGGCGAACCCTTGTTCACTTCATCTGATAGTGCCTTTTTGAATCCTTTCTTCAGTGAGGGTTTTTATCCATCGAAGTGGAGGCTTCCCGTTTAAAGAAAAAGTTTCCCACAATCGTCCTAGCTGTGCTCATGTTTCCCTTATCATTCATACCTTTCTACTGTAATTCTGGGTACCTTTCATAGTCTTCCTCTTTTCCCCTTCATTGAAGCTGCTCACCTGTTATATGAAGCTCCACCATTCATTCAGCTCAAGAATAGCGAACTGCTTTTCATTCTATTAATCCTCTTAGCTCTTTTTCTCCGGTTTTAACCCCCCCATTTGCCAAATTATTTCCCAAGAGCCACTTCAGTTGCATCAGGCATGAATTGAAAGTTTTCCAGTGTTAGCTGATGCAAAAAGATTCAAGTGAATAAAATGATCGTAAATCTTCCTGCTGTAATTGAAGCACTGTTTCTTGTGAGCAGGTCACTGTCCGTGAGTTCTCTGGCTGAAAAAAAAGGGCGCGATATCATATTCTCTGAACTACAGGAGGTGCTCCATGGCTGTTCTCAGCTAGAGGTGAAGACATCTTAGTGCTGTTTAGTTATATTGATAATTTTCTCAAGCACGTGCTTCAAAACCGTGAGAAGTCAATTCTAGTGGGGATCTTTAGGAATTCCAGTGAGAACCAAAGGATTCTTGCCATCTTCACCTGTCAAAATCTTCAGTGATTGGAGTAGGGCGGGCATTCTATTTCTATCATCATTCCTGTTATTAACGTCACAGTGAGCAGTAGGGCTGATAATCCCACAACTGGTGACCTGGTATTCTATTTCTTCCATCACATTAATGGTGTTCATCGGCTGATTCATGGCTGCACTTTAATTAATTGGAGGTCCCACAATCTTCCTCTGATGCAGACCATGGTTTCTTCTTCTTCTTCTTCTTCTTGCTGCAGTCACTGTCCTTGTTGCTCGATATGTTTCTGTTTGCCGGCCCTGAGTTTGCGGAGATCTGGAGAACTGCCTCTGGAAAACTCGCCAGCCTCGAGGTCTCCTGCATCCCAATGGTGGTGGTCAACGACCTCCTCCTCGGCGAGAGGGTCTGGCAGGAAGGGCCGTGCGCCGTCAGGCCGCCCATGTTCTCTAGTCTTCAGAAGCTGTCCCTTTCGCTGGACTGCATCACCGACGATCTGATCGGCTCCATCTCGGAGGCCCTCGTCTCCCTGAACCACCTCGACCTTCAAGACGCGCCCATGGGGGAGCCCTCGGCGGCGATGGACCTTACCAACGCCGGCCTGCAGCAGGTCAACCGGCGGGGAAAGCTGAAGCACCTCTCCCTGGTCCGAAGCCAGGAGTACGACTTCACGTACTTTAAGCGAGTCAACGACCTGGGGTTCCTCCTGCTGGCCGACACCTGCCCGGCGCTGGAGAGCATCCGCTTGGGGGGCTTCTGCCGCGTGACGGACACCGGCTTCAGGGCGATCCTACATTCCTGCCCCAGGCTCTGCAAGCTCAAGGTCTCCCATGGCACCCAGCTCACGGACCTCCTTTTCCACGACATCTCCGCCACCTCCCTCCGCCTGACCCACGTCAGCCTCCGGCGCTGCAACCGCCTCACCGACCTCGCCGTCGCGAGGCTCTCCTGCAACAGGGACCTTGCCGTCGTCGACCTGAGGGACAGCCGCCATCTAGGCGACCAGGCCTTGAGACCCCTCGCCGGCCTCCCCAAGCTCCAGGCGCTGCTGCTCGACGGCACCGATATCAGCGACTGGGGGCTATCGCGGCTGGGCAGGAGATCGACCTCCCTGGTTTCCCTCTCGGTGAGGGGCTGCAAGCGGCTTTCTGACGGCTGCATCCCCGCCGTGTTCAGCCGCTCCCTGGCGGGGACCCTGCAGGCGGTGGATCTGTCCAGGCTGCCGAACCTCTCCGACAACGGGATCCTCCTGCTCGCCCGCAGCGGCGCGCCCATCGCCGAGCTTCGCCTGCGGGAATGCCCGCTGGTCGGGGACGTGGCGGTGATGGCGCTGGCGTCGATGCAGGTCGGAGGAGGGTGGCTGGGGAGCACCCTGCGGCTGCTGGACCTGTACGAGAGCCGGGGAATCACTCAGCTGGCCTTCCGGTGGTTGAAGAAGCCCTACTTCCCCAGGCTGCGGTGGCTGGGCGTGACCGGGAGCTCCAACCGGGACCTGGTCGACGCCCTGGTGCGGAGCCGGCCGTTCCTCAACGTCGCCTGCTACGGCGAGGAGCTTCCCTCCGGGCACTGGGACGGGTCCTGCCGCTGGTACGCTCCCGAGGAGGAGGAAGAAGAAGACTTCGACGGGCTCGAGCAGTGGGTGCTGGAAGGCGGAGACGCCATCGGCGAGGAAGAGGCCTGACCTCCTGGTCTTGTCTGCTCATGTTTCTTCTCTGCAAATCCTTCGTCTTCTCCCATTGTTAGAGCCGGCCCGGTGCTTTTTCGGGCCGGCCTTCGGGCTTCGATGCGATCTGGTCACTCCGTTCTCTCACGCCTGCTGGATTCTACGGGCTTTTTTCATTTCGGGCCCGGCGGCGCTTCGTCTCTCGAAAAGCCGCCGCCGGGTCTGCCTGCGCGCGCCGCCGCGGCTCGTGGAGTCCACGTCGATGATCCACCGGCGAGGATGATAAACATTTTCACAGGCTTCGGATAACTCGGGGGATGCTTCCCGACGGCAGAGGTGGAAGGGAGGATAGGGAGGGGGCCAGTTGAGCTGTGGACGGGATCAGGGGCCAGTCGGTGGTGGGTGGTGAGCGGTCGTCGGCAAGCGGGGGGCCTGATTGCCGGCCCTGCTGATGGTTAATACGGTGGCGGCGGAGGAGGAGGAATTTGAAGGCGATCACGCCAGTAGACGAATGATCTCTCTCATTTGCTCATCATGATGGCGTGATTCCTTCGAAATCACCCCTCGACGATCGCATTTCACCTCGGCTTATCACTTCTCGAACACTCTCCCCCTCTTCTCCTTCCTTCGCAGGCGTGATCTCTCTCTCTCTCTCTCTCTCTCTCTCTCTTTCTCTCTCTCTCGCTCGTCTTCTGCGTAGGAGAATGCATCTCCCTCTACTTTAGGAAACGGGCGACGTCCTCTGTGTTTCCCTCGCCATCGTGTTGTTTTGGCTTTGCGGGGAGTGCGGCCAGCGATGGACGACAACGAGAGCTGCTGTAGTTGGGCAATGGATACGGATCCCGTGCTTCGCCGGCGTCATAAGCTTGATATCTACCACGAGGTGTTACGCCGCCTCAGGAACTGCGAGGACGCGGGACTCCCTGGCTTTGACGACGAGCTCTGGGTACATTTCAACCGCCTTCCCATCCGGTAATCTATTCCTCCCCCTCTCAACCTTCCCGGCTCATCTTCCACCTTTTGTATTTATCTGCTGGTAATTCAATGAAATGTTAGCAGGAAGGTAATTTTATGGCTTGGTTGACTTATAGGTACGCGCTGGACGTCAACGTGGAGACGGCTGAAGACGTTTTGATGCACAAATGCTTATTGCAGATGGCGGCAGACTCATCCAAGAGACCTGTGTTTCACGTTCGTCTTGTTCAGGTAGAACAACAGCCTACAGTTTCTTAAGGCTGACGTATCATCACCTTTCTCGATACGAAATAGTCTAATTTACGGCGACTGCATCAGGATGCTAGTACAGTTCTTCATCACTGTTAGGGTCTAACAATCTGTGCCACCTTGGAGAGATTTTGATCTTGCAATGAATTCTGCTTGCTTCGGTAGTGAGCTACAAATTTCACCAGTTAGTGATGAGCTGATGAGCTCTGTTTACAGATTGCCTTACTCACCAGCTTTGACATATAAGGGCCAAAGATGCCATAATCTGGTTGTAAAGCCTTCGGTATTATAAATATGCATTACTTGTCAGTGATTTAGTTGCATGTGAAAGAAATAACGAGGGTCAGTTTTTATTCCAATTCTGGATTCCTTCAGATATTTATGTCCTTGTCCAGTAGTATGCAAATCACTCTAGCTCCCCACAAAGAAAGGAAAAAAGAGAGTGAAATGGTTTTGGTAGATCGTCTCTCCCCTTTTTCATTCTTATTATGTAATTTTTCGTTTACATTGTTGCTCATTATTTTCATTTTCAGATTCCCCTAAACTTTGTTGTGCAATCCCATAAATTTCGATTTTCTATCGTACTTAGGTTCCCCCAGCGCATGATTCCCTTGATTCTGATCCCCAAGGCCAAGGAGTGCAAAACTGCTCCACCAATTTGAGTGGCAGAAGGTATCTATCATTATCTTCTTACGTTTGATGCTTGTTTCTCTATGTTTTTGGTGATATTTTTATGTGTTGATGAGCTGACATCAATTTTATTCTGCTGAATTAATTAATTCTTCAGCATTCATCCGCCCCCTGCTTTTGGTTCATCTTCTAATCTTGAGGCACTTGCTCTTGAAGGCAACAGAACATGTGTTCAAGGTGTTCATAGTACTGAAAGTGCTAATTTTCACTGCCCAAGGTACTTTTTCGCTCTTTGGAAAATTTTATCCTGGTTTGCTACATGCCGTGAAGATGTTTGTAGCAACTCTGCTTTATATTGATATTGTTTTTATGCACTATTGTTCCAGCTTATTCGATCATCCTCTAGACTATCCTTTTAACTAGGCCAAGTGAAGGGCGTCATGTCAGCCCTGGTTATCAGCTCTTACTCTGGCCCCATTATAGACGGTGAAGCCAAGACTACATCTCTAGACGACGTTCATTTAATCCTGGTCAAGATTTTAAATACAGACTACATCTATAAGCCAGCAAGTGCGAATATGTGGTTGAGAGATTTTGCTATGCATTGTTTACCAGGGTCATCAAGCCCCAAAAATTTCACTTCTTACCTCTCTAATTCATCCTAATATAATGTCATTTCTTGTCACTACCATCACCCTGATCCTCGTTGTTCTACCTGTAAGTATATTTTAGAGAGGGCTAGCCATTAGGTTCCTTCTGCTGGGCGTCCCCTGATACATGAAACTATGAAATCCAATAACTAGCACTTTAGTCACCTATTGCGGTATCAAAATTATGTGTGGGCATAAGACACCTTGGAATGATATTGACGTTATGACAGGAAATGGATGTGGATATAATGCATATATTTTTTATATGTAAACTACGTTTCTGGAAACAATTCATGGAAAAGCTTAAAGTTTGGTTGCATGTCGTGCACAAGTGATCCATCCATATATAATTAGCTGCACTGCTTCGCATCATTCCTTCTTATACTGTACTTCATCTGAAACTTCTTTTCTATAGAAAAATTTCTGGAATTTAATTTTATTTATAATTTTAAGGGTTTTTTTTTTCCTGAGCTGGAGTGACATCCCATTAGTTATCATATTTTAGATGGTTGATTCGGGCCTGTTGTTTGATGGGGTAGGCACATGCATGAGATTACTTTTGCTGCATATGACAAGCCGAGGCTTCTCAGTCAGGTAATTACTTCTTACCACAGGTAACCGAGCAAAAGGTCGCAGAGATCACATAAGCACATTGTTTCTCTAAAATATGTACTCTATCAGATATTTCACATGCCCAATCGTCCAACTTCCAGTTTCGTCTTTATTTTCATTTTAGCTTGAGCTGATTGCTTGCCATGGAAATAATCATGCAATGTTTTTCCATTTGTCAGTAAAATAGGAGAGACAAATCTGAACTTGTTTGAAATGAAAATGTCATGTACAGTTGACTTGTCTACTAGCTGAACTCGGCCTAAACATCCAAGAAGCCCATGCTTTCTCTACAAATGATGGATACTCGCTGGATGTTTTTGTGGTTGAAGGGTGGCCATATGAGGTATTCTTGCTTTCTTTGGCGTTATACTGAGAACCAAGCATTTGTCATGTTCCTTCAGATGTTTTTTCTATGAGTCTTTTTATCTTAGACATCCTTTGGAAATATGTGCTATGATCGGATACACTAGCACGAACTTATTGCATGGTCAAAACATTTTTTTTTATTCCGTACTGATTTCTTTCCTTCGTAAGCTCTTGAAAACGTAAAAATGCAATTCTGTAGTGTAGCTCTGTGTCGTATGGCTTCGCCAAGGACGGTGCATTTTTATTTATGTTCAGAGCTTATTGGCATTCTAATAAAAAGGCAATTTTTCAGTTTGATTATAATAAAAGATTATGATACATTATCAATAAATAAAAGAATGAAATATGTTAGTGATATATAGTACTTGCCTTTTGTTGAAATCATATGGTTGATTATATAGATCCATTGAACTTCTTTCAATTTTGTTCGAACCACAGATGAGAAATATATCTCTTGGCTTTTGTCTCTTTGACTGTAACTTGGTAGCCATTTGGTTTGCAGTTTTTTTATGATGTCGGATTACAGTATCTGTTGATTGTGTGAAGCAATAATATGGTAGATCCAGTCAGGGTTCTCTGTGTCCCCTGGCTTGATCTCTGTGACTGTAACTTGATAGTCTCTTGGTTTGAAGGTTTTTGATATTACCGAATGACACTGTTGGAAATGGAGAAAAAACTTCTGGCGACATAGCCAGCTATGGTAATTGATGTGATGTCGGACCTCAGTTCTCAAAAGAGGCGAGGGCCAACAACCCTCCCATGGATCGAGTGAGATTGAGACGAATGAACTTGTGGACGAGCTGGATGGTGAAAGGCATTCCAATGAAGGTAGGGGAGAACAGACAGGACCAGACAACATGGACTGTGGAAAACTTTGGTCGCCGGACTAGGGAAGACATCAGATTGATGCAGAGCAGAGGGAGACAAACTGAGGAAGATGACACTAAACTAAGACAAGGGTGACAAGGGTGGATAAGAGAGGTTGATGTCACCTCTCATAAAACGCTGATGAAGATGGAAACAACAATAAAAGACCTAGATATTTCAGCCGCTAGACGTAAGGTTTTATGTCAAATGATAGATGAAGATCATGGTAGAAGAAAGGGGACAGAGCAAGATCAGTGCTCTCTCGTCGTAGAACTCCCTTGCTGCCAGAGGACCTCGCCGGAAGAGGGGATGAGAATGGACTCGCCGCCCTAGACTAGAGGACTGACGGAAGTAGAACCGCTCTGAATGTCAGAAAGAAAACCTGCTCGAAATGGCAGGATATCACGCCTACAGACGGCGGAAAGATATCACGCCTCCAATGCCGCAATAAGTGCATCAAGATGACGCCAGAACGGAACTCGGCAGAGGCGGAAGACCTCGCCGGAAAGATACTCGCCAGAGGCAGAATACCTCGCCGGAAAGGTACTCCGCAGAGGCGGAAGGCTTCGCCGGACAAAAGAGGGGTCTGAAACCCTAATCTGTAACCTGTTTGTCGCCAGATGCCAGAGATGGTGACATCGATGCTCCCCGAGACAAAAAGCGCCAGGCAGAACGAACCCGCTCTGATACCATCCATGTTGGAAATGGAGAAAAAACCTTGTCACAAAGGACAGGAGAAAACTGCGGAAACCGCCTCAAGATTCACTCAACTGTAACCCCTATTATGTAGGGAGTAACAATACTCAACTTTTGCAAAAACACCCTCAGCTAATTACATAATTTTCTTACGACCTAGAATTTCCAACAGACACTATCTGTTGATTGTATGACGCAGCTGTATGGTAGATCCGGTCAGGGTTCGTTGAGTTTTCTGACTCAGATGCCAGTCATAGTGAGTCAATCTGGCTGGTTCTAACTCTCACTGTCTTTGTTCAACTCCTCTTTAAATATGCGATTCAGTGTATCCAAATGTGTATAAGGACGTGGACAATCGGAAAATCATTCTTTTCATTCGGGTTATGATTCATTGCTGCCGTTTCTACCTTCCTAGTAACTTCCCAAACGTGTGAAATCAGTCAGAAAGCTGAACTCAACTACATGGGCAAGTAAGAGGGCAACCCAGGGTACAAGTTTTCTTTTTTCTGTTTGATCGACGCATAGAGTCTCAAGGGTTCCATTTGTTTTTATGTTTACTATAATTTAGGGCTTCTTTTTTTTTTTTTTGAGTCCGTGTCAATTTACTTTCTTTGCATATAATGGTCAAGTTATCTACTTGTGAAATGTCTTCAGGAATCTGAACGGCTTAGACATGCAATCCAAAAAGGAGTTCACAAGTTTGAGGTTAGTCTTTTTATTCACTTTTCTTTCATTGTCCATGATGATAACATGGATTTTCTTTAATAGTTGGCAAGAAAGAGTAACGTGGAATTGTTTAAAAGGGTATAAAATTTGAAGTATGATAAATGTGTTAGATCTCATGCTGTCAGTGAATTTTTTTATATTATTTTTATGTGAGATGGGTTTTTCTTTCTAAATTTCAATCTCATTAATGTCTTGCATCCAAACAAAGGAATTTTTTGGCCATAGACTAGTTGCTTCTTTTGGTTCATTTATAACTTTATAGTTTCATTAATTGTCGTATACTTATGGATAACTAGTTTGTTATGCACAATTCCTTTGTGTTGCAGAAGGAAGTCCCGCCAATTTCTTATTTGCTCCTCCCTACAATACAAGATGAGCAGATCAGTGAGGAACCATCACCTGACCATGTCCAGATACCTACAGATGGGACTGATGAGTGGGAAGTTGATGTCAAACTATTAAAATTTGGAAGAAAATTGGCATCTGGATCTTACGGTGACCTGTAAATTCCTGGTATCGAATTTATTAATATCCAATTTTTAGTGTTTTTTTTTTCTCAAGATTGATTTCCTTTCCAGGTATAGAGGGACTTACTGCAATCAGGATGTAACGATTAAAGTATTGAACCCAGAGCATTTAACTGCAGAAATGCAGAGGGAATTTGCTCAGGAAGTATACATTATGAGGTTTGATCCAGAAGCTTGAAGTCTTGTTTCTATCTGGTTAACTCCGATTGACTCGTGTATCTTGCTAGAAAAAATAAAATGGAAACCACTCGAACAAATGATAATATAATAATAACACGGTGCAGTTCCGTAGAAGCAGCCTAACTATGTTTCTTCTCAGTAGGTAGTCCACGCCCTTGTTGAGTTATCTAATATAGACTCATGCAAAAAAAACAATTAACGGATTTAGGCAGTATTCTTAATGAAAGAATGTTCTAACAACTGAGTGAAGAAGTATTTCTTTCAGCTTGGCTGGCCAGCCTCTTTTTCTTCATGTTAGTGTCATTTTTTTTCTGTGCTGTAGTTTTTGATTCACTGGGAAATTCAATCATTTTCAGGACAGCACTTTTGTTAATAATTCTTCATCATCTTCTTTTTAATCCTGTTTTGGCAATTTATGAGGTACTCGTTCTTCAGGGTTCTAGGCAGGATATTAACTCTGTGATTTCTAATCTAGGAAAGTTCGCCACAAGAATGTTGTGCAGTTCATTGGAGCATGCACCAGGTTCCCAAATATGTTGATTGTTACAGGTACCAAGGGCAGACTTCTCTGACAATTAATTCACCCTTATGAATATATCCATTAGAGGTGTGATTATTTTTGACCCATGTGATTCATTTTTATTTTTTTTTCCTCAGAATTTATGTCTGGGGGGAGTTTACACGATTTTCTTCATAAAGAAAATGGCATGTTTAAGCTACCCGTCTTACTCAGAGTAGCACTTGATATTTCCAAGGGAATGAATTACCTGCACCAGAGTAACATTATCCACAGGGATCTAAAGAGCGCGAATCTTCTAATGGATGAAAATGAGGTAAAACACTCCTTGGTTGTCATTGTGCCATCTTTTTTCATCGTTGATAATACGCGCGCTGCACTTGTGCTGTATTCGATCTTAGCTGCTTTACTAGATACTGTTCTAAGAAATTTTGATGTCTTTGATTTGCTATCAGAGACATCATTTTATTTAGTTGATATCGTATTCATGATTTCATCATCATATCCTTGCTATATGCTTTTATGACAAGCATATATCATATAGAACTTTTTTCTGTAAATATTTCTGATTTTTTTTTTTCCATAGTTGCTGCGTGCTGAAAAATTTCGCAGATTCCAGTTTCTTATTTCCCTCGTCTTCAATTCATTTCTACAAGATTTCATCCTTCTACTGCCCTTCTCTGCGCCAGGTTGTCAAGGTCGCTGACTTTGGAGTTGCCAGAGTCAAAGCGGAGCCTGGAGTCATGACCTCAGAAACCGGAACGTACCGTTGGATGGCTCCAGAGGTAGTAGTCTAAGCAATTTCTAATCCGCCCAGTGTTGGGTTGACTTCCGAGATAGAGACTTCTTTATCATCATCATCATGCCTCTCTTGAAGGTCATAGAGCACAGACCATATGATCAGAAAGCCGACGTATTCAGCTTTGGAATCGTGCTCTGGGAGCTTCTGACAGGGAAGGTCTGTCTTCACTTCTGCCTTGTTCTTTCTTCCAAACCCGGCCACTACTCCCCTGAAGTTGGGCCTCGGTTCTGATGACTCCCCAGCTTCCTTACGAGAATCTGACGCCCCTGCAAGCGGCAGTAGGCGTGGTTCAAAAGGTGCGCCGTTTCTTACCGCCAGCCATTGATCCCCATGACCGGTGATTTCTTATGGGGCATCGGATGATGTGAAACCAGGGTCTGAGGCCCTCCATCCCGGAGAGCACTCACCCCAGGCTGGCGGCGCTGCTCGAGCGATGCTGGCACCAGGACCCGAGCGAGAGGCCTGAGTTCTCTGAAATCTTAGACGCTCTGCGGCTCATTGCCGGAGAGGTATATATGCATGGATCGTGCAATCTACTTACTGCCCATGAGAGACCCAGCTCTGGGTGCGCACTGTTTCTCATGGTCTTGTGTGTTCTTGGTCTGTTGCTTGATAGGTTGGGGATGAGAAGCCGGCCGGCGGCTTTCTGGCGTCTCTCCTACGTGGCTACTGACGATGCTCGCTTCTCTCCGGCCCGCGCTTCACCTATACGGGTTTGAAGTCTTTCCTCCGAATAGTTCTTGCAGTGCTCTATCTCTCTCTCTCTCTCTCTCTCTCTCTCTCTCTCTCTCTCTCTCTCTCTCTCTCTCTCTCTCTGGATGGTTGTGAAATATAATAATTTTTTGAAGAATAATTATTTTCTCAACAGGTAGATATTAGCACCTTAATGGGCCCGTTCTACTTTGTGGGCTCTCTCTCTCTCTCTCTCTCGGGCCTTCTACCCTTTAAATTCTTAATATATGTAAATAATTAAGGAAATTAATAGTGACGTAGGGAAGGGATGCAGGCTCGATCCCCGTAAAGCGGCGCCCCTCAGGGGCCTCCGCGTGTCGAATAAGAGCGGGAATGGCGGCTGCAGACAGTTCCGTTCTTCTTCCTCCTGCTCCGTCGTCGTCGTCGTTGTTGCCGATTGGAGTACACAGGGTGGAGTGGAGATGATGGATTCGCTGAGAAGGTCCTTCAAGTCTCACGGCTCCTACAAGCATTCCTCCACTGACTTCGACCACGCCCAGGAGGAGCAGCCTATTCTCTTCCACCGCGGGGACCCGCCGGCGGAGGACCGCGAGCAGCAGGAGATCGTCGTCGTGAAGATTGATGGCAACACCCGGCATTGCGATAGCTCCGGCGTCGCCGACGGTGGCGCCGCCGGCGTGTGGAGGGGGTCCAGCTATGAGTTCTGGAAGGACGGCGCCGCCGCCGCCGGTGAGGGGGGAGGGCTCGATGACGGCCCTGGGGACTCGGGATTCCTTTTCACCTCGCGGCCGCAGCGGCGGCCGGCAATGGAGATCGGCGAGGTGGATCCACTGTCGAGCCACATTTCGACGATTCAAGACAGACACAAGGCCTCTGTAGCCGCCGCCGCCGGCGATGTCTCTGTGGGTATGGCGGAGATCAAGAAGCCGCCACCGCCGTCATCCGCCGCCAACTCCAAGGAGCTCCGCGTCTCTTTCCAGGATCCGTCGTCCAACGAGCGCGGCGATGCGAGGTCTCCTCCGTCGAAGAAACACGGAACCAGCGGCGTCGGCACCTGTGGGGAGGTCCTGAAATGTACCTCGAACTCGTCCTTCGGCCGGAACCCTAGCGTGCTGCGGACCAAGACGAGGTCAAGGCTGATGGACCCGCCGCCGGTTCAGCCGCCGCCGGCGGCGGCGGCCTCCGGCGAGAGCGAGTGGAGGTCCGGGAAGGTGCCCAGGTCGGGGCAGCTGAGGTCCGGCCCTCTGGGCGGCGGGAAGTCTTCCCAGCAGAAGTATGACGACGACGACGACGACCCGTTCGCCGACGAGGACGTCCCGGCGGAGTACAGAGGCGTGAAGGTCAACCCTATGACGATCGTTCAGTGGGCTAGCCTCTTCCTCATCGTCGGCGCTCTGATCTGCAGCCTCACCATCCCCGTCCTCAGGCGGCAGACGCTGGGGAACCTCCATCTCTGGAGATGGGAGCTCCTCGTGCTGGTGCTCATCTGCGGCCGTCTGGTCTCCGGCTGGGGCATCCGCATCGTCGTCTTCTTCATCGAGCGCAACTTCCTCCTTCGCAAGCGCGTCCTCTACTTCGTCTATGGAGTGCGGAGGGCCGTCCAGAATTGCCTCTGGCTCGGGCTCGTCCTTGTCGCCTGGTACTGCATCTTCGACCGGAAGGTGCAAAGGGAGACGAAGAACAAGTCCCTGGCGTACGTCACCAAGGTCCTCATCTGCCTACTGGTGGGCACCGCCATGCGGCTGGTGAAGACGCTCCTGGTCAAGGTGCTTGCTTCGTCGTTCCACGTGAGCACCTACTTCGATCGGATCCAGGAGTCCTTGTTCAACCAGTACGTGATCGAGACGCTGTCTGGACCTCCCTTGATCGAGATCCAGCACACGAGGGAGGAGGAGGAGAAGATCATAGCGGAGGTGCAGAAGTTCAGGGAAGCTGGAGCCACGCTGCCGCCGGATCTCAGAGCGGCGGCCATGCCCAGCAGCAAGAGCTCGAGGGTTTTCGGCGCCAAGAGCTTCGCCGTCGAGAGGAGCAGAAGGTTTTCCGGCGCAGTCTCGAGGAAGGACTTGAGCCGGCAGCAAGACGAGGTCATCACGATCGATCACCTCCACAAGCTCAACCAGAAGAACGTCTCGGCGTGGAACATGAAGAGGCTGATGAACATCGTGCGGCACGGATCCCTGTCCACTCTCGATGAGCACATTTCTGACGCGAGCCGAGAAGATGAGTCTTCGATGCAGATTCGCAGCGAGTACGAGGCGAAGGCGGCAGCCAAGAAGATCTTCACCAACGTTGCTAAGCCCGGCTCCAGGTCGGTTCTCCGTTTATGATTCCCCTCCGTTCCTAAAGTTTATCTCAAGTTACCAGTAGAGAATATTTTGCACAGAAGGGATGACTTGGTGTCTGGAGTGATGTTTCCCAGGTACATCTACCTGGTGGATTTGATGCGTTTCATGGGGGAAGACGAAGCGCTGAAGACTCTGAGCCTCTTCGAAGGAGCACAGGAAAGCAGGAGGGTTAGCAGGAGTTGCCTCAAGGAGTGGGTGGTAATGAAATCTACTTACTTGGTTCCCGGATACACGAATGAGCCCCCGAGACTCTCAACTTATCCTCCAACAATGTTGGGTTTATATTCAACTTCTTCAGGTTAATGCATTCAGAGAGCGCAGGGCCCTCTCGTTGACACTCAATGACACCAAAACGGCCGTGAACAAGCTCCACCAGATGGTCAACGTCGTTGTGGCCATTGTGGTCGTCGTCATCTGGCTGCTCATTCTGGGCATCGCCACTACCCATTTCCTGGTCCTCATCAGCTCTCAGCTTCTGCTGGTGGCCTTCATCTTCGGCAACACCTGCAAGACCACGTTTGAGGCCATTGTCTTCTTATTCGTGATGCATCCCTTCGACGTCGGCGATCGATGCGAGGTTGATGGAGTTCAGGTGGTGCATGAATTCCCAGAGATATAGAAAAAGATTCAGTGAACGTCGCTTTGCTCTGCAATTCATGGGGTTGAGACGCAATTTCAGATGATCGTTGAGGAGATGAACATCCTGACGACAGTCTTCTTGAGGTACGACAACCAGAAGATCGCCTACCCTAACAGCGTCCTCTCCACCAAGCCGATCAGCAACTTGTATCGGAGTCCAGACATGGGGGACTGCGTCGACTTCTGCGTCCATGTGTCTACTCCTGTGGAGAAGGTCGCCGTCATGAAAGAAAGAATAAAGGCGTGAGTAGAACAAATCCTCGTTCATCTTCTGATTTTATTCCTTTTAAGAGAAAGCTAGATATTCGACTGAGCTCAACAGATGAGGTTCTATGATGCTTGCGAATCTCTGCAGGTTTATTGAAGGGCGGAAAGAGCACTGGTACCCCAACCCGTCGGTGGTGCTGAGAGACGTGGAGGACATGAACAAGCTGAAGGTCTCGGTGTGGCTGCAGCACCGGATGAACCACCAGAACATGGGGGAGAGGTGGGCGAGGAGGGAGCTCGTCGTTCAGGAGATGATCAAGGTTTTGAGAGAGCTCGACATCGATTACCGCATGCTGCCGCTCGACGTCTCCGTCAGAAACCTGCCTTCTTCCTCCCCGATCCACTCCATTTGGGCAGTTTGATCCTTCGGTCCTAGGGGAACGCAATGGGTTCTCTCGATTAGCGCTCCTCATTCATCTCCGCACGCCCCGGCCACTGGTATATCTCCTCTGTGAACGCCGGGTCAACGTGCCTATCGGCGGTGATAGGCAGAGATCCCCCCGCGACATCAGCTCGGCGTTGTTTCCTGCGGCCTGGAGATTCGGAAGTCAACGAGACAAAGAATACGTTTGTTGCTGACATTCTTTTGTACCGTTCTCTCCCCCTATCTCTCTCTCTCTCTCAATACTTCATTAATATGCTATCAAATATGCGAGACGCGGAATGTGCCAGTTAGTGGTGCCCTTTACTTAGGGTTGACCAGGAGAACGCACGTTGTGGGTTTCGGGTTCGACTTTATGGCGCTTTGCCCTGGGTTTGACTTTGTAGGACATTCCTGAGTATCGTTCTCTCCTCGTCTCTCTCTCTCTCACTAGTTCATTAGTATGTTTCAGATATTCTAGACGCGCCAAGTGCAAGCAAGTGGGGCCCTCTGCTTGACCAAAAGAACGTACGTCGTGGAATTCGGGTTTGACTTTGTTGGACATTCCTTGGTATCTTTCTCTCCCCGTCTCTCTTTCTCACCACTTCATTAGTATGTCATCAATTATGACAGGCGCCATGTGCCAGCAAGTTCTGCTGATGGTTGACCAGGGCAGCGTACGACGTGGGTTAATAACCATTTGGAGTTTGACTTTGTTGGGCTTTACCCTGGGTTAGAGGGAGCCCTTTCAGAAATTCTCGACGGCCCGGTTAGGGGCCGAGGAGGGGGTTTGGAAATAGTTTTCAACCAGCAATTGACGCGACTCGGTTATAACCTCACTGCCTGCGTCATTGCCCCAAGCGCAAAGATAATCTGTTATTGCAACAGGGCGTCTTTATAAAGGCTACTTGGTCAATTGGATTATTAAAATAACCGATATGGGACTAATGTTTTCATGGGAATCATCCTACCCGAAGTCCAACTCGAACAGCTGGCCGTCGTTCCCGTGGATCCTCCGGATCGATGGATATGACGGCCAGAATTTATATATGAAGAAACGATGCCCAAGTTCAACACGTACTGGAACGGCACTGACCACAGCGTCGGAGGGTCGTCGTCTTCAGACGGCGAGCTGCCGGAAGTTGACGGGAAAGACCAGCTCCGGCGGGCCGTCGTAGAGCACCTGAGCGCTCAAACTGGCGGCGACCGCCGTGGGGTGGTACCAGTCCCAGAAGTAGAACTCCTTCGCGTCGCCGCACACGGTGGCGTTCCCATTGCATGGCCGCTCTCCGTTGAGCCTCCCTCCGCCGCAGCAAGCTTTCATGGCGTCCTTGAACCCTAGAAGAAAGCGATGGTCATCTTCCACTTCTGTTCTTATATCATGACTCTTATCTGTGATCTCACCGAAGGAAGATGGGTCGTCGGCGATCATATTGCCGAGCTTCTGCCCGTCTCCGAAAGAGTACTTCATTCCCTTGAGCTTCCCGGAGAGACTCTTGAGGACCCTGCGCAGCGCCAGGTTGAACTGGCGGGCGAGATCGTTCAACTCGGCCATGCAGCCGCCTGAAGGAGTTCGGCTCCTCATGGAGGGGCAGCAGCCGACAAGGCCCAGCCCAACCATGCCGAACCTCCTCGCGCCGAGCCTGTAAAGCCTCTGCCCAGCAGGAGAGACCGACTCTGTCAGATCCAGCAGGAGGAGAGAAGAGGGAGAGAGAGGGAGAGAGAGGGCTGGCCTGAATGTGCTTCTCATAGTTGGAGGTCAGAGTGGTGATGAACTCAGCCTTGGAGAGATGGATCTGGGAGGAGTTGGAGTTATAGAATGCGAAGATGTCGTTGCTCCCCGTGCAGAGGAGGAAGACGGCCTTAGAGAGAAGAAGACGCAGATTTATCGAGCACTCTGCCGCTCTGAAGCTCTTGAGAGATGTCCTGAAGTAGTGAAGCTGAGCTTCCATGGAGATGACCTCTCCCTGCGGGAATTATCGGAGGTTAGTGACAGAAGGAATGGAAGTCTAAGCAGCGCGGTGTAGGTGGGTTCTCTTACTTGGGTGCTTCCGGTGGAGTTGAGGATTCCTGAACCGGCTGACGCGTAGCTTATCCCTCCCCAGACGTGCTGCCTTATCTCGGGTTCGTTGAGGGAGAGGAACGGCGGAGGGCTCCTTCTGAAGCCGTAAAGTTTTCCTGAGACATGCAAGAAGTTTGGAGTCAGTGAGAGGCGATCTCTCTCTCTTCTCTCTCTATCTCTCTTCTCTGTTTGCCGCGGTTACCCAGATAGTCAGCGACGTTGTAGCCGTTGCTGAACCTTCCCGTGGGCCTTCCACCAGGGAAGTCTACGCCATTGGGAGGGAAGTTAGCCTTGGCCAAGCTCAGAGGGAGGAAGTTGTTGTTCCCCACGTCGACGAGAGAGTCCCCGAAGACGAACAGGGCCGGCACGCCGCTCCATGCAGGCTCACCCCCCCCGGCAGCCAGCAGTGCCGCCGCAACGATCAGCCGGAGAGACCCCTCCCCCATTCTCTCCGGGAAAGCCGCCCTTCCTGAATTTCCACGGAGAAGCTCCACGAGAAGGGCTGCTGCTGGTTTTCACGGGTGAGGTCATCACCTCCTGGGATCGAGGTCATGGTATATAACATTGGAATCACCTCTCAACTCTCTCTCTCTCTCCTCTCTCCTCATGGAGAGCAAACAGTCACTAAAAATGGTTTTATCGGGGTCATGGTATATAACATTGGAATCACCTCTCAACTCTCTCCCTCTCTCTCTCTCTCCTCTCTCCTCATGGAGAGCAAACAGTCACTAAAAATGGAATCGCGCGTGATCCGATTCCTACGGCCCTGTTCAAAAGGATGGCAGGCTGTCGGCGGGCAACTGGCCAATGGGGGACGACAGAGAGCGGGGAGTCAGGCCCTCCCTCGCCGGCGGATCCAATCACGAAAGCGGGCAAGGAATCTCGCCGACGGCCTCAGGGAAGTCAGGATTTTCAGACAGATCCCATACAAATACGATGCTGTTTATGGACTTGTTTGAGACTTTCCCCACTGCTGAGTGGGGGGAAGTGTCCGCGGGTCTATCTCTCTCTCTCTCTCTCTCCCTTTCTTTTTACCTTCTCCATGTATGGTCGGCGTCCTAGGGTTTTACAGGGATCCCCACGTGACCGAGGGGGCTTCTTCAGTGGTCCACGAGCCGTCTCTTGTTCTCTAGCACCAATAAATATCAGGCTTCCCCTTACCCGAAGAGAGGGCCAACCATGCAGGAAAAAAACCCGACTTTTTTTCTGGACATCTCCTCCCGGGCACCATTCAGCAGAGTCAAACTAGGCCCGGAACCTCGAGGCGGGCTTCGTTTCTCTTGACTTTTCAGTAGTCTTCGGCCATTCAACATTGCAGACCCACGATAAGACCGACGGAGCTCACCTCATCCCTTCACCATAAAGATCTAATCTTTATTGGCCTTCTGAGCTCCGATCATGGAAGGCTGGCGATTGGCCCTGGGAAGATCACCGACCCAGTTCTGAGACCCTCTTCGCTCTCCGACCCAGATGCCCGGACAGGAAAGGAATCAAGAGGAGAATAATAAAATTAAAAAATAAAATAAACTCAAAACTATTTGCAGGAGACTGGCTACATCGACAGGGGCAAGAGCATCCTCCGCTTGCTCTTCCTGTTCTGCCTCACCCGCTTCACCACTCTCATAAACACAAACAAGAGGGTCGCCGCACATATCAGCAAGAAGGCCACCCTCATGTACCTCAGGTACAGAGAGATCCCCGAGAAGATCAGCAGGGCGAAGATCCAGAGCTCCAGCAGCACCGAGATGACGACATCCGCCCTGCGATCAAAAGAAGCCGAACCAGCTCCGTTAGTGAGTTATTTCCTCACTGGGTAGTAATCTATCCGTTGTTCCTCCATAGGGAGGAGAAATTCTGTTCAAGAAAATAACCCTGTGGAGTCCAAAAAATGTGGGAGAGTTGCCGAATTATAAATCCTGTTTTTTTCGCCAATATCCAGAGAAATTAGGACGAGACAGAGAAGATTACATCTCATCCTCCCACCGAATTGGGACGATGCCCAAATGAAGAAAGAATCCAGAGCTTCGTCTTATGAAGGACCAACAACAACCTTGACTATCATACTGGTTCAACCAGCATGTTGACATCCGGAGGGTAATGGAGAAGGAGAGGATGGCAATGGAACCCCACATGAGTGGCTTGGTCTCATTAAAGAAAAATTTATCGATTTAGTTCAGCAACATGCAATCTTATCATTAAAGAAAAACCCTAAACCACCACAGGGGAAGTGCCATGAAACAACCCTGAGGATCATCAAGATCATCAACAACGTTTTGTAAATTTCTCAGTTTAATGGAAAAAAATGAAAATTAAACAAAATTAAACTCTAGTGGGTGATTATTCATCTTCGTCTCTTTCTTCTTGCACCTCAAACCTATTAATGATTCTTCCCGATTTCATCAATCTCCATCCATAGTCTTCCCTTTTTACCACAAAATCCGAGAGATCTTATGTCCATCCTCATAGAACTCAATTATTTCCGCAACTGTGCCGTTCACGAGGATAGGGAGGAGACCACAGAAATGAGCACCGGTGATGGAGACACCAGAACGGATCTCAATTAGCCCGAAGCCCGAAGTATCTTCATCTGCCAGCCAACTAAGGCACTATAGTCTAGTGTTATAGATCGCTAGATCTCGGGAGATTCACCAATCTATCTCTTCTCGGAGATCTCCGTGCAAATGGAAATCCCCGCAGTAGCAGCCAATCAAGATCACAAGACATATCGAAGCTGTTTCATCGATTTAAACAAATTCTCTTGGCGAACGAGGACAAGATTAGCAACAGAAAAAGTGCGTAGGTTCCTGGCAGTAATATTCTCGCACTTCAGAAAGTCCTGGCGCGCCAGAGGTAGAAGACGAAGCTGGTTCAGGGGATCTCGAGGAACCCTCACCAGCCCATGATTAGAAGAATGGACCCTTGGCGACTCATGCGGGTGAAGCCCTCAGATTCTGAACACGATTCAGCGATGGAGAAGAAGAAGAGCAACAACGACGACGACAGGCAAAAACGACGGGATCAACGAGGCGGAAAATTACCTCGACGGGATGTTGGCAGTGGAGGAGAAGAAGGAGAAGGAAGCCCAATCGTTCTTCGATCGAATCTGGTACTCCCTCAGCTGCTCCGCCAGATTCGAACGCGTAATCATTTCTCCACCCCCGTCTGTATCTCTCTCTCTGTCCCACCACCCAAATCCTTCTTCCTCGCCCCCCCGATCCTTCCCCCGCTTCTTCGAGGGCGTGGGGAAGGAGCGGTCGGGAAGGTAGCGCGCGATCTGGATGATGATTATTCCATCGGAAGCTTCTCCCCTCCGGCGAAGAGTGGCGGGGAATTCAGGAGGGGGAAGAGGGAGAGAGAGGAGACTTGGAAAGGGGAATGGCGGCCACCGGAAAAGAAAATATATTAAAATATTAAAAAAATGATTTCCCACTAGACGAAATTCGTCAAAACCCTTCAGCTTGACAAAAATTATTAAATTTCCATAATCATAAATTAATAAAGATATTAGACCTGTGTTTCCTCATATAGCTTTGAATTTAAATATCAAAATTTTACTTAGTGCGAAAACAAGTCTAGTTTGACTTGGGGCGTGGTGTTTGACTCTAAATTTGACCATGTTGACAACTCGTTTATTTGATAATAGGGAAATACTGGCAGACCTGTTAAGTCAACGTCCCGGCTTCATATTTTTCTAGTATTTAGCCCTCTTCGGTAGTTATCTTAGATTATGAGCAACATCGAGGCCTTAAAAAACGATATTAATCATCTGCTTAAGACCAAATATATCTATTGATTTCCTTTGCATTGTTGCGTTTTAAATAAATGACGAGTAATTCTTATCTCTGTTGCAAGGATTGGTCAACGCTGTTGTCAAGGGATATCTTTGAAGGTTTGACCTAACGTGTGTATATGTTTGATTTCTTTAATTGATTAAATAATGAAACGTTTTATTACCTTTTTCTTTCCTTGGGTTGGTTTTTCTATGCTCTTAGTCAACGAGGCATTCGTTCCAAGGTTTTATTTGGGCAACTTTGACTCGCAACAAGTTCAACCCAGCCCTTACTAAAAGCCCACAAAATACGTTGACTCGGAGACAGTAATTTGGTGTCAGAGGTTTGAATAATCTGCTCTGATCATTTTCATTGACCCGGAATTAAAGAAGTTGAGTCTTTGGAAATAAGGAGCATCGCAGACTAGAATCAGGTCAAAGGCTGGCCCTTGTTCCAATGGCCCGAAGTCAACTACCCATCCATGCACCTACCTTGTTCCTCGGAGCGTGACAAAGTCAGCAAAAAGACTGCATGTGGAGAAGGTCAAAGCCGTCCAGTATTCAAGGAAGAAACTTAGGATTGATTAGAAAAATGTGACAAGGTTGTTATCTACATACGTGAACATAAATCATAAGGCTAAAAGAATGGCCTTTAATCTAGGAATGGGGTGGCCTCTGAAACGGGCATCAGCAGCAGCACCGACCATGGAGGAAGTCAACGCACGCGTAGGGCCTCGCCTTCGCTTGCAGCTCCTCCTCTGTGGGGACCCGTTCCAGGGGGCCCGTCCTGTCACAGGGGAAGCAGAAGGAAACCAGATTCCCCCACAGCCCTTTGCTGAATGGATGCACGCTCTCAGGGACTCTCCTGGAAGCCGCAGTAAGAACACATGAAGCCACTGTGGCCGGCAATAGCGAGAGAGAGAGAGAGAGAGAGAGAGGGAAGAGAGCTTGGTATTGTCTTACTCAAGATATGGTATTCTTCGCCGTCTCACAAGCTCATACGTGGTCTGATTGGTCATTACGAGGTAGCTGCATGGGAAAGAGAGATGATGAATCACCCTCCAGAGAAATGAAGCAGAAACATATCCCCTCTGAGAGTGATCTAAGACTAGAAATGGATCCTACGCGCTCTTCTTACTGGGTCAAACCATCTCAGTAGAGACCTCCCCGACATGCCACCTCTTCCCAGAATAGATAATCAAGAAATTTTCACACTCTAATAAATCCGGTAATAATTTCTTAAGGATAACTAATCACCAAAGCTGGCCCACTCTAATCATCATCTGCATCGACCACTCCGTTTAGTATGGTGTTTGAGGTCAGAGAAGATCTTCACCTGTGAAATACCAGCAGCAGCAGGAGGAAAATAAGGCAGATGATCAAGACTGCGAGGAAGATAATAGCAAACCCCTCCTTCCACCTGATCACACAAATTTCGCAAGGGATCAAGCAGATTACATGAGATACCAACAATAAATCTGGGCTTTTTTATTATTATTATTTTACTAAAAAAGGCATGGTTCTATGACCCAATGAAATCACATTAGATCACATCAATCCATACCATGCCTTGTCGAATTTCGACCTCAGAAAGAAGTAGTACAAGATAATCGTCCACATGCACAGCAAGGTCTCTTCAAAAAGATACCACCTACAACACCACTTTCAGGTTAAATGATCTGAACGTAATGCGATATAATCCCTGTTACAAGGATCGTAGGTTTACAGGAAAACGTGATGTTTTTCATGTGCAAGAACCGAAATTATTCTGTTTCAAGACAGAACTTGAAGATCATGATGCCCACATGCTCAGTAATGCTGTGTAATGCTTCAGGAATCAAGATGGGATATGTAGCAAAAAAATTCTGTCATAAAGTAAGAAAAGGCCAAGCAACACTGCAAAGAAGATGAGCGTATGGAGGCAAATCTGTGATTCAATACATCATCTCATGACCAGCCATTGCCATTGTAGTGGAATCTGCGCCAATGGCACACCAATTCAAATTCCCCATGATACAGCATCTTTCTAATGTAAAATAATCGACTTTATTGTTCACAATCTCATCTCTGGATATGCTGTCTCTGATTCTTGAGATAATCTTCATTGATGTAATGAAAGTGCAGCCCTTGACAATGATTGAAAACAGTTGAACAGAAAAAAAATAAAAAAAATTTGCCTGTTTTAAGCAAATTTTCTCAGAACTATTTATCTGACTTCGACTGCAGCTTGATAAAAAATGCCAAGCTTCTCCAGTTTTATAAATCCACCATCAAGAAAGCGTCAAAGCTCTTGTCTCAACTTCTTTCATGACAGTAACATCCCCAACCAAGTTCTCTTAGACATCTAGACCAATATCTAGGGGGTACCCATATTAAAAAAAATAAAAAAAGGGAAATATTGAATTGGCCTTTAGGATAAAAACACTGTATTGGCCAGATGTGAACGTGAACATACGAAAACAAGTCACTATCCATCTAAAGAAAAAGAAAAAGAAAAAAAAAAAACCAGGTCACAGTTTAGCTTCTGAGCAAAATTATGGATGAGAATGTGAATAAATTGAACTTACCAGAAACGGCAATGATTCCTTAGACCAACGCAGGTTCCCAGCCACAAGCAATGATGATCAAATTGAAGAACACACTTGTTACAATCATGGCAATGCTTTGAGCGCGGAGGCTGAAAAGTGTAAGAAGATGTTAAGACCCCAGAAATGAACTAAGAGAAGTATAATTAATAAATTACCCGTTGAAACTTCCAAGTTGAACATTAAAGGTAAAGCGACAAATAAGCATCACCTGAATGAGAAACACGCATTATAGAATAGAATAACAAACAAATGGAGCTTCAAAGCATCATAAGATGATTAAGTATTCATGTCTGACGAACTATAATCCAATTACCACCAATCTCATCAGATATAGGCTTTAATCAACAAAGGGATTGGCTCAAATAAAAAATTGAAAAGATAACTTTGCAACAGAAGCCAAGGGCTAATTGAGATCTTTTTTAAGGGAAATTTATGAGTAAAACACATTAATGTTATACACAGTCATTAAGAGAGATGATACAACCAAAATAGACTGGGTAAGTGAGACGATAAATTAATGATACAGTACAAACACATCATGTTGCATCTAATTGATACGTGGAAGGCCATCATCAAACCAAAAAATACAAAAAATATCCTAAAAATTGCAACTGACAAATAATTGATGTCATAGGACGAACATCAACCTTTGTATCAGGATGGTTTTCTTTCTCAAAGTAATGTGCATGTTTCAGGCATGGTTTCTTTGTGGAATATCTTTTGCATTTTTCTCAGTGAATCGCTCCTAACATGTTTTACTTGGCTTTCAAAGAAACACCACAATGGCCACATTCAGACATCAAAAACAGAGATTTGCAACAAAAAAAGGCAAGGATGTGTATGTCAATGTGATGTGTACGTCTCATGCCTAAAACATATACATCACTTTGAGAAAGAAAAATGCCTTTATGTAGAGGCCAGAATGTGACGGCTATTCACATGGACTAAAGCGTCACATTGGTGAGCAAGGGCAATAAGGCACATGTTCACATAACCTACACAAAGGAATTGTAACACTTCATCACATCTTTAGTGAACACAATCAAACACCGTGCATTCTCATAAATTGAACAAGAAATAAAAAACACATGCATTATGCGTTAAATCAACTTAAAAATATCTTTTTAATATTTAAAATAATGAAAGTGTTTCATATGTCCAGAACTTATTTATATGCATTACCCCTATTTTATTAAGTTTATCATTCCATTAAACAAGTAATAGTTACTAAAATATTCGATTTTATGATCCTAAACTACAGTATACATCTGCTGCAATTGTGTAGAAATAATTTGTAATAATTACTTCTAGTATTTAAATGTATGTATAACATATTTATGAATGGCATTACCTAGTCTCCTCATCATATTATCCCATTGTCCTCTACGATGCATGTTTGTCTTTCATGATGATTGGAACAAGCTTCATCAAGTAGTAATTAGATTTAATTTATTTATGAAAGAATGAATAACTATTTGGATTTTGATAATTTGTGTATATTATTTAAATGTGATTTTTTTATAATTTCATTAAAATGCAAACAGTCTAATATTCAAAAATCAAATAATATGTCATTTTTATGATTTTAATATATCTTACATATCTTTTTTATTAATATATGTTATTTATTATAGTTTTAAAAATTAATCTATCTTCTGTATCTTTTTAATTTTATATTTAATGTATTATAGCATTCAAAAATGTAATCTATGTATCCTATTTAAAATTATATATTTACTATAGTATAAAAAACTATGTATAATATACTTACATCAGGAATCCCCTTTTCATCTACACACAAGGCAATAACTTACTGCTTCAGTCACCTTCTCAAACCTAAAAATGAAAGTAAATTTTGACTGCAATTGAATTTACAGGTCTTTTTGCTTATAACTCTAATGTTGATCGTGAATAAGGTGGATCACAGAAAATGTCCCAGGAAAAACATAAATGAAAAACCACCGCTTGTAGAAAAACGAATAAATCATGTCGCCCTACCTCATTAGCTCATAGTCACATTTGTCTCATTCAAGGCAGCATTCTTGGTTCTATGCCAGAAAGTTAAGGGCAGCCCAGACATCTGGGGGAGAAACTACTTGTAAAGCTCTCTTTCTTTAGCAAGGTATAAAAGAGAACTCACTCAATAAATTCATTTAAATGAAGATGAAAAATCTAACATTGTATTACCAAACGAAAAGCAATAACCAAAGCAGAGGATTTAATCGGGAAAGAGAGGATTATTCACTTCTATTTCTCGTTAGAGTTGATGTACAACATTCTTGCTGCATGCCTTCTCAGTAATAGAATCATTAACTAATAGGGATAGATAGATGTTTGAAAGGAATTATTTTCGTCTGATATAGCAAAACCAAGTTAAACATCTCTTTATGAACAGATTAATTTTCTGCGTGCTTGTGTTTATGTATGTGTCCGAGAGAGCGAAAGAGAGGGAGAGAGAAAAAGGGAGAATTGGGAGCAGTTCATGAGAAAAACAAAATTGGAATCATCAAAAGAAAAAAGTACATAGATAAACCATGCACAAGCACAGATAAGTTTTCAATGTCCGTATCCTATCGACTATTTTAATTAGTTTATTCACATTGTAAGCTTGCAATTGGTGGAATCGAACGCATAAGATAAAAAAAAAAAGTAAAACAGTTAGGTCAAGTATTACCTGAACAATGTTGCAATGTGCGCAAGTCCAATTCCTGCCATTCAGAAAGGAAAAATTATGCGCATAATTCTATTTCAGAAATGGACGACAAAGAAATCAAATGGATGTTATGATATATGGACACAGTCCTCGAAAATGTATAAGGGACAAAATAACCAACGCAGAGGAAATATGGTCAAATTGCCTGGTATAGGAAATAGTAATAGGGACGTGGTTTTAACATAGAAACGTAACTTTACGTTAAATTTCTTCCTTCAGAAACTTAAGAAATCGGTTCCAAGGCACTAAACCCTTAAAAATCCACAGAAAATCTCCTTCCTCTCCGGTTATTTTACTTCAAGCCTACTGATGAACCCATATTAGTGATCTATCACTAGGAAGTAATCAGGAGAAAGTGGTTCCAACCGAATTATACAAAATCATAGATGGAATGTTTTTGCTGTTATCTTTTTAAATGGTTTAGTGGTATCATCACGAAACATACTTCTTAAGGCTTGAAAGAGATTCTCAAAAAAATTGGAGATTTCTGAGAAAACGTAAATAATTAAAAAAAAACCGACAAAAAGGATTGATCTGACCTAACTTTATAAGTTTGATTCGACAAAAAAAATTCAATGAATGTGACCAAATGAGTTTTTAAGAAGTTACTAGATGAAACTTAAATGAAAAAATGATATTTTTCAGTTAAAAGTAGTGCGCATATATCTCTAAAGAGCAGCTGGTACGCAAGTCATTTATTTGCTGAGCATGATCATGCAGAAATATGTGTTGCCAGTCTCCCACGTTGAACTCATCTAGACACCCAACTCCCAAAAACCGAAGGCCATCTTTTTCACACACTCTCATACAAAATATGTATCCACAGTGATGGATATTTATAGGGTATCCGGATCCATTTTCATACCGCAGCACACATTGTCATTGCTTCACAATCCTCTTAAACTGCGGTCATAGCAAGATTCGAAAGGGAGCGGAGTTATGTAGATCTTAATTCAGAGAAAACTAAAGATATCCTAGATAAACAAGCAACGGATAGTTTTGGCAGCGATGATGATGTGTAAGATTTAGGAAACCGTGGTCTACTTGGCCAGCTCTTCTTCTTCCCCCTATAAATAGGTATTATGGGGGGAGGAGAAAAAGGTAATTTCTGGAATGTCAGACATAAGTAAGGTTAAGAGAAGCAATGGAAGTCAATCAACAAGAACTTGACAAATAATCAGTAAAAATAGAGTGAACTGTTCAAACCCAGCAAGCTCGGATGACAGAAACGTTCAATTCAGACAAACACAGCAGAATATTGCACGAGATTAGAACGAATTACTACGTTTCATTTAAGAAGTCGTGTATTCATGGTCAAAGACTATTGTCCAGGGATTATAGAAGAATTTTTACAAGTACCTGCTTGTCAGCCACGATGGATAAAGTTCTGTCACCAATTTTGTCCAAGCAGCAGAATTCATTCGAGTGATGTTTTTTCTCAAATGATAGGACTCTAACGGAGAAATTGGGCTGTCATTTCTTCTCGCAGCTGATTGCCTTTGCTTGATCATCAGAAAAAAAATGAATGGGACAGTAACTAACATTACCACTATTCAATACTACTGCAAAATTAAGAACTGGCAGCAAACCAAAAGCTTTTCCACTTCTGATAACCAAACAGGGAAATTACATTGAGGTCCTGGATGTTGAAAATGTAGCATGTGGTTCATTTCCGGCGTTCATTTCATCAATCACGTACCTAGGTGAGAAATAACAAATTCGTCAAACGAGCCAATCAGACAAAAAAATCCAGAGGACAATAACGTGATTATGATAGCTATATATGTCAACAAGTTGATCTAGAACAATTAAAATAAATGTGGCATAAAAATGGAGAAAAATTACAAAAGGCAGAATTCATGAAACACGGAAAAAATATGCCAAAACTAAAGTTTCTAGTTGAAGGATAGAGGTTACCCTGGCGAGGAGCCGGAGGTAAAGAAATATTGAATCAACACCACTACAAACAGCACCAGGTACAAAACACTGTACCTGAAAAATTAGTGAAGGAAAAATAAGATTTGAAAGTGCACCGATAAGCAAACAAACAAAAGAATGACAAATGTAGAAATGATAAAATGGTTTCATCAAAAAATAATTAGTCAACTCTAATAAGCTTTGGGCAATTCTTCTGGCTGCAATGAAAAAAGCTCGATTAGTTCACTATTAAAGAAAACATAATGTATGAGGTCACTATCCGCTCTCACAGACACCAACAAGGATGTGAATCAATGTACTACAAGTGTACATTGTGGCTACAAAGCGAAAAAGTCAAATGCTTTAATGAAGCATCCATGTGAATGTTCATAGACAATCCGCCTCATCTGGTACAATTCTTACCAGGTTCAGTATTATAGAAAAGTATCAAAACTACAAGCACAGATTCATTAATAAATTCAAAATGCATGTACCTAATTTGGCCATTTGCAAACTATTTCCAATTTAATAATCTCACATGGAAGTTACAATCATTGTTCATGCTTTTCAACAAATATGACCATCACAGATGTTCAGATAACCGGTAACCTAGAATAACGATTTTTGTTCCGCTTCCAGCCCTTTCTATGATCAGAAGCTGATCTCGTGGAAGGTTTACACGATCAAAGATCTCAATCAAGTATGAGAAAGTTCAATCAAATCATTTTCCATCTATCATTAGTGGGATAGAGACACAGGCGTAAAGTATCAACAAGAACCCATGGCAGAAACAGCGAATTTTGATAAGCAAGAATCAGGATACCAGAGGCACTTATTTCTTATTCATATACAACTGCATGCATACTTCAGCATCATAGCATTTCTACCCATACGAGATCCTACCGTGAGTTCCTTAAAAAGTTGAACACAATACCCTAGAGTCTAGTCTTCATAAATTTCAATGCACGTCCACTTGACAACTCGCTCATGCATAGTTCCAAAAATGCACCCTGAATGGCTTTTTCATGTTTTATGTTTGCGAGGGGAAGATCATCCAAGACAAAGTATCTGTATGGGGAAACATTTTACCCGTCCGGGGTTCCTGAAGGATGCAGATGGAACACTGAGAGATACCTAAAGAACCAAGAGGATCTCCATCCACAAGAATCAATGAGGGCACTTGATAATGGATGAGAAACATATTAATAGGCAAGATTCCCTGCTCCAAAGTCCAGGAAAACGGACAATCTAATCATATACGTTTTAAAATAAGAAACAGGACAGGAATAGGATGCGATGCTATAAGAAATTTTAAAAGAGTCGCTCCTACTTAAAGAACTGAAATTATTATTTACGTGAAAAATAGAGTATAATCTCCAAATCATGATGTCTTCAAAGAAAAGGAGGTGAATATGGGGAGAAATTCGAATCCTAAAAAAACATTGAGGGATATGAGTTGAGCGCATAAAATAAGTATGACATCCTACCGAGCGTTTTTTTATTCCAATGGGAGGACAATGAAATAAATGGCAGGAAAAAGATTAAAAAAAACGTCAAACTCTCTTGTCTGCAATATTATCAACAACATTAATGGATCTAAATAAGGTAAATCTTCAGAAACATGGATTTTAGATGATGCAATTGCAAGAAACTAGATATAAGTTAATCTGTCGAAGGAGTTCACTCAAAAGAAGGGGCCAGGTTAGGAAAAACATAGTTCAACAACAAGCTGGTGGTTCAGGGTGCATAGCATAGATAATTTGCAGAATTTTCTCTTTCAGACTGATCATAAAGTTTTAATTTCCCATTCGTCATTTTCATTTAGTGTTTGTCACTCATAAGCTAAGGGGAAATCAAGTGTTCGTCGTAGGTTGTATTCGCTTGTTTGTATGATGAATAAAACACCACAAAAGAAGGGTAATAAAAAGCATAGTTCCGAGTCCTCAAGAAACAAAGCCCAGCGCCTTTCATTGTAGGTGTCTTCTCAACTTATATATGTAGCTATAGATATAGATATAGATATAGATATATATACATATATATATATTATATAGTGTCACTGTCGTCATAAAACCTTATCCCATGGATCAGGTATTGTCTCATATATGCAATTCATTTAGGTGGATAACGTACTGAAAACACCTCGCTATTAGAGTGCCTGGCCTGCAAAGGAAGGGTCACACTGCCAACCGAGAATGAAAGAATTCATACAAAGAGAATAGGTGCTGTCAGTTTTAGATTAATTAGATTCATATTAAATAAATTCACTTTACTTTCCAAGCTAAACTAGTTAAAAATCAGAGATTGAATGGTAAGAACGTCGCTTTTCATTCCTATAAAAAAAACAAACATGCTTAACTAAGGCTCCTTGACACGGTTGGCTAAGATTCCCCTCTCGTATATGGCCCAATCAGTAGAGAACCTGATTGCATTGGGCCTTTGCTTGGAAGCGAACTAACTGGGTAGTAGCAAACCTAGAAAATCCCTGGAATTAGAATTTCATAACCTTATCCATTTCTTATCTTTTTATCAGTAACCCTTTAACACGCTTGCAAGCAACGGATTTTTGAAATTTTCAAAGCACCAGTAAGTATAACGGGAAAAAAATAAAAATCGGATCTTCGCATCAGTTATAATGCTAAAAGTCATAATGCCAGAAGGCAATAAGTTAATCCATCCGGAACAAGACAAAGGAACGATCCACAAAAGAGAAGCCCAATGATAGAAGGAATAAAGTGTACCAAGTCATCCTTCCGATACTACGAATCAAATCTCTGTCGAAGGCAAACAGAAATCCCACGGTGATCACGTGAAGGGACAACAGGGCCACCATGAGGCCCAGTGAAGATCTCCTCACTGCCGCCCAAAAATGCCACGGTGAGAAAATATCACCTTCAAAGAGCAACCCATTTTTTAAAGAGAACAGCACAGCGCGAGATGGAAGAGGCGCATACCCGGATCAGAAAGGCAGGGAAAGAGAGTAATGCATCTCTCACCAAGCCACTGGTGGGCATCTCGTAAGGGGCGGCAGCCGTCAATCGATGTCATCAGAAACCGCCAGCCAGTCTCCCAGTGGCCTCCTCCCCACCCAAAGCCCCGCCCGTGGGAACAGAAACTGGTGGAAGAAGAAGGCCGGAGCAACGACGAGACCCTCCAGGAAGGAAGAAGCAATAGGGTCGGCTCCAAATTTGGCGGCGGATGAGCGGGCCGTCCGGTAGGAAACTTGGTTGTGGGTTGGGAACCCCCTCTGGCCACGGGTCCTCCGCAGGCACACCAGACCGACTATGGTCAAAATGGGATGATTTTTTTATTATTGTTGAACCGGTTTTTCTCTCCAAAAAATGGGATAAATAATTTATTATATATGAAACCGTACGTATTTCATCGGGGTGAATGCTTGTGATGTTTCTCCGGTGAGGATATCGCCCGCCGTGTTCTGTTGTAATTACGGCAGCTGGATGCAGCCAGCACCGTCCAGCTTAATGGGCCGCCCACGGCTGTCATCCTACCCTTTCGGCAACTGCGGGGCCACGCTCATCCACTGCATACTGGCAGGTGAATGCCGCGGCCTAACGGTCCGGACAGCTGAAAAACGGCGGGATGTTTGAAACGTGTCACTCTCACGGCACCTTCCACCACCCGCCAGCCATCATTTCTTCCCCTATAAATCTCCCCCCTCGCCGGCCCTTCGGGGATTTCGTGGGCAGAAGACTCAGAGAGATAGAGAGAAGAGAGAAGAGAGGTGGAAGGAAGAAGATGGTCGCCAGATTCCGCCGCTCCATCTCCCTCCCCGGACGGAACCCAAAGTCCGACGGCGGCGGAAGAGTGTGCCCGCTTCAGCCGGCGAAGCCACCTCCCGCGAGGTCCACCAGTCTCCCCAGCCACGCCGAACAGCCGGCAGTCGCACAGGTCGAGGAGGAGCTCCGCGCCGCTGGTGTCTGGCATTCCTCCGGCGCAGAGCCCCTCCCCTCCTCCTGGCTCTGCTCCGGTCTCCTTCGCCTCGAGCTCCTCCTCCTCGCCCTCGACGAGGTCCTCCAGCTGCCGCAGACGCAGGAGGCCCTCCGCCGCAGCCGCTGCGGCCCCTCTGCCGTCGCCGAGAAGCTGCTCAGCGATCTGCTCCTATTCGCCGACGTCCACGGGTCCTTCCGCATGGTCATCGTCTCTCTGCAGGAGCTGCAGGCGGCGGCGCAGGCCGCCGTCCGGCGGAGGGATGGCGAAAGGCTCGCCTCCCTCGGGAGGTCCCTCAGGAAGGCCGAGAAGGAGCTCACCGCGATGGCGCCGGTGGCCCTCGGGAAGGGGGAGCAGGAGCCCCACTCCTCGACTCCCGACGGGGAGCTGGCGGCGATTCTGAAGGAGGTGAGCGCCGCGACGGCGGCGGTGTCGGCGGCCGTCTTCCGGGGGACGGCGGCGGCGGTCTCGCTGGCGGCGGCGGTCTCGCTGGCGGCGGCAGTGGTGGGCTCCAAGTCGTCTTCCTGGGCTGCTCTGAGGAGAAGGGTGCCGCCAATGTCGTCTTACTCGAAGAATAGCGTCGCCGCAGAGGAGGAGACGGCGGGGAAGAGGTCAACGGCGGCCATGGCGGCGCTGGCGGAGCTGGGAGAATGCTTGTCGGCGCTGGAGATCCCCAGCGAGAGGACCTTCAGGAGACTGATCAACGCCAGGGTCTCCGTCCTCAACATCTTGACCCCCTGAACAATGAAAAGATAACCCACCGAAGAATTCTGCAGGAATTTCTGCGTTTTCTTCGTTGTAATATCCTTGACTTCGATTGAATTGACGAACCAAGTTCCGCTCTCCATCTCGTCGTCGAATAACCGAGGATCTCAAGATCTTCGTTCAGAGAAAAGAAAACAAAAGTCAAGCATACACCCCGCCGGGAAAGGGCAGATTCATCGCCGGAGAGGACACGACGCCATACTGACTCCATTCTCACGAAACGAAGAGCAGAGGAACTCGGATCTTCGTGGACAAAAAAGGTCAACCCACACGCGCCTCCGAAAACCTCCTCGTCGGCTGAGTTCACCGCCGGAGAGGATACGCACGCCGTCGCCCCCGCCAGACTACCCACTTGGCACCCCGTTGACTCCAAATTTTTTTTCGAGAGAGAGAGTATTGGAGAGTAATACTGATGGTGACGACAATTGCCGCCGCCGGCGGCCCGAGGGCGGTTGTCGCGTGCGTCTACCTCAACCATCGCTGGTCACCGTTGCCTCTTGACATAATAACCGCCGGCGACGTTGTCCGGAAACGGCGAACAGCCGACGCGGGTGCATCCACTGCATGGGAATGTCCATTGAACTCGCTCGAGCCGGGCCGAGTCGTCCAGAAGCATGGATCCCCATCCTCCTTAAACGAGAGAAGAGCCGAGTTCAATGAACTGCATTTATTCAGTAAAAGCCTCAAATCGACGGTTTAAATATCTATTTCACCTGATGATTTATTTTCTATATTTTTTGAACGGTTCAGAATATTTATTGATCTATTTAATATCATATATTATAGTCTCACTTACGCAATATCCCTTAATGGGCATTTATGCTTTTGCAAAAAATAAAAAATAAAAAATTCAAAATCAATAAAAAACAGGGTATAAAGGTAGAAAGGACTTTCTAGAAATAGTGATGAAGAGCATGCGAAAAGAAAAAACGGTATGTAAACAGTTTAGAACATAAAATAATTGTGACTTGGACCCATTAGCTTGTTTGACTACCGGTGTCAACTGGTTCCAGTTGTAGCCTACAAGTCAACTAAATGCTACGAGTTAGGTTGGCTCTTCTAATCAACATATTATAGGGGGCGGAGTGTATGAATTCGTAAGCTTTCTAAGACCTAATTTACGCAAGATTTGACTTTAAAAAGTCAAAACTCAATGGATTATCCGACGCACGAGAGAGAGAGAGAGAGAGAGAGGGTGGAGGCAGTACTTGGAGTTCACGTCGGACAGCCAATTCTTCTAGTTATCAAATTTTCTCTCCCTCGCTGGAACCTTCTGTGGAAGAAGAAGAATACAAAGTCTAGGATCCTTCAGCTGGGATCAAATGGTCTCCTGATGAGCGTTGACTAACCTATTGGAAGAAAAATGGTGAAGGCCCGATACATTCCCCACTCGGGCCGCGCCGTAGGTCAGAGGAGTTTAGTGGACCCGCTAGGACAAATACTTGTATTGATGACCAATAATTTATATCAATGTTTCCATCTAGAAATGTTGACATTCCGAGCATACGTGTCAATAGACTAAGCACACTATGAGCCTAGTCAACCCCCCTCGAGCCTCGAAATCAGTTCCAATTTATAAAGAAGCCCACCAGGTCTGGCTCCCTAACCGCGAACCCATTTCTCCAAGTCGCTTGGTTCCTGCAATTTCCTAAACCAAGCACATTCCGACCAAAGCTGGACTTGGATCTTGTCCTACCGCTTGGCATGATCCAAGTAGTTGACCATTGTGAGAACCCTTGTGTCAAAGCCTCAAGCTTCAAATGGTCAACCACGTGCCCATTTCTGATAATTTCCACATCCGACCGGGCTCGTTCTATTGCGTTTGTTAATCAATATTAATAAAAAAGAGATATATTGCATGGAAATTGAGTTCACGTGATACTTATATCATTTTTTTTAATCCACAAAAATATTTTAACATTTTATTTTTCGAAAATATCTTGAAACACATGGAACCAATCTTCTGCCTCTCCACATGTGAATAATGATTTTTAGTGCCAATAATCTTATGCCACGTGCGTCTTAAGCTGTGCCTCCCAACAACCACACTGTTTTCACAGCCTACATAATATATATATATCTATATATATTTATTTTCTCCCGTCTAATTGGGTTTCTGTAATACTTTATAATATTGAATAGTTTATTGTTCTTAAAACGCCAAATCGGCGACGCGCCGAACCAGATCCGATATCGCATGCTGTGAAGACCTGGCGCCAGCATATCTCCGACGTATAAAAGCCACGTGCGAAGGAGATGCCGACAATCGTCCTAATCCCTCGATAGTGCACGCTGCCACGTAGGCGATTCATTTGTCGGTCCTCCGGATGACGGCAGGTGAACCACCGCCTTTGGAGCCGACGCCCCGACACGTAGACTTTTTGATCGCTACCACGTCACTGAGCCGACCTCTTCGTCATCTTGTGCCCATCCACGTCGGCCTGACGTCGTCAACGCCGGAGATCACACACTTATGGCTTGATTTTCACTCGATAAATTGCGTCTCGAAAACGGAAGGCGGCGGGAGATCCGATTTAAACAGGAATATTATATTATTTATTAGCACGGCATGAAAAAGAAATTCTGAATTATTTATTTCCCCTAATATAAATGATCATGATTAGATATAATTTGATCAATAATGTGGAAACATAATGTTTACATTGATTATTTTTAAAATAAATAAATTATCCGTGTGATTGTGGTAAAGTATATGTTCTCATTGACTCTGCGGCAGGTGCTAAAAAAAATCCTCATTATGTATTATTTTTTTAGGATATATCATCCTACTGACGTGGGTGTGTGGCCACGGCGGCTGCGTTTGACCGACGCCGCTGGGACAGGGGCCCCTGCATACATCATCATCGTCTTAATGGGAAATGAATGACTAAACAAGAGGGCTTTTGTGGTCCCCTGGCTTTCTGGCGCAGCCAATCAGCTGCGGACATGGCTCCACGTGGCAGGCATGTGGACCGTGGGGGCCGCTCTGACAATATTCTTTTAAGCCTTTTGAGCCCACTCGCTTCAATCATGCGAGATTCCATAATTTACGCGGGCCCCGCTGGGAGGTGTTGGAGATCTCCGGTGACACACCCGCCCGGTGACCAGAAACATAAGACAACAACTGGTGCGGAGTCAAACCAGGCGAAGGTGAGACAGACGTCTCTCTCTCTCTCTCTCTCCCATTTCTCTCTCTCACTAGCTCTCTCTCTCTCTCTCTCTCTCTCTTTGTGGCGGTGGGCAGAGCGTGTCTGAGACGACGGGGGAGGGGGAGACCGGCGTCAACCCGGGGGCGGGGTGGCGGCGATCGCCGGGTTACTTGAGCGACGTAAACGGGAGGGCTCGAAAGCTCCGCTCCGGGATTCGAGGGGTCGCGTGGAGAAGGCCGGGAAGTCGTATTCAGGCTTACTTCTTCTTCTTCGTCATTGGCGGCGGCCGGCGGTGCGGGGAAGCTTCGGGTCGGGTGGATCTTCCGCGGTGGGGGAGAAGCGGCGCCGCCTCTGGTGGCCGGAAGAAAAGATAAAAAAGGAAGAAAGGTTAGTCGGTGAGGGGCACAAGGAGAGGGAAGGGGACAAAGAAAGGGGGAGGAGTTTCCTGTCTCATCCGCTCTCTTCTTATCCCCTTCGTCGCTCCTGTCCTCCTGCTTTTGCAACCCTAGATCTCTAGATCGCGCCACCTTCTCCTGATTGCCGGCGGCCTCCGTCATCACCTCGATGTGATTCGCCGTCGGTTCGTCGCCGCCGTGGCCGTGACGTCGGTGACCGTCACCTCTGTCTGATCCGCCGCCGCCGCCGCCATGGGGTGCGCCCGCTCCAAGCTCGACGACAATGAGGCCGTGGCCCTGTGTAAGGACCGCTTCAACCTCCTCTCCGAGGCCATCCAGCTCCGGTACGGCCTCGCCGACGCCCACGCGGAGTATCTCATGTCTCTGCGTCGCGTCGGCGAATCCCTCCATAAATTCTTCGACGAGCAGCACTTTCTCTCTCATCCCTCTCCGATCCTCACCCTCCCTACCCAGAGGAAGGGGGATCCCATGCCCCCCCTCTCTCCTATTCCCGCTCCTCAGCCACCAGCCGCCACCGCCGTCGGCCACCATCTCTCCCGATCCAACTCCGGCTCCCACCTGCACTTGGACCCATCTGATTCAGATTTCTCCGACGACGATGACGATGGCCCCCTCCACTCTGTAAACTCTTCCCCCACGGGCGGCGGCGGCGGGGCCAAAACCTATGTCAGCTACGCGAAGAAGGTCTCGGCGGGGCCGGTCGTTTCCTATGAGATGCCGCCGCCGGCGAGCCCCGAGGTCGTCAAGGTAGGGGAACCTTCCTTCGACAGCAATCCTTACCTTGCGCAGGGCTCCGACTATGGCGTCAATCCGTACTATTATCCGCCTTACTCGACTGATGGCGGGATGGGTAGCAACTTCTTCGGTGGCTCCTCGCCGCCGCCGCCGGCTGCGGGTCCTTCCTCCGCCGCCGCGTCCTCTTCAGCTCAGCCGCCGCCGCCTCCCTCTCCGCCGACGGTGTCGGGCTGGGACTTTCTGAACCCGTTCGAATCCTACAATAATTACTACGCCTACACGCCCAGCAGGAGCTCCAAGGATGTGAGGGAGGAGGAGGGGATTCCTGATCTGGAGGACGAGGAAACCGAGGTCATAAAGGAAGCTTACGGCGATCAGAAACACATCGCCGCCGCTTCCTCATCTGCTCAGGTGGAGATCCCATCTTCCCGCAGGGCTGAGAGCGCCGTCGAGGAGAAAGCTCTCAACCAGGCCGGCCCTAGCGGCGGCGACAGAGAGGATGAGCCGACTCCGGCGGACGAAGCTCAGAAGGGACTGCCAATGGAGGTCGCCGGCAAGAAGCCGGTCCCCCAGTCTCGAGCTGCCTCCGAGGTGGCGCGGGAGATAAAGGTCCTGTTTCTCAGAGCTTCTCAGTCCTGCGATGCGCTCTCAGGGATGCTGGAGGTGGACAAGCGGCCATACCACCGGAAGAAGTATGGAGGGGTATCTTCGAGAGTGATGAGCGCCATCGTCCCCACCATGTCCCTGACCTCGGGGAACTCTGCTAGAAACGGAGAACCAGAGGGCAACGAAGAGGTGGTGATGGAGTCGGTGAGCCTCTCCTCGACACTGCAGAAGCTTTACATCTGGGAAAGGAAGCTCTACGAGGAAGTCAGGGTACGCTGAGGAGGCTCTCTCCATCTTCTTCCTCAATCTCCTGTAGCAGGTTCACTCCCGTTGTTGGCTCATGCTGGTTTCGCCTGGTGCATGCAGGCTGAGGAAGAGATGAGATTGCTCCTTGAACGGAAATCCAGGCTGCTGAAACGCTTGGACGACAAGGGCGCGGAGGACGACAGGATCAACGCCACCCAGGCGAAGGTGAAGAAGCTGTCGACGAGGATCGGGGTGGCAATTCAAGTCGTTGACTCCATCTCGAGAAAGGTCAGCGCGCTGAGGGACGAGGAACTGTGGCCGCAGCTCAACGAACTGATCCAAGGGTATACTTCCCATCCTCCTCTGTTCATACTCTTGAGCGTTGACTCCTGAGCCTTGCTCCGCTGGATGCAGTTTCGTGAGGATGTGGAGGGCATTGATGGAGTGCCACAAGAGCCAGTGGGAGGCCGTCATCGAGTCCAGAAGCTTGGACGCCGCCGCCGCCGCCGCCGGTGGCGGTAACCCCGGCGCGGCGAGGGAGCTCGAGCTTGAGCTCCTCGCCTGGATCGAACGGTTCTGCTCCTGGTTCAACACCCAGAAGAAGTTCGCGGCGGCGCTGAACGCCTGGCTCTTGAGGATCATCCGCGATGAACCGGAGGTGACCGCTGACGGCGTCGCCCCCTTCTCCCCAGGAAGGCTCGGAGCTCCGCCCGTGTTCGTCGTCTGCAACCAGTGGTCGCAGGCCATGGAGAACACCTCCGACAGGGAGGTGGTGGATGCGATGCAGGCCTTTGCCTCGAGCGTGCTTCAACTCTGGGACCAGCGGCGGCAGGCCGAGCAGCCGGCGGCGGGGGGTAAAGACCAGGCGCGGAAGCTCAGAGCCTGGGAGAAGGACGAGCAGGCGGTTCAGGGGGCGGTGGCGGCGCTAAACAGGAAGCTGTCCGTCATCACCAATCCGAGGGGGATCCATATTTACGGCGAGATGCTGCATCAGGGCCACGCCCTCAAGCCGCTCAGCCTCCACGAGGACCTGCGGCAGATCTTCGACGCCATGGAAAGGCTCGCCGACTCCTCCGTCAGGATCTACGATGGGCTTCTCATCTGCGCCCGGACAGAGCAGGAGAGGGCGGCCAGAGGCCATGGGAGAGATCCGCCATAGCCTGAGCTCACGCCGGCAGGGAGCTCGAGAGCAATGGAGTCGAGCTTCCACTGTACAGATGCTCCCTGCCGGGGGGGTTGGGGAATCCTGATCCTCGGCGGGCGTTCGCCGGCTGTGGGTTTGTAGAGATCATTTCGTGTATATGGCCCATCTGACTTATTTGTTATTCATTCGTCTTCGCCAAGGTCAGCCCACGTACAGTCGTGTTCTAAGGTCAATAAAAGTAGCCACCTTTCTTGAGAAACATTTATACATCAAAATATCTGCTGCTATGGTTCGAACCATGGAAGATTTGGAGGTAGATTACAGGCGAGATGTGGGGGGATATGCAGAGAGTTCAGTTTCTCGCTATGCGACGTAGAGCTCCGCCTTTCCGTCAATGAAGAGGCTCATGAATTCCTCACCGTCGACGGTCTCCTTCTCGATGAGGAGCTGGGCGAGCTTGTGGAGGATGTCGATGTGGGTGGTGATGATGTGCTTGGCCCGCGCGTAGGCCGTCTCCACCAGCTCCCGGACCTCCGCGTCGACGATGTCCGCCGTCGCCATGGAGTAGTCCTTCTGCGCCGACATCTGCGGCGGCGATTTGCAGCGCCGGGAGAGTCAGCAATGGCGGAGAAGACGACAGCGCCGGAGAAGAAGAAGAAGAAGGTACCTGCTGGCCAAGGAAGGGGTTTCCACCGGGGCCTCCGATGGCGATCTGACCGATCTTCCTGCTGAAACCGAACCTCTCCACCATCTGCCGCGCCACCCTGGAGACCTGCATGAAGTCGTTCGAAGCTCCCGTGGTGACGTTCTCGTTCCCGAAGATCACCTCCTCCGCCACCCTGCAAGCCATGGATTGCATGGATTTCTTGAGATCGATCTCCCTGGTTTTCGAGAAGAACTGACAAGAATGGATTCTCCTCCGAGTTCTGACCTTCCGCCGAGCGCCACGGCCATCTGGTTCTCCAGGTAGCTCCGGCTGTAGAGCCCGGATTCCAGCCGCTCCTCGCTCGGGGCGAAGAAGGTCAACCCGCCTGCCTGCCCGCGGGGGATGATGGAGATCTTGGCGACGGGGTCGTACTCCGGCATGAGAGCGCCGACCAGAGCGTGCCCGGCTTCTGCAGATCAAAACCAGGCGAGGAGATTCAATTGAGGAAGAGGAGAAGGGTTTCAGGAGCTGCATACAGGAAGGGAGGAGCTTTTATTACCGTGGTAGGCCACCAGCTTCTTCTTCTCCTCTGAGACGACGGCGTTCTTCTTCTCTGGCCCGGCGATGATCCTCTCCAGGGCGTCGGAGATCTCGTCCTTGCTGATCTCCTTGAGGTCTCTCCTGGCGGCCAGGATAGCCGCCTCGTTCATCAAGTTCTGCAGGTCGGCTCCGGTGAACCCGGGGGTCCTCCTCGCGATCTTCTCAAAGTCAACGTCCTTCCCCAGTGCCTTCCCCCTGGAATGCACCTGCAGGCAGTGCGGAGTCAATGGTGGAGAAGAACCAGGTGGCAGGGGACGAAGGAGAGGAGAGAAGAGAGAGAGAAGCCCAACCTGAAGGATCTTGACTCTGCCGGCGACGTCGGGCCTGTCGACGGTGACCTGCCGGTCGAATCTACCCGGCCTCAGAAGCGCGGAATCAAGAACATCGGGCCGGTTGGTCGCCGCCAGGACGATGACTCCACTGTTCCCGGAGAAGCCATCCATCTCTGTAAGAAGCTGGTTGATGGTCTGCTCCCTCTCGTCGTTCCCGCCGCCGAGCCCCGCTCCCCGCTGCCTTCCGACGGCGTCGATCTCGTCGATGAAGACGATGCAGGGGGCCTTGGACTTGGCCTTCTCGAAGAGGTCCCTGACCCGGGAAGCTCCCACACCGACGAAGAGCTCCACGAACTCGGAGGCGGCGCAGGAGAAGAAGGGGACGCCTGCCTCGCCGGCGACGGCACGGGCCAGCAGCGTCTTCCCAGTTCCGGGAGGACCCACCAGGAGACAGCCCTTGGGGATCTTCGCCCCCAGAGCGGTGTACTTGTCGGGGTTCTTCAGAAAGTCAACCACCTCCTGGAGCTCAAGCTTGGCCTGGTCGGCGCCGGCGACGTCGGCGAAAGTGACGCCGGTCTCCGGCACCTCCTGGAACTTGGACTTGGATCGGCCGAATTCCATGGGGCCGCCGCCGAGTCCCCCCGGGCCGCCGCCGGGGCCGCCCTGCGCTCGGCGGAAAAGCAAGAAGAGCCCCGCGAAGGCGAGGACGGGGAAGAAGAGGTTGCCGATGACGTTGAAGAGCCCATTGCCGGCTTCCCCCTCGGAGACGGAGATGTCGATCCCGTTCATGGCGAGGATGTCGATGAGATCTGGGTCGTTGGGGACGACGACGGTGGCGCGGCGGCCGTCCACGGCGGAGAGCTGGAGAACGCCGCCGTCCTTGCTGAAGCGAACCCGCTCGACCTTGCCCTTCTTCACTGCGTTGAGGAACTCGCTGTAGCGCCACTGCGCGCCCTCCGGGAGTTCGCCGGCGGCAGATGACTGCGGTTTGGGGGCGGTGAGGAGGGTCTGTGAGAAAGGGTTAGCGGCGGATTTCGTTGCCTCGGCCTCGATCACCGGCGGGGAGGCAAGGGATGGTTGAGGTGGAGGGGAAACGCCGCCGTCCACGGCGAAGGCAGGGGAGGAGGATACGGCGGAGAACAGGATGGCGGCCATGGCGGCGTTCTGGACCGAGGGAGGGATCTGTGGCTTGGAGGAGCCCTCTTTCTTCCTCTCCTGCGGAGAAGAAGAGGGGAGCAGCAGACACCGGATTTGCCCCGCCATCCGTCTCCTCACCCCGCCGCCGCCGCCGAGGCGGAGGAGGAAAGGCAGCGACGGCAGCGCCGCCGCCTTCCCCGCGTCGGCGCGGGGGATCCTCCGACCGTAGATTGTAGGCGCCACCATGGAGTGGCTCGTCGAAGCCATGCCTTCTCCTTGCCGCCGCTGCTACCCGTCTGCAACTCACAGAGAAGGATTACAGCTCCAAAGCAGAGTAATCAAATCAAGCCAGAGATTTTTTTCCCCCCTTTTCGCTGCACTGTGAAGGGTAATTATTTAGGGGGAAAGAGGAAGAAGAAAGAAGGGGGCGGACAGCGTGGGGGCTCCTGGGTCGAGGATTCGGTCCGCTGTTATCCCTTCTCCACGTGGTGCTGCGACGTCCAATCCTTCTTGTCCGCCATGGCGGCAGAGATTCTCTGTTTCAGATATTCCTGCTGAACGTTCTGGAAAAGGCCGGATGAAAATGACCTAAGAGACGATCCAATCCAGATGGGCCCAGTCATGCCAAATATTGGGTCGGCCCATTATACTAATCCGGCCCAACAGAAGGACCCGGAAAGTGGTAGATCCACAGGTGTACAACTTATCCTCACCGCGAGTTAACAGACCGATTCCGGTAATCTCTTTCCTCTGTTGTTTGAGTTGGGTGTCTTCCCGCCACAAGGGGAGAGGAGGATGAAAGGAGCAGCGGCGGGCGTCGATCTGGCTTCCCGCCGGCGTACGGCGGTGGCCGACCGGAGGCGGTCGTTTTCTTCTTCACAAGGGCGCCATTGGAGGACCTACCGAGCCATTGGAGGCGGCGCCGCCGCTGCCGTTGGAGGACCTATCGAGCCCTCTGGATTTCAGTTGAGGATCAAGATCCGCTTCCAAGGAGGGAGCAGACCTCCTGCTGCTCTCCGTCATGGCCAAGGTGAGGCCCCCCACGCCGACCTACCCTCCGGAAGAGCAACCGGTTTCCGAGGAGAATCGCGCAACCGTGACCAAGAAAGTGCCGGTGAATCTGCCGGAGAGTAACCCGGAGAGGCGCGACATACCCCCGGATTTGCCCAAGGTACCGCGTCTAATCGATTCCCTACGGTGGCACATCGCTCGCTTCCACAACAATTGGAGCGCCGCCGCCGCCGCCGCCGGCGAGCTCCCCTTAGCGGATTCGCGGTACCGCCCGAAGGAGTTCCTGCATTACCTCAACCCTATCTCTGTCTACCGGCTTCCGCCTCCGACGACTTTCCGAGAGCTCCCGCCCAGGTGCCGGCGACGCGAGGCCCTCTACTCCTTCGTCTTCTCTTCGAATCCGCGCTCCATCCGCAGGGCGCCGCTCAGCCGGGAGTCCCTCTCGCAGTTCCTCTACGACTCCCTCGCCGTCGCCGAGGGCGAGAGAGACGGCGCCACCGGATTCCTCCCCCGCGTCAACCACAGCTCCGGCGGCTCCCACCCCACCGTGGCCCACGTCTTCGCACCTCCCGTGCTGGACCTCCTCGAAGAACCATTTGCCGCCCACTACTCCCCCGAAGGCCACGCCCTTGAGGTGCGAGCTCTCCTCGATTGGGATTTCTTCTGCAAGGAACTTCCGCCCAAGGCCATGATCGTGGGGATTTCTACCATCTACTGGCGCGAGGTGTGGCGGCACGGAGACCGTGCCTTCCGCTACTGCCATCTCGACGTCGGCCAGGCCATCGCTGCCGTCGCCTTTGCCGCCGCCGCCCTCGGCTGGGGCGTCAGCCTGCTCGACGGCCTGAGTCGGCTGGACCTGGAAACTCTCATGGGGCTCAGGCCCTTCCGGACCTCCGGATGCTTTCGCGGACGGGAGAGGCGGGATAATTTCCCCAGCGTCGAGCTACAGAACCCCGTCTGCGCTGTCCTCATCTTCCCTGCGGCGGCACCAAAGTTTCGGATCATCTACAGAAGCTTGAGCGACGCCATCTCCAGGTACTTCGGCTCCGTCGCCTGGGCGGGGGAGCCTTCCCCACTCGCCGGCGGAGTCCACATCATCTATCACGAGATATACAGAACCAGTGCAGCTATCGAGAGGTTTTGGACGTGTAACCAGGAGCTTCTCATCGAGCCGAACAGATTATTACAGAGCAGATCGTTTCCTGAGCTCCTCGGGTACGAGAACTTGACGGTGAGGGAAGCCTGCAGGAGCCCTAGGAGCCGTCTCTTGATGGACCCAGGACACGAGCTGGATCCGGAGGCGTTCTACCAGTTCCTCTACCACTGTCTTCCATCTGGGCATCCGGAAGCCTCACTGTGGCAGAAGCGGTGGAGTTTCCCTTTCAGGGTTTTCCGCTGGAACAGTAGGATCGAGGTCTTCATCGCGGTTAACCGGGTGAAGAAGTTGGCCCGTGGTCTCTATTGCCTGGTGAGAAACGCAGAAAATCTCCAGTCCCTGAAGCGCACGTGCTCCCCCTTCTTCCGGTGGGAGCATTCGCGAGAGTGGTCGAGAGACCTGCCCCTCTATAGGCTCCTGCTGGGGGATCTCGAGGAGAAGATAGCAGAGATTGCCTTCGATCAGGTCGGCCATTTCGATTCCTTCCTTTCATATTCATCTCCTTTCTTCTTCTTCTTCTTCTTCTTCTTCTGCTGCTGCTGCTGCTGCTGCTGCTGCGAGGAATTCATTCTTTCATCTGAAATTCACGTGTGCCGGTCATCCATCTTGTTTTCTGAGGCGCAGCCTGTCGCCATGAACAGCTGCTTCACCATGATGATGGTTAGGGTCTGTGGTGGCGTGCCTGGTTCGGTGCCGTCGAATTATCCTCAGCTGTTCTGGGAGGCTGGAGTTCTTTGTTACTTGCTTTCCCTCGACGCCTATGCAATGGGTCTGACAGCGTCTGGGATTGGCTCCTTCTTCGACAAACAGGGTGCGCTCCTCCCCTCCGACCTGCAGTCACCATTTTTTTTTTTTGAATTTCCTTTCTGTCTGCTGACGTTTCTAGAAATAATCATGGCTTTCCCAACCCCCCCACGAGAAATCTGGATAATCTGCCGTACTATTCCAATTTGTTTTTTCCAAATTTGGGTTTTTTTTTTGGTTTGTTTGCTCATGATCTCGATATCTTGAAATGTTGGTAAATAAATAACTAAATAAATAAATAAGTACATACATGTAGGTCAGAGTCTGACTTCATCCCCATTGGTTCGCAGCTAGAAGATTACTTGACCCCGGCAGTGGCTTGATCCAGACTCTCTGCCTTTGTGCGGTAGGGAAGCCGCGTACTCGTCCGGAGTGAAGATACGGCAGACTCTTGTCGATGTAACGGGCACCCTACTCTTCTTATTGTCAACGGACGATGGGCGATGTCGTCTCTCTGACTTTTTGTCGTCGTTGATATTTCTCCCCCAGCAAGATTTTTGTAGGCCAATGCCCAGATTCGAACCGACCTTTGACTCCGCTTTCTGATTTGGAGGCTATTAATTTTGACTTTTTTGGGGCGAGGGTGCGAACCCATGAGCCGGCATCGCTGTCGCGGGCTTTTCCGCTTTGGATCAGACAACTCATCGTTGACCTTTTTGGTTTCATTATGGCATCTAGCGTTGTTGCTTTCTGTCCCGTGATCCCCTCCAGTGGAGGCCCAGTCGCTGGCCGTATTAGGAGCAGCAGCTGGAGGGAGGGGAGAGATCTTCTTCTTCTTCTTCTTCTTCATCATCATCATCATCATCTTCTTCTTCGTCTTCATCCTCCTCAATGGGGGAAGCAGTGGCTGCGCAGTTCGATCCCACCTGGCCTCCGGTTTGAAGGAGGAGCTGTGCGGCGACCTCTCTCCTCTGAGACGACGGTGGCCATGGCTGAGAAGGTGAGGGTCGCGCTTGACAGGCTCGGGGAGATGTATGGCTCTGTGGGAGAGCTTCTCCGGCTTCCGGAGACCCGGCGGGCCCTCGCCGGCGAGAGATGGGTGACCCGGGAGCTGGACGCATCCGTCACGCTGCTGGACGTCTGCGCCGCCGCGAGGGAGGCGATCTCGTCGGTGAAACAGCAAGCGCAGGACCTCCGGTCAGCGCTACGCACAAGGAGAGGCGGCGGCGGTGCCGTTCGCGCCTACTTCCGCACGACGAGGGCGGCGCGCGAGGAAGGCGCCAGGTGCTTGAGAATCCTGAAACAGATGGAGCGGAAGCGGGCGGCTCGTCCGCCAAGGTCAGCGGCGGCGGAGGGTCTGACTGAGGCGGCCATTACGGTCTTCCGGTCGCTCTCGTCGGTCATGTCCCAAGGGCCGCGCCGGGCGCCGGCGGGAGAGAAGAGAGGGTGGCTGCCGGAGAAGATGAAGAAGAGAACGGCGGAGGACGTCTCGTTGCTGGGCCTCGACGGGAGGCCTCGCCGTGAAGACGACACCGCAGGGTTGGAGGCGGTGGAAGAGGCTCAGAGGCAGCTGCACAGGTTGGAGGTGGGGTTCCAGGGACTTGAGGCCGGGCTGGAGGCCGCGTTCCGGCGGCTGGTCCAGCACAGGGTCCTTCTGCTCAACATTCTCAGCCAGTAAGGCGCCATGCAACGCCCTGCTGCACCTGAAGAGTTCTGGCCAAGACTGTGCCATGCTGGAGAGGTGGGTGGAGCTCACGGAGTAGGGTTTGTGGTGTTCCTCTGCCTTTGTGCAAGTGGGTTTGAAATGGACTTGAGACACCACTGACTTGTACGCACGAGCTCCACCTCAAGAAAGATCACACGCTTCTACATGAGTCGGACCGGCAGTGTTGCCTTTCTCGGTTCAGATTGTATGATGCTTTGGCGATAAGTCATGATCACGAGGGCCCAAAAGCGTTGACATTCTGGTATCAGCGATTGAAATAGCTTTCAATAGTATTAGCCTTTGTTATCTTGATCCATTCTTGAGAGAATAACAAGAAATGAAGTCAACCCCTTTGATGAGCTATAGAGACCTGCTATCCTCTCCAAACAACCCACGACCCAAAAGGAAGGCCAAGTTCTTGTGCAAAATCTCGGAATAATAGTAAATAATAAATGGAATAATATCGTCACTTATTATCTAGCAGAGTTAGTAGATGATGGAGGTCTCACAAGATTATTACAATTTCTTTACAGAGGTCACATGGTTCTACAGATATAATCAGGTTCCAAAAACAGGCAGGTCTAGCTCTTCAAGGAGAAAGCCCGCCAAGCAATGTCGAGAAGGATGCGACTCGGCCTCTCTTCCTCTCCTTACTATATATGCATTGGCGTATTCGTATATGCAGGTTTATAAGATGTGATTACTCGTTTTTTTTAGCATATGACGTTGCCTTCCGTAACGGGCTTAATTTAATGGTGACAGCCGTGTCACATTCAATTCTCTCGTTAGCCGTAGTTTTCACGTGAGATTTGGCATCCACATGGGATCCACGTGGAGAGAAAGAAAGAGAGAGAGAGAGAGAGAGAGAGAGAGAGAGAGAGAGAGAGAGAGAGAGAGAGAGAGAGAGAAGAGAGAGAGAAAGAGAGGCTCATGGGGTGTCGATGGCTCTGGGGGAGGCTATCCTCACCATCTTCCTGACTCCGCTATCGTTCGTCTCTGAAAGAGGAGGATGAGGTTGCCGAGCTCAGGGGTGGTGGTAAAAAGATGTGGAGCGTCTACCTGTGGAGGCTGCGGATGGTTGAGCGGTCGCCGCTGCATGGGCGAGATAAGATCCCCGGCTTAAGGATCTCTAAGGGGTTTGATCCCTAGGGGAGACGTTACTTGTTAGGATTCTATTATGATCAAACAGTGGAACATAGTGCGGCCTCCTCGGGTTAGGGTAGCCTAATTTGTACGTTACCATGGTTCTTCGTCTTCATCTTCGTCTTCTTCTGACGTAAACCCTTTTGATGAGCTGGACGAAATCAACAGGAAGAAGAGGAGAAATCAGCAGGGATCAATTGTGCCGGAGGACTCTTTTTTCCGGCGAAAGCAAATGATATCCCTAGGGACGAGTCTTGTTCGAAGTACCCTTCAAACCCAGACTGCAGATCTCGTCGTACGACGGCGCATCCCAGCTGGCGGACCTCCGACATAGTTCCCGAAAACCCTCGACGCAGGTCGCCATGTCGAGCGAAGCAACTCGCCGCCTGGTCGCCGCCGCCTCTTCTCCGGCGACCTCGTCGAAGACGGCCTCCCACCCATTTTCCCATCCGCCGGCAGCATTACACAGCTCCAAGCTCCCGTTCCTCCACTCCGTCCAGGTCCCCCCAGTCCCCAGAGTCTGCATCACATCCGCTACGCACTGCCCCACACACGCCGGCCGGCACGGCCGGCACTTGGCGCCGCTCATCGGCCCGTGGCTCCCCACGGAGGCCACCAGCACGCCGTTCACCGGCGGGAAGGCGTACCGGCGTTCGCTCAGCACGCAGAACGGGAGGCGGTGCTCCTGATACGCGACGCTGGCGATGTGCAGCTGGGCCTTGAAGGCGGACTCCGAGTTGAGGCTTCTGTAGCCGGCGGCGTCGAGGGAGGGGATGAGGGAGAGCCGGGAAAGAGCGGCGCGGGAGGTCCGGCCATCGCCGGAGCCGAAGCGGTCGTTGAGGCCGCCGTAGCGGGAACCCTCGGGGACCAGGTAGGTTCCGGGAACGAAGCTCCCCGGGCCGAGCGGCGCCGACCAGTAGCCGTCCACTCGGGTGCGGACGATCCAGTCGTAGGAGAAGTTGCGCTTCGACTCCTGATTCCTGATCATTGGGAGGCATCCCTCCACCATATTGAAGTACTGCAGAAGCCCCTGCGTGCGAAGAACCCATGGACAGAACCGCCTTGAAAACCTCGGAGAAGCCACCGTCGTGGGGAGTTCAATGCGAGATCCGCTTCTACCGGCGACCTACCTGGATTCCGTTGGGCGACCCGCTGGAGGAGAGGACCCGGACTTGCGACTCGGTCTCGGGGATGTTCTTGGGGACAAAGATGCGGACGGCGGCGACCCGCGGGGCAGCCGTGAGGAGCGAGAGCTTGAAGGCGTCCCGGTCCAGAGGGCTGTGGAGGAAGAGGTCCGCGTTGGGGTACTCCTCCAGTATGTTCTTCAAGATCGTCGGCCCCGTGAGCTCGAAGTGCCGCGCGCCGCCGACGAGGCAGATCGCGATCCGGGCCCGGTCCAGCTCCGCCTTCCTCTTGAGCCCTGGGCCGAGGTCTGGCGGAGGGGAGGAGGAGAAGGGATTCACGAAGGGGGTGATAGGCGAGAGGGAGGCGACGAGGGCGGCGCTGGGGTAGTGCAGCGGCAGGAGGAAGTAGAGGAGGGATAGAGGGCCCAGGAGGATGAACGTGAAGCGCCTATCTATGCCCGCCACCCATTTCGCTACCACTCCGCCGAAACTGTGAGGCTGCTTCGCCTGGTGGGTGCTCATCAATTCCTCCGTCTCCACCTCCCCCGCCTCTCCGGCCATTCCCAGGTGACGACGGACTTCGCTGCACCAAGAGAGAGAGCGGCGTGCTCGGGAAGAAGGGAAGACGTGGATGGCCGGCGGATCACCGGAGATTACCTCGAGAGCGGAGGCACCCGAGAAACCATCTCTCCGGCGGATGGCGGGAGGCAGAGGAAGAAACGAAGATGGTTGACCCCCGGGCTCCCTTGCCGTTCGTTCCGACACGTAATAATCTGATTAAATATGAGAGCAGACAATTGGATGCTTGTCTCATGGTGGACAATATAAATCGCCCCGGTCCTAATCTAATGTTAGCCATTTTACACAAAACTCCCTCTTCAACCTTTGAAGGACTTCTACCCCTGCCATATTTTTAATGATACCAGGCCTTCGCCTGCAGAGTCTTGTTCCGGGAATGAATTCCTCCTCTTTTTTTAATTAGATTTGGGAACTTGATGCTGCTCATTGGTGGGAGTCTCCACGCACCGGGTTGCTCATTGATGCTGCTCAGGGTTGGAGGTGGTGGAAGAGGCGCAGAGGCAGCTGCACAGGTTGCAGGTGGGGTTCCAGGGACTTGAGGCCGAGCTGGAGGCCGCGTTCCGGCGGCTGGTCCAGCACAGGGTCCTTCCGCTCAACATTCTCAGCCAGTAAGGCGCCATGCAACGCCCTGCTGCACCTGAAGAGTTCTGGCCAAGACTGTGCCATGCTGGAGAGGTGGGTGGAGCTCACGGAGTAGGGTTTGTAGTGTTCCTCTGCCTTGGTGCAAGTGGGTTTGAAATGGACTTGAGACACCACTGACTTGTACGCACGAGCTCCACCTCAAGAAAGATCACACGCTTCTACATGAGTCGGACCGGCAGTGTTGCCTTTCTCGGTTCAGATTGTATGATGCTTTGGCGATAAGTCATGATCACGAGGGCCCAAAAGCGTTGACATTCTGGTATCAGCGATTGAAATAGCTTTCAATAGTATTAGCCTTTGTTATCTTGATCCATTCTTGAGAGAATAACAAGAAATGAAGTCAACCCCTTTGATGAGCTATAGAGACCTGCTATCCTCTCCAAACAACCCACGACCCAAAAGGAAGGCCAAGTTCTTGTGCAAAATCTCGGAATAATAGTAAATAATAAATGGAATAATATCGTCACTTATTATCTAGCAGAGTTAGTAGATGATGGAGGTCTCACAAGATTATTACAATTTCTTTACAGAGGTCACATGGTTCCACAGATATAATCAGGTTCCAAAAACAGGCAGGTCTAGCTCTTCAAGGAGAAAGCCCGCCAAGCAATGTCGAGAAGGATGCGACTCGGCCTCTCTTCCTCTCCTTACTATATATGCATTGGCGTATTCGTATATGCAGGTTTATAATATGTGATTACTCGTTTTTTTTAGCATATGACGTTGCCTTCCGTAACGGGCTTAATTTAATGGTGACAGCCGTGTCACATTCAATTCTCTCGTTAGCCGTAGTTTTCACGTGAGATTTGGCATCCACATGGGATCCACGTGGAGAGAAAGAAAGAGAGAGAGAGAGAGAGAGAGAGAGAGAGAGAGAGAGAGAGAGAGAGAGAGAGAGAGAGAGAAGAGAGAGAGAAAGAGAGGCTCATGGGGTGTCGATGGCTCTGGGGGAGGCTATCCTCACCATCTTCCTGACTCCGCTATCGTTCGTCTCTGAAAGAGGAGGATGAGGTTGCCGAGCTCAGGGGTGGTGGTAAAAAGATGTGGAGCGTCTACCTGTGGAGGCTGCGGATGGTTGAGCGGTCGCCGCTGCATGGGCGAGATAAGATCCCCGGCTTAAGGATCTCTAAGGGGTTTGATCCCTAGGGGAGACGTTACTTGTTAGGATTCTATTATGATCAAACAGTGGAACATAGTGCGGCCTCCTCGGGTTAGGGTAGCCTAATTTGTACGTTACCATGGTTCTTCGTCTTCATCTTCGTCTTCTTCTGACGTAAACCCTTTTGATGAGCTGGACGAAATCAACAGGAAGAAGAGGAGAAATCAGCAGGGATCAATTGTGCCGGAGGACTCTTTTTTCCGGCGAAAGCAAATGATATCCCTAGGGACGAGTCTTGTTCGAAGTACCCTTCAAACCCAGACTGCAGATCTCGTCGTACGACGGCGCATCCCAGCTGGCGGACCTCCGACATAGTTCCCGAAAACCCTCGACGCAGGTCGCCATGTCGAGCGAAGCAACTCGCCGCCTGGTCGCCGCCGCCTCTTCTCCGGCGACCTCGTCGAAGACGGCCTCCCACCCATTTTCCCATCCGCCGGCAGCATTACACAGCTCCAAGCTCCCGTTCCTCCACTCCGTCCAGCTCCACCCAGTCTCCAGAGTCCGCATCACCTCCGCTACGCACTGCTCCACACATGCCGGCCGGCACGGCCGGCACTTGGCGCCGCTCATCGGCCCGTGGCTCCCCACGGAGACCACCGGCACACCGTACATCACCGGCGGGAAGGCGTACCGGCGTTCGCTCAGCACGCAGAACGGGAGGCGGTGCTCCTGATGCGCGACGCGGGCGGTGTGCAGCTGGGCCTTGAAGGCGGACTCCGAGTTGAGGCTTCTGTAGCCGGCGGCGTCGAGGGAGGGGATGAGGGAGAGCCGGGAAAGAGCGGCGCGGGAGGTCCGGCCATCGCCGGAGCCGAAGCGGTCGTTGAGGCCGCCGTAGCGGGAACCCTCGGGGACCAGGTAGGTTCCGGGAACGAAGCTCCCCGGGCCGAGCGGCGCCGACCAGTAGCCGTCCACTCGGGTGCGGACGATCCAGTCGTAGGAGAAGTTGCGCTTCGACTCCTGATTCCTGATCATTGGGAGGCATCCCTCCACCATATTGAAGTACTGCAGAAGCCCCTGCGTGCGAAGAACCCATGGACAGAACCGCCTTGAAAACCTCGGAGAAGCCACCGTCGTGGGGAGTTCAATGCGAGATCCGCTTCTACCGGCGACCTACCTGGATTCCGTTGGGCGACCCGCTGGAGGAGAGGACCCGGACTTGCGACTCAGTCTCGGGGATGTTCTTGGGGACGAAGATGCGGACGGCGGCGACCCGCGGGGCAGCCGTGAGGAGCGAGAGCTTGAAGGCGTCCCGGTCCAGAGGGCTGTGGAGGAAGAGGTCCGCGTTGGGGTACTCCTCCAGTATGTTCTTCAAGATCGTCGGCCCCGTGAGCTCGAAGTGCCGCGCGCCGCCGACGAGGCAGATCGCGATCCGGGCCCGGTCCAGCTCGGCCTTCCGCATGAACCCTGGCCCGGGCTCAGGCGGAGTGGAGGAGGAGGAGGGACTGACGAAGAGGGAGGTGATGGGGGCGGCGCTGGGGTAGTGCAGCGGCAGGAGGAGGTAGAGTAGGAGGAGGGATAGAGGGCCGAAGAGGATGGCCGAGGTGGGCCAGTCCATGTCCGCCGCCAATTTCGCTACAACTGCGTTGCATCTGTGAGGCTGCTCCGCCTCGTGCCTGCTTGCCATCTCCTCCAGTTCCACCTCCCCATCCGCTCCGGCCATTCCCAGGTGACGACGTGCTTCGGTGCACCAAGACAGAGAGAGAGTAGCGGGGGGAAGCGGGAGACACAAAGATGGCGGACCCCGGGGGCTTCCTCGCCGTTCGTTGCGAGGAGGTGAGAGGCGACCATGGATTGAAAGGGAACCAGAGAATTGTCAACTGGTACTAATAACAACCATTATCATTATAATATTCACATAATTATTTAGATTCGGGAATCTGTGAAGCCTCGTAAGAATCTGAATAAATAATCGTCCCGATTCTAATTATGTGTTAGCCCTATTTCATCCTTTTGAAAAGCTTCATGCAACTGTCCTATTTTTAATTATACCCGGGCCTTCGGTGGCACGGTCTTGTTCTGGGAGTGAATTCCCCCTCCTATTATTTTAATTAGATTTGGGGGCCTGATTCTGCTTCCTCCGTGGTGTCTCCACATACAAGACGGGAGAGGGGACGGGATGGTGGTCCTTCAAGTAATTGCACTAAAACCCTCCTTTGTTTTTAATGGCCTGTTCTATATCAACCTTTATCTTCCTCCTCCCCCACGTCCCCTCCCTAACACCCACATTGCAGAATGGAGCTCACCCAGCTGCTTCTCCTCTTCCTTGGTATCCCCAGAGCCCCCATCTCCCTCAATCTCTCTCTCTTGCTTCTCTCACCATCAGAAGATAATTAATACCACTTTATTTCGTACAAAAATAATCACAATATAACTTCCGGAATTAATTCACCGCCAATCCCCACCATCTCCGACACCGCGGCCGACGCCGCCGAGTGGGGGAATTGAAAGAGGGGAGGCGTGGCCGTCACAGGGCAAGCGGGGAGGGGCAGGTGTTCTTGGAGTCAAAATAATTTTTCACGTTGGTTTAGATGGGTACTCCTGAATTTTGATCAAAAATCTGTTTTTTAATAAAATCGTGTCAAAAAATATTCTTCCCGTAAGATTGCAGGGAGCTAGAGAGAGAGAGAGAGGAGAGAGAGAGGGGAGAGAGAGAGAGAGAGAGAGAGAGGAGGATAGGTCACCTGGGTGAGTCACCATTGAGGGATGAGGTTAGGAGACCGAAGACGAGGACGAGAGAAGAAGGCTATACAGAGTCCCACAAACCAAACGTCCTTGTGTACATCAGAACCACGCAGCTCAAGGGGAGCTTCTATCTCTAGGAAACACGCCACACAAACCAAAAAGAATCGGGCTAAAAAGAATGGTGGGAGAGCCGACCAAGAATCACCACCCCGAGCGCCGCCGAATAGTCAGAGTATCTCTCCTCCAAATCAATTTATTCTGCCCTGGTCAACAGCTCATCCTCCTACACCACTGTCCCATTGGGTGGCATCGCCTGTCCCTCCATCTCCTCGTAATCGTAGTTAAGCAGCTCCAGCTCCTCTTTGACGGTGATCAGAATCTCCACTTTGATCTAGCCTGCTTCTCTCCACTGGGTTCTGTGAGGAGCAGGGGAGCAGAAGCTGGGCCTCGGGGCCTCGGGGTTTTTTGAAACTCTGATGCGATCCTTGCGTTTTCCAGCCCATCATAGAACGGTCGTGGGACCGTGGGAGAATTAGAAGGACGTCAGTTAAAGAAACTTCATATATTACAATTTTCCAATTAAATGCCTTCATAATTGGAGGGAGGAGGAGGGGGAGAACTTTAGAGGTCGAATCCCTCGAAGTGATCATTTTGTTATTGGTGAGGAGTCTGAGTCATTGTCATGTCCGAGTTTTCTATTATGTTCCTTCTAATTTGTCATGTTCTGCGGTTGATTTTGAAATAAAAGTTCCCATTATTCTCTGTTGTAAACTTCTCTCGCCCTTTTTCTCTGCGACTCGAATAATTACTCTTTCTGAGCAAGAGGGTTCCATCATTCTAGTATCATATCCACTCTTTCTACCCATCATGCTGCCCAAGGTAAAGTGATATAGTCGAATAGGTGGCGAGAGATGTGGAGGAGTTTTGTCAAGATGTTCTCATCGTTAAGATGGATCTGGCCCTCCTTAGAGCAGGATACCATTGTCTCACAACATTTGGATATCCTCGTTGAAACAATCGATGATCTACGACACTAGAACAATCCTCGCCACTACACATGTCACTTGAAGTGCCAACACTTGACAGGGAAGCAGACATACGTAGATAAGGTGGGTCAACACCTTGCTCTAATCAACAAGATGGTCAAATCGCCCATGTCCTGATGAATCACGGCACATAACGAATGTCCCAATCAACTCACACAGTAGAGAACTATGGCTAGGCACTCGGAAACTTGAGATGCCCATCTTCAATGACAACAGCCCGAAGAGCTAAATCTTTTGGGCCAAACTTTACTTCTTTGTCCACAAATTGTCGGTAGCAAAAAAATTTGGCAGCAACATGCATGAGTCTTGAAAGAAGAGCTCTCTTGTGCTTCACATGTAAACTAGACCAAGATAAGTTTCATAATTGGAAGAATCTCTGTTAGGAAATCCTAGAGAGGTTCAACGACAGCCAGACCACCCTCTACACCAATGCTTCTTAAACATTAAACAAAGAGGGTTAGTAACATAATATAGTCAGGAATTTGAACTAATGGCATTGTGATTAGAGGAAAACTAGAGAAACTTCACGAAAATACATTCCTCAAAGGATTGAAGTGAGAAATCAAGGCCAAAGTTAATTTTCTCAAACTAAAAGAACTGAAGGCGATGATGCATGCGACTTGGAAGGTTGAGACAAAGATCTTAAAGCAACAGTCCATAGAATTAGGAGGAAGAACTAAGGTGGGTACAAATATTCCTTAAGAAATTTCGTTGAGAGACCATGCATTGTATTGACTCCATAAATAAAGAGTAGATATGCCCAAAGACTATGCTACTCATATAATGAATGAGAGGGATGGCCACAACTACTGTTGTAAATGCAAGCTTCATATCCTATGAGTCAAAGAAGATGTCATTAAAATATTAGAGCACATCAAGGATGGTCTAATGCCACTGGAATATGCAGCAGATAAAGAATCATCTAACATTGAGTTTGCAGCCAACGCAATGTCAAAAGAAAATCGGTTTGGTTCATTTAAATTGACAAAATCCCTTCAAACGTGAATAATGATGGTCTTAGTTGAGAATGGTGCCACACACAATTATACAACTAGACAGGAAACTCCCTAGAAGCAAATTTCAATTACTTCTATTACATACTTCTGAGTCATCTTCACTAGAGACAAGATGCATAACAAGGGCATATTAGGAAGTTTTAGTCAAACAACAATCACTCACTATTGTCAAATAGTTCTTACTTCTGCCCTTGATGGATACATACATTGCAATTAAAATGTAATGAATGAATTCAATGAGAAGTGTCATCTTTGACTAGAACAACATATCTTAATTGTGATGAAGGGTCTTCAATAAGTTATTCTTTTCATGATCTCCAACTGGCACCATAAGACATCTCCTTCCAAATTCTGTCCAAGGCGCTCAAATATAAAAATGAAGTAATGATTGCATTCTACAAACTCATCTACACCCTAAATGGCTAGGATTTGATCACACAATATTCTGAGGACCATCTTCGTAAATAATTTTCTGATGACTTTAATGATATCTCATGGATGCCGCTTAACAAAGAAATCGATCAATACACTCTAATAGAGCCAATCCTTAACCCATTAAGGTATGCCCATTTCACTATCCACAAGTTTAGAAATCTGAAACTGAGAGGTCTATTTGTGACATGTGCAGCACCAGTGTCATTTGCCACTCCACCAAACCTTACTCTTGCCCTAATCTACTAGTGAGGAAGAAAGATAAGACCTGATGCTTCTACATTAATTACAAAGTACTCAACAAAATCACCATCTTAGATCACTTCTTGATACTTATTGTGGATGAGTTGCTCGATGAACTGTATGATGCCATCATCTTGTCAAAAAATGATTGAAATTAGGATACCATTAGATTTGCATTAAGGAGGAAGACATACCAAAAACTACATTTCGAATCCACAAAGATCACTACAAATTTATAATGATGTCTTTTGAACTCTATAATACTCATATAACCTTCTAAGCATAATGAATATGATCTTCTAGGAGCCTCTTTCCAAATTTATCTTCATTTTCTTTGACAACATTTTATTTTTCAGCTCTAGGAAAAAGAAACAAGGACATCACTTGACTTAGGGTTTTTTCCCTACTCACTGATGATCAGTTACATGTTAACCCAAATAATTATATTTTTGGTCAAAAAAATATCAAATATTTAGGCCATTAGGTATCAGCCTATGGAATGGAGGTAGATCAAGGAAATGTTGAAGCCATTTGTGATTGGCCTTCGTCCAAGACCTTGAAGTAGCTACAAGGATTTCTTGATCTAATCAACTATTACCACTAATTCATCAAGGGATACAGATCATTGACACAACCTCTCACCCAACAACTTAACAAGGATTCCTTCAAGTGGAGAGCAGATGCGTAAGCACATTCATTCATCTCGAAAAAGACCATGATGACTATTCTAGTCTTCACCATCTAAACTTCTCAAAACTATATGAGTTAGAGGCAGACACCTCTAGAATTAATCCAGAATTAGTGGGTTCTCTTGTAGCATCGCCAAGTATCACATTTCTTCAGCCAAGTTTTTTTTGCATCAAGTTGACTAAAATCAATTTATAAATGCAAGTTAATGGTCATAGCCCTTGTAATATTGAAATGGAAGCATTACCCAATTAAATGTAAATTCATCATTTACACCAACCAATGGAACCTCAAATTCGTCATAGACTATAAGCAAATGCCCAATTATTAACACTAACTTCGAATTATTAACTTTGATTTTGAGATCCAATTCAAGGAGCCTTTAGACTAGAAGCTCATCTGAACTAAAGTTACTTGACCACAATTTCTCGATATAAGTAAATTAGTAGAAAATCAAGTCAATCCATAACAAAATTTTTGTAAGTTTTTAGAATTCTGACTACATCAAGGTCTCTTACTCCATCAAGAATAATTCGTTCTCTCAAAAAACTTAACAATCATTTCTTGACTCTTGTGATAATTCCATAATTCAGCCATTGGCAGCCACAACCCTACGAATGGATTAGTTATAATGTTTACTACTTGGGAATTAAAGAAACAATCATTGAATGTTCAATTTGCCAAAAGAACAAGTCTGAATCTCTATCCCTAACAGGGCTTCTCCAATCACTTGACGTTCTACAAAGGATATAAGAAAACATTTATATAAACTTCATCAAAAGATTGTCTAAATCTGAGGGGTTTAGTATCATTTTGGTCACTATGGATTGCCTCAAATATCAATTTTCAGCTTCCAACATCACACAAGTTTTACTTCAATACATCACCTACTTATATATTTTTTCAGCCTCAATCTTCATCAACCACGATCAAATGTTCATGAGCCTATTTTGGTGTGACATATTTAAATGACAAGATACTTATCTATATCAGAGCTGTGGGTACAACCCTCATACCAATAGTTAAATTGAGGTGGTCAATTGTGGGCCTGAGACATTTCTCTAGCATTTCTATGGTGACATACCTCACTAATGGAGTAGATGGCTTAGTTGAGTTGAGTTCTAGTACAACACCAACTATTATTCTTTCATAGGGATGACCCCGTTTAAGGCCATCCATGGAAATGATCCTCTGACCTTGCTTCCCTTTGGACACTTTTAGTCAATAATGGACACAATTGATCACCTCCTCATCAAGAGAGACACTATGCTAGATCAACTCATGGGCTCTTTGAGTCAAATACAAGCCAAGGCCTATGTAGACTGAAGGTTCTATGATGTATAGTTTTAAATGGGTAATACATTTTATTTACATTTAAGACCCATTATTGCATTTTCTTGATAGGCACTCATATGAGAAGTTATCTCCCTAATATTTCAACCCTTTGAAAATATTGGAGCACATCAAAGCTATCACTTGTTGATTTGAGCTGCTGACTTCAACTAGGATCCAACCAATATGCCACATCTCTCAGTTGTGCTACACTCTTAGAAACTTCTCATAAATTCAGCATTTATCTTCGTGGTTGGATGAGAATGCCATATGGGTGATGACCCTAAAATACCTTTTTTAGGTGCAACAAAAACTGGATGATCTTGAGGTCCTAATTTAATGGGATAGGCTGCCAGACTCAAAAGCCATCGAAGAGAATGCATGGAAGATGTGCCTCCAATTTCTCAATTTTCCCTTGAGGACAAAGTGGTTTTCTTAGGGAAGAGTATTATTGATCCTCTCATTTTCTAGCCCATCACAACAGGGTTGTCAAGCACCAATGATAGGCAAGGGACTGTAGCTGGGCAAGTCACAACTTCCATAGAACTTAAGGGACTGTAGGAGAATTAGAAGGATGTCAGTTAGAGAGATTCATATATGGAAATTTGCTAAATAAATACCTTTATAATTGGAGGCAGAATGAGGGGGGAGGAGGGGGAGAATTCTAAAGGTCAATCCCCTTGAAGTGATCATTCTATATTGAGAGGAGTCATGTCATGTTGTGGAGGAGTTTGAGTCATTGTCCTGTCCAGGTCTTCTATTGTGTTCCTTCTAGCTTGTTCTTCTCTTTTGTGGTCGATTCTGGAACAAAAGTCTCCAATCCGCCCTGCCGCAGATTTCCCTCACCTTTATTTGGAGTGATTCGAAGAATTAATCTTTTTGAGCAAGGGGGTTCCATCAAACCATCCCCAGCTGGGCTACACCTCCTTTTTGGTGGGTTTCACTTTGGCAGCGAATGCCGCTCAAGGCATATTTGTCTGCCCCCAGAATAGGTATCCCTTTTTCTCCCTCTTATGCAGGTCGTAATATCCTCTTGTGGGCACAGTACCCCTTAAAAGAGAGAGAGAGAGAGAGAGAGAGAGAGAGAGAGAGAGAGCGGTCCAGGGCTGTCGATGACTCTGAGGGAGGCCACCGTCAGCATCTTCCTGGCTCCGCTATTGTTCGTCTCTGAACGGGCGCGACGTTGACGTCTAGGGGGATAGCGGAAAGAAGAGGCTGCCGAGCTAAGAGATGGTGGCAGAAAGATAACGGAGCGTCTGCATGTGGAGGCTGGGGATCGTTGAGCGGTGTCGCCGTTGCATGGGCGTGGTAAGATCCCGGTTTAAGGATCTCTTACGGATTGACCTTCGGGGGGGACGTTGCTCGTTAGGTACCTATTCTGATCAAAGAGTGGAGCAAAGTGCGGCCTTCCCGAGTTAGGGCGGCCCACATTGTGGGTTTCGTACATCACCATGGTTCTTCGTCTTCGTCTTCTTCTGACGTAAGCCCTTTTGATGAGCTGGACGAAATCAACAGGAAGAAGAGGAGAAATCAGCAGGGATCAATTGTACCGGGGGACTCTTTCTCCGGCGAAAGCAAATGATATCCCTAGGGACGTGTCTTGTTCGAAGTACCCTTCAAACCCAGACTGCAGATCTCGTCGTACGACGGCGCATCCCAGCTGGCGGACCTCCGACATAGTTCCCGAAAACCCTCGACGCAGGTCGCCATGTCGAGCGAAGCAACTCGCCGCCTGGTCGCCGCCGCCTCTTCTCCGGCGACCTCGTCGAAGACGGCCTCCCACCCATTTTCCCATCCGCCGGCAGCATTACACAGCTCCAAGCTCCCGTTCCTCCACTCCGTCCAGCTCCACCCAGTCTCCAGAGTCTGCATCACCTCCGCTACGCACTGCCCCACACACGCCGGCCGGCACGGCCGGCACTTGGCGCCGCTCATCGGCCCGTGGCTCCCCACGGAGACCACCGGTACGTCGTACATCACCGGCGGGAAGGCGTACCGGCGTTCGCTCAGCACGCAGAACGGGAGGTGGTGCTCCCGATACGCGACGCGGGCGGTGTGCAGCTGGGCCTTGAAGGCGGACTCCGAGTTGAGGCTTCTGTAGCCGGCGGCGTCGAGGGAGGGGATGAGGGAGAGCCGGGAAAGAGCGGCGCGGGAGGTCCGGCCATCGCCGGAGCCGAAGCGGTCGTTGAGGCCACCGTAGCGGGAGCCCTCGGGGACCAGGTAGGTTCCGGGAACGAAGCTCCCCGGGCCGAGCGGCGCCGACCAGTAGCCGTCCACTCGGGTGCGGACGATCCAGTCGTAGGAGAAGTTGCGCTTCGACTCCTGATTCCTGATCATTGGGAGGCATCCCTCCACCATATTGAAGTACTGCAGAAGCCCCTGCGTGCGAAGAACCCATGGACAGAACCGCCTTGAAAACCTGCTCTTAGAGTTTAATGCTATCCGCTTCTACCGGTGGCCTACCTGGATTCCGTTGGGCGATCCGCTGGAGGAGAGGACCCGGATTTGCGACTCGGTCTCGGGGATGTTCTTGGGGACGAAGATGCGAACGGCGGCGACCCGCGGGGCGGCGGCGAGGAGGGAGAGCTTGAAGGCGTCCCGGTCCAGAGGGCTGTGGAGGAAGAGGTCCGCGTTGAGGTACTCCTCCAGTATGTTCTTCAAGATCGTCGGCCCCGTGAGCTCGAAGTGCCGCGCGCCACCGACGAGGCAGATCGCGATCCGGGCCCGGTCCAGCTCCGCCTTCCTCTTGAGCCCTGGGCCGAGGTCTGGCGGAGGGGAGGAGGAGAAGGGATTCACGAAGGAGGTGATAGGCGAGAGGGAGGCGACGAGGGCGGCGCTGGGGTAGTGCAGCGGCAGGAGGAGGTAGAGGAGGGATAGAGGGCCAAGGAGGATGAACGTGAAGCGCCTATCTATGCCCGCCACCCATTTCGCTACCACTCCGCCGAAACTGTGGGGCTGCTTCGCCTGGTGAACTTCGCTGCACCTAGACAGAGAGCGGCGCGCTCGGGAAGAAGGGACGACGAGGATGTCCGGCGGATCAGTGGAGATTATCCTCGAGAGTGGAGGCACCCGAGAAACCATCTCTCCGTCTGGTGGAGGGAGGCAGACGAAGAAACAAAGATGGCTGACCCCGGGCTCCCTTGACGTTCGTTCCGAGAAGGCGAGTTGACCATGAAATGGAAGGGAACAAGAGAATTGTCAACTAATAATAATAATAATAATAATTAGTATTATAATAAATGCTTCATTATTAACATTAGGGGATCCTGCGAAGACACGTAAGAGGCGAGCAGACAACAACAATCACCATTTTACATAGAAGTCCTACTTCAACGTTTGAAAGACTTCTACACCTGTCCTGGTTTTTATGATAAGCGGGCCTTCCCCTGCACGGTCTTGTTCTGGGAACGAATTCCCCTCCTCTTTTTTTAATTAGATTTGGCAACCTGATGCTGCTCATTGGTGGGCGTCTCCACGTACCTGACGGAAGACGGAACAGGGTGAGGGGTCCTTTATGTAGATTTGGACTAAAGCCCTCCTTATTCATTAATGGTCTTTTTATATCCCCATCGAAGATTTTAATACTACTTTATTTTATAAAAAAATATTCACAATATAAATTCGAGAATCAATTCACCACCGCCAATCCCCACCAGACGCCGCTGCCAGGTGGCGGAATCGAAAGCGGGGAGAGGGGCGCCCTCACAGGGCAAGCGGGTAGTGACGGCTATTCTTGGAGTATAAATAATTTTTCACGTTGGTTTAGATATGACCGCAGATATGAGATATTAGCGTCTTCTTGGATCCTGCTTTCTATTAGGTTTTGCGAAATTAACGCGTTTTTGGTGGGTAGTAGATGGGTACTTCTGAATTAGAGAGAGGGAGTGTGTGTGAGAGTGAGAGTCTGTGCGTGTGTGTGCGTGAGAGAGAGAGAGAGTGAGAGAGAGAGAGACATCCAAACCAAACGCACTTATGTACATCAGAACCACGCAGCTCAAGGGGAGTTTCTCTCTCTAAGAAACACACCACACAAACCAAAAAGAATCGGGCTAAAAAGAATGGTGGGAGCGCCGAACAAGAATCACCACCCCGAGAGCCGCCGTCTAGTCCGAGAACCTCTCCTCCAGATCAATGTAACCTGCCCTGGTCAACAGCTCATCCTCGTCGTCCTCCTCCACCAGGGTCCCGTTGAGCGGCGCCGCCTGTCCCTCCATCTCCTCGTAATCCAGGTTAAGCGGCTCCGGCTCCTCCTCCGCCGGCTCTGCGACGGCGACCGGAATCTCCACTTTGATCTTGCCGGCTTCTCTCCGGCGCTTCTGTGGGGAGTGGGGGAGCAGAAGCTGGGCCTCGGGGGCTTCGCAGATGCAGGGGGATGGGTTCTCGTGGAACTCGCCCCGGCCGGGCCTCACCTCCTTGGGGTCGCCCATGAAGCCCTTCTGGTGGGTTTTCACCCTGGCGGCGAAGGCCTCCCAAGTCATGTTCGCCCGGCCCAGGAACAGGGAGTAGAGCTTCTTTGCATTTGGCCGGATCGTCCTCTTGTGCCCAAAGTACCTCCTGAACAAGAGAAAGAGAGAGAGAGAGAGAGAGAGAGAGAGAGAGAGAGAGAGAGAGAGAGAGAGAGCGTTTAAAGAACCCAAAAATTTTAATCGCGGGTTTTAGTTGTTCTATCTAATAAAGCCAATTCAAGATCAATTGCCAAGGATTATAGAGATTAATGATAGCTGGAATTTGGGTTTATCGGGATGATATGATTACCTTCTGCCGGCCAGCATCCGGGCCATGTTCCCGTTGTTGTTGGTAACAAAGACGTCGCTTCCGTCGCAGACGATGAAGTCCAGGGCGGCCATCCGGGAAGAGAACCGGGAGAAGGGGGCGAGCTCCTCCGCACTGGCGAGAGTCTCCTTGGAGTGGATGTTGGGGAAGAGCGCCTTCAGAGGGGCCAACGTCTCCTCACCTCCGTAAACCTCGCCAGATGCCACATAGAGGTGGACGTCCCTGCCAAACCCCAGCGCTCGCAGCATCAGGCCGACCTCCTCTGGGGTCAACGGGCACTTCCCGTGTCTCCTTTCCTTCTCTGGGTTGGTGATCTACAGAGACATTTCCATGGCACAGATACCAGGCACCATTTTTAGAACGTTTCTCTCGACATCAGACTAGACGGTTTCAGATTCAGTAAGCCATCTTACATGCAGGGTTTTCCACCTCTTCCTTATCGCACCGAGCTCTTTCCTCTCCTTCTCTCCGCCGCCATAATAGCATCCAGAGAAGGCGAGCATATCGGGCTCAAACCTGAGATGAAAGCACAGCTCTCTCAGTCAGTAATCTATGAGAGTTTCAAGGACGGAGAGTTACTGTTTCAGGAAATTTTGTGAAGCAAGAATGAAGGGAGCGGAAAGATTTGAGATTATAATCAAGCACATCTTCACCTCAGATGTAAGGCAATAAAGTGATGGCTTCTCATTCTCATTCGCTCGATCAGCAGGTCACCCATTGCTTGTATGGGATGCGTGAACTTCAGGGCATGGTAGTTGACCCGACATCTCAGCTTCTGCAGATCTGTGTCCAACTTGTTGGCAAGTCTGTAGTCAAACTTCGTGAGCTGGACGACCTGGAGAGAAAAGACGTTGAGGGCACGGCTTCATGATGTTTGTAGTGAAGAAAATCAGCCCGTTTCCACATCAACGGAGCCAAGAAGTAGGTGATGACTCAGCATCTGAAAGCATGAAGAAGTGGACTTTCTGCTAAGTCAAGAGCCGGGCAGCCTAATATCTAACTCATGGGCTTTCTGGTGGGCTCATGATTGGGCTTCCTATGAGCCCAGAAGTCAACAATTTGTGGCATGTGGACCGCTGTGCTTTTCAAAAGTGACACTTTCGGCTGACTCAACCTCAGGAGGAGGTTAATTCATATACATATATCTATCTGTATATATATATATATATATATATATACAGATTAGAATGAAGTGGATGATGTTGTTTCTGGTCCACCGAGATTAGAATGAAGTACCCAGTGAGAAGGAAAGATACCAGAAATCTGAACACTTACATGCCTTTTCAGAAGAACAGGTAAAACACGATTTTGATAACATCTTGGAGTACACTTCCTAGGAACGCGCATTGTTTGTGGACTGGCAAACGCTTTTCCACCACGTTTTGGGAGCTCCTTTATAATCTTTACATCTTTCGAAAGAGATGATATGAACCAATCAACATCAAATATTTCCGTGAAGTTGCTGCATGAAACATAACCCGGATCACATGTTCTTGACACTAGAAGTATAAGAACTATAAGCAATTAGAAAATTGTGGATGCCCCAAAACCATGGTTTTTGGTGGGTTTTTTGTTTTCAACAATTTTCCTCCGCCATTTCAAAGAAAAACAGGTTGAATGAGAGAAATCCCTGCCATCTGCTCAGATAGATATGGATGACCGTTTAGAAACCCACCTAGAATCTTTCCAAAATGATTTCTGGTCCAGCTTAGGAACAACAAGTGTTGCATTCAAAATACGTGCTGCAACAACAGCATCTGTTATCTGTAGACCAGAAAAGGTGCAAATTTCGTGAGCAAACCAGGTTAGGTTTTCTTGGTGGTTCAGAAAGTTCACACATTTGAACATTCAGCATGCACACCAACTCATCAAATTGATAGTACAAATATGCCTGTACGATAAAAATCACGTGAAAATACTTTAAAAATCCACTAACTCCAAGTGATGCTGCATTAGGCATTGATCATAATGAATGCATTCAAACTTACACGTGCCTTCTATACATTTAAAATAGTCAACATGATTACAATATGGACATTCACACAGGATCTATACCATAGAACTGCAAGTATAGAAACAAACCGATTTTCACAAAAAGGGATGGATGAAAGCCGAAAATCAAAAATGAAAATCCAAATAAATACCACACAATACGCATAATAAGAGTTTCAATGTCGTAATATACAATTAACTACATATTAACTATATATCAACATACAAAAGACGAGTATATAGAACTATAGATATATGATTCTAGGTGTTACAATATGGCCAAAACAAGTACGTATAGAAAGCAAGAACCTGGAGAAATTTTCAGAAACAATAGAACAACTCTCAGGTGTTCGTAAAGTAATCTCTCTTAATGAACTCCTGAACCACAGATGAAAAGGTATCACACTTTTATGTTCGTCAGAACACAATGTACGCATGTTTCAGTGAAGGCTTTTTGCATGTTCGAGAAAGAACATGTCAATGGCCACCATTATAGCACTATTCATCAGCTGAGCCATGAACCAAGCCATCGAGAGGTAATTGTTCACTTTTCAAGGAAAATTGTGCTTCTATAAATTTATTAAAAATTCATCCATCAGGTTCAAAGTTATCAACCACTGATTTAGATATAGATCGACTGTTAGGAAAGTGGATATGATGGAAGAATCGCAATTAGCAGTAGTGATGGGACGAGCTAGGTGCAAGAAAAAAAGACAGCGGGACACTAGATAAACTAAGTAAATGACAAACATAATTCTTCCTTAAGCAAGAATAACGTAAGTTCAATCAGAGAGCATGGATAACAGGGCAAAGTAAAGCAAAGGAGAATCGTGTATACAGCATTTCAATGCGCTTGGAAAACTAGTTGGTCTTGACTGCAGGTATTTACCAGGGAAAATAACTCAGACTGTCCTGAGAAAATCATAATTGTAAATTTAAAACACCGGATACCAGAACGCATCACATATATATATATCTCCTGGCTCTCTGTCTCTTTCTCGAAAAAGCAAAGGAGAGGTTAATTGTATTTAACCACTCAAAGGATGGTTGTCTTGTCGGTTCCACTGAATTATTTGAAAGGAGTATGTACACTCATCATCATCATCATAAAAATTTAATCCCAATAAATTATTGTGTATTAATAACTTTGAAACAAAAACCGATAAATGCGTCCTGGTTTCACAGCTATCATCAAGGAGAGCTGCATTTTTGATTGGATAGAGGAGATGGTATCCATGCGAATAAGTGGACAACCGAACCTACCCCTGTCCGCTGCTGATTTAAGCCTCCACTTGTAGCAATCATCAAGAACCTTTTGGAATGTGTTACATCCTGCGCTGCTGAAGTGAGGAAACCATGGATTGGTAATCTCATATTGAATAATGAGAAAAACATTAAAGAAAAGAGTTTTCCCACAAGGAAAAGAGCATTCAAAGAATAAAGTTCTTCACTTGAAATGGTAAAAATAAAATAAATCACAAGAATATCCCTTCTGCTGACAGCTACTTCGTGCCGCAAGACAACAAAGAAGAAAAGGGAAAAAGAGCCTAAAGCTCCCTACGAACCTTCACAGACACAAAAGAACGAAAAGAATGAACACATACAGACCGTCAATGTAAAGATGAAACGGTTGAGAAGAGCCCAGTAGCTTAGAAGCATTATCTGTGTCCGCTCTCCTAGTAAAGAACCAAAACGAATGCATATGAAGTTAAACCACGCACTTGGAAATTTACTACTGGCGTTACTGCAGCCATAGAAATACTTGGATATCTTCGAACCCCACAGATCTTGCAACAAGCTCCCACCAACGTTCTGCGCACAAAAATGCGGGGATAATTTCAGAGAGTGCTTCATAGTGAAAAGAATAAGCAAAAGTTATGTGGAAAGAATCGAACCGGTACTTGAAAAATCCTATCCCCGACGGTGTCCCTTGCGGTTTTGGTGCTTCCACCGGGCTAAAGAAAAGCGAAAGAAGACCATAGAACACGGGTGAATGTCGCCGATTTTTTTGCAGAAGCAGTATGCTGGGGAAGGGAATGACATGGATGACATTACCAGAATCAACGAGTGTCGACCAACACGGCTTTGATGGCCATAGCTGGGGAAGGAAGGATGGTCGAGGAGCGGAGGGGCGAGGAAGGAGAGAAGTGCCAGGAGTAGAAGAATCAGAACAGCGGCGGCGAAGATGACCGATCCGGCGGAGGCGCCCGAAATCAGACACCGGACTTGATGGCGCCGACGATGGGGCGCCATCCAGGGGGACCGGCCACGCAACCCCGCCAGCTCTACCTGTACTCAAATCACACAATGAGGCGAAGGTGGACCGGTGAGATCAAAACACCCTCTTTCCCGCGCTGCATCATCCTCGGGGACGAGGAAGTGCACGTTGGACGCGTTGATTGCGTCATTGCGGGCGGCAATCTATGCTACCCTGAAGAAGCCAATAAAAAAATTAAATCACCGCTGGTTATTGACCTCCACGCAGATCTCAAGACAGGGGGAGGGCCTCCACCATGGCACCGCCGACGGCCGGCATTCCGAAGCTATACTACAACACAGTGGGGCGACTCCCAATTCAGTGTCCACCCGACCACAGCTATTGAAAAGGAAATCAGACCGAACTCCAAGCGCAGCGGCGGGGGCGGCGGCGGTGATGGTGGCTCCGCCGAGGGCATCTCCTCGCCGAGAGCTACGTTCTACCACGGTGGGACGGCCTCGGCGGCGGTATCCTCGTTTTCCCCTCCTCCCCTGTTTGACCGAAACGGCCCCGCCATCACCGCCCCCTCCTCTTCTCTCCACCAGAACGTCAGAGGCGGATAGATAAGGAAGGGGGCTTTTAGGTCATTCTACTTATCCGAGGCGTGCCCCGGTGACGGGTTACCCGAGGGAATCCCGTGTATTTCTGGCTGGACCGGAGCCGGCTCGGCCCGGATGCGGGGCTAACGTCACTGCTGTCGGATTACCACCCCGGTTTCACGCGAGCAGATGTCGTGGGTGGTGACCTGGCATCTGAGCTATTGGCAGGGCTTCCCACCGCGGTCGGTCGGCCATTACAGTCATCTATTACCCTTATTGTCTTGCCACGTGTCTTTCTGACGCCTCAAACTTTTGGGTGGGCCCACCGAGTCAGGGCTTAAAACCCGGTTTCCTAGTTCTTCTCCGAACTCGGACCGAGTCGAGGACCGTCACAATCGGTGTGGAGCCCGCGTCACCTCTCGGTGGAGACTGCAAAGGCACTGCTGGCTCCACTCCATTTGGTCTCCCATTTCACCGGAAGTGGCTGACTATGGGTTTTGAAACCTTCCTGAGTTGCCCACTGGGCTGCGACTCGGGACTGACTCGTCCGAGTCTCATTCATAACACCTCTCCCTGAAAGCAGTATTCTTATTTGGCACCCACTTGACGAGAACCTGCACCATTCTGAGCTCCCGCTTTGGGAAACCATGGGATTATCCGTCATATATAAGCAATGATATTAATTACGAGGGTTAAAATGTAAAATAAATAATCTATTTCACCACTTATTTTTAATGAAAAAATCGAATAATATCATAATTAATACCAAAATATTTGGGCTGTGTATCTAAGATATCTCTCGACAAAAGCTATCTCGACAAAAGCTATTCCTCTACTAGGTAGGCAAGTAGCACTCCTCTGTCTAGTGATACATAACTGAGCCAACTGCGTCCTGGTCTGAGCGAGACTCCACAACAGAAGAGCAAACATTTCAAGGGAATCTGACGTGATAGAGAGAGTGAGAGTCCGGTCCAATGGGCTCCCTCTCTCTCCCCGTCGAGCAAACACGGAGCCCAAATGGCGGATGTAGCAGAGAACGGGGGATGAGGAGGTTTTTGGGTTGCTTCTTCCTCTACCCTCCATGGGCCGTCGCCCAGCTGAATGTTCTGGAGAACTACCAACAGAGCGCCATTGGAAGATGAAGAGCCAAAGCATGTAATTGTCACTATGGAATAGAGTATATGGTTTAATGTGGCTTGCCTTTTTTCAGGTTGTCACATTACCGAGGTAGCTATGATGTGCTTATAAAATATATGGCTAATTCTCTTCATTCGGGGAAACTCGGAGTAACCCATTCTACCTTTGTTTCACCTGAGAGAGATAGCTTCCAAAGAAGATTTCTTAAGTTAGTGAGTGCATCATAGGGTTAAGATCATAGATTTATTTTCTGAGTTCTTGAGAAGTGATCTCTTGTACTACTTATTGCATCTAGTAAAGTTTTTATTTTCGTCCGTGTATGTAGGAGGCTAACCTTCGAATCATATAAAATCTTTGTGTCGGTACTCTTGTTGTGAGTTATTCTTTTCTCTATCTTACTTTGCATCGTGAGCATCACTTTCGAAGTTCATTTAAGACATCTTGTTCTAATAGAGTAAAGTTATTTTCATGATGGCTCTCCCTCTCTATTTCTGTAGCATCCATCATCGTCAATGGGGATGTTTAGCTCTGAGACTGTATTATTACTGCCAATGGTGTAGAAAGCTCATCCCTGATCAAGCCCTGGAACCCCCCCCCTTCCTTCCCTGGAGCCTACGACGAGGTGCATGGGTATGCTACATGCTTGGCTTACATGGTCAAGAAGGGGAGCTCACAGGGTACTTCTACTACTACTTTCAGGTTGTCAACTCACAGGCTATGTATGCGATGGGTACGTGGATCCTACTTTGCAGTGAGTTGGCAGTGGGGTTTAGGTGGCCACGCCTCCTTGGTGGGGGCTATCAAGGGGGGACAGCGTCCCTTGATATAAACATAGGAGCATTGCTATAGTTCATCTCTAATGGGGTTAGCCTAAACTCATGATACTCGGAGGGGTGGGTGTGGGGTTTGCCACCACTTGTAATGAGAGATGATTTTTCTCTCCAAGAACGAAGAGTAAGTGTTTATGCAACCGTAGACGTAGGAGGATTCTTCGCTGATGATTCTCTCCAAGTAAATTTGATGTGTCTTTGACTTTACTTTCTCTATCTCCAATTTATGTATTCATTTATGCTGCAGGAGGAGGATACTGGTATCCTAACAATATACGCATATAATTTTCAGGCCTCATATGAAGAAAGCAGGTGCCAGAAATCATATACGCATTAAACTGTATCAAATTAGAACAAAATACATTGTTTTAGAAGAAAATCCAAAGGAGAGAGAAAGTGGGTCTCGACCCATATTGATATGGAAAGAGAAAGCGTGTCTACATAGTCAAATCAAATAAAATTTAAAGAGAGAGAAAAACAGATTATATGTTAGAAATCTTGACACACTATAATATCTACGATATGTTAGAAGATCAAAGATATGTCAATCTTTTGTACTAACACGTTTTTATACATTGTCCAAAGCTGCTTAAATTGACAATCTTACAGTGTAACTAAATCTTACGTTGGGTCTACCCACATGTCAACTTAAATAATACTTGACCAAAAGATCTTTGAAAGATTTGATCTCTAATGATCTAAATAGCCTTTTGGAAGATCTTTCAAGAAACACATCAACAATCAATGATGTCACCCTAAATATTTTCAAATCTAGTTGGAATCGATGAGATAATTTTCTCTCCAAAAGAAAAGAGCTTGTTGGACTGGACATAGGAAGGTTTTCCAAACCACATAAATCTAGTATGTTTCTTTTTATTTACTCTCTTTATATCTTGTCATTGTACCTTTTTATATTGTGACAGGAGCGAGTGCTCATCTTCCTGACAGGAGTGAGAGTGCGTATTTTAGAGAGAAGAAACCTTCTTCGTGTGGGGATCATCCCAGTGCCGAGAATTTTCATGGAACCGGAGGAGGGGATGGAAATAGATCGGTTGAAAGTGAGACAAAATATATCATGACTACTTATGCAGTATCCAATGTGAGAAGCGAAGAGGAGGATGGGAGAGAGAAAGAGAGACAGAGAGACAGAGAGGGATGAGTCATGTCGGGGCTCAAGAATGTTCATGGAATTTGCTAAGAGTAACCCCAACCTGTCTTTGACAAAGATAGGGGTCGTTGGCGGTTGATACTCACGTAAAGGATCAACTTGCCGGAAAACTTCCTTATTTTAGTAATGACGTTGACCAACATTCTACAGTCACATTTTGTAAACGTCAGGATTTGTCAACTACCGTGGATGACCTTCCTTGGAGGACAGACCAACCGGTCACCAGGTTCTTTTCTCTCACATTTGACATCTGGTAACGTATGCTGGAAAGCTTGTCCATTTCCTTTCGCCATCTCGCCAGCCAATTACATAGGTCAACCCATACGCGTATATATTGAGAGAGAGAGAGAAAGAGGAGTGCGAGAATCATTCCAGTCACCCAGAATTTTCGCGGAGGCAGTACACGGTAGGCAGGGGGGGTTGAGTAAGAGGGGGTAGTGGCGTCCTGGCATGAATCTGGATACCTTCTTCGATGCTTCCGACTTCCAGGAGACGAGCATAAAAGGGTAACAGGAGCAACTGGTATTTCCAGAATAACCAGAGAACAAGGCAGTGAGGGCAAGGATGGCACGCTCCGGTGGCCCGGTGATTCTTCCACTCCCACTGCTCTCCCTTTTCCTCCTCGTCTCTGCCTGCGTCGCTCAACCCCCACCCAAATTCCGGTGCACTTCCAAGTCCAAGTGCCAGGCCTTGGTCGGCTACGTACCCCCAAGGGAGACCACCTATGAGGCCATCAGGGGCCTCTTCGAGGTGGGTTCCATCTACGACCTTTACGGAGCCAACGGCCTCAACGAAACCACCCCAACCTCGACCAAGGTCCCCGCCAACACCACCGTCCGGATCCCCTTCACCTGCACCTGCAGAAATGGGACCGGCGTCTCCGACAGGCGGCCGGTCTTTGCTGTGAGGAATGGTGACTCCCTACAGGCAATCGCCCAGGAGATCTTCGGCGGGTTGGTGACCTACCAGCAGATCGCCGCCGCGAACAGCATAGGGAACACTTCCCTGATCAACGCGGGGCAGAGGCTGTACATCCCTCTCCCCTGCAACTGCGATGAAGATAGCTATAACACGATTCACCTCGCCCACATAGTGAAGGCGGGGAGTACCCTGGCGGAGGTCTCCAGCGAGTTCTGGGCGTCGCAGGCGTCGCTTATCAGCCTCAATAACATATCCGATCCCAAGAACCTGCTCGCGGGCCAAGTCCTCGACGTGCCCCTAAGCGGTAATTGTCATCTCTCTGGCTTCTTCTCTCTCAAAAGTTTCTTCCCTACTAACTAAAATCCTGACGGCTCACTCAATGAGAACTGCGGCGGCAGCTTGCGGCTTGTTCTCAGTCCGCCCCAATTCCCCCGACTTTGGCCTGCTTGTCCCCAACGGTAGCTACGTCTTGACTGCCGGCAATTGCATCAAGTGCATCTGCAACCGCCCAGCGGCGGAGTGAGAACTTCTCCCCACCCCTCCCCCCACCCAAACAAGCCCTCGCGCCTTTGTTCATGTTTACTTTACATATCGGACAAGTGACCATTCCGTGTGTACTTCTTTAGGATGATCTGTTTCGATTCTCCAGCATCAGTCGACGATGTTAGTAGAGGATGCAACAGACAGCGCTGCTACTCAGAGGACTATCCCGGCGGTGAGCTCGAGTTTGGAACCCTTTACGTATCCTCATGTACGGCTACCCAGTGCCTCTACGCCGGCTACGACGACCGAGAAATCTTGACTGATACCATGACCAGACGACGTACCAAATGCGGTAAGCTACACAACTCCGGGCCGGTTACGGCTGTTGCTCTGGTTTCTCTTTTACTTGAACACGGTTGCCCAAGTCGGCGGCGCGTCAACCTAATTCTTCCTCCTCTATCCGGTCTCGGCTTTGGGAAGATATACACGATTCGCCTGGACGGTCGGGAGCGCGATCCGTGAAGCGGGAGTTTCTTCTGCGCTGGGCTCTCCTGCTGCTTCTGCTCCTCTTCGCCGTCCTGTAGGGCTGCAGCGAAGGACAAAGCCTTGTCGGTGTTGTGAATAACGACACATTGACTTCCTTACCCGTGGAATCGGGACTGGTCTTCTGCTTCTACTTTTGCATTTGGTTCACCTCCTCGTGTGATGAGTACATCTCAATCACGTCGACCGTGCTTCGTTTCGTTTCGTTCTCAATGTGCCTCGTTCATCGGCGCGCTTCCAATAATTACTATCGTGTACCTAAAAAAATCAATGGATGCCCAGAATCCACCGTCCGGATTCGCCGTTGACCAAGTCACACTCTCCCACGTTATCGAGCATCTTATCAATCAGTACGAAATTACTTTAAGGTTTCAGAAAGGCATCAACTCTACTCAACGTAAACTAGTTATTGGTTATATATTTGAACGCTTTGGACCTAAAATGATGGTTGCACTACATTTAAGCTCCACAAGCAGAAATGAAACAAGTCCGTTTGAACACGAAAATCATGCTGGACAGGTTCCATCCTGACAAGTGTGAGCACATACGTTTGATGATGACTAGGCGTTCTGCTGAATATTAGTCCATTCTGAGCTAGATTTGATAACTTTTCTGCCGATACGTGACATATATCGGCGGTAGAGTAAATCACCCCAGTTTCTGAGTTCATTCTTCTTTATGGCACGCATCAAAATCCCCAATCTCGTCCTCCAAATTTCCATCCCATCTTCCTCCGCCGTGACTGCCGCGGAAGGGATCAGCTGATCCCGCGGAAGTGGTCAACTTCTCATGAAAGCTTCTTAAATGGTATTAATGGCGTTGACCACCAGCCTTGCCATTTTCGTAATCGTCTTTGCTGTTCGATTCCTCCGGGTGACAGCTTTGTGACAAACCAATCGCACGTTGACCAAATGCTTCTTGTCAACTTTGGGTTCAGAAGGCCATCGGAGATTTCGCCGCCAACGCATCTTGCCGGAAGCTGAAGATTTTGTTTATTATTAGCATGTTCTTCCTTTGTTTAAGGTTTCCATTACTTTACTTACTTTGCTTTGCTTTGTAAGGTGTTTAAAAGGGCCCGTCTCGTCTAGGTTAGAGGACATTTTAGTGATTCATTTCTTTTTCTCTCCACGGAAGCTCCACCGTCTGTTGCTGGTTGTGAGACACCGTCCCCCCGGTAGGGTTGGTCCCGAGGACCCCGTGCTCCCGGTTGGAGTATTATTGCCGTCTCCATTTCCTTCCACCCCCCCATTCGTCATCGTTGCCGCCAGCCCTTCTTCCGTCCGCCACCGCTGTTGTCGCCCCTCCAACACCACCGTAAGCCTTCCGCCGCCCACCGCTGACCTCTCCCTCTATCGCCACCGTGCTACCGAGAGCTCGCCTGTACCGTCGCCTTTTCCCTCCATCATCACCGTTCAGCCTTCCGCCAGCCACTATCACCCCGTTCAGCTCTTGACCTCGATGTCTATACATTGGAGGAGGCCTATAAGTTGGCTGTAGATTTAGATAATTTTCAACGACCTTCGCCTCCCGCAACCCACCCTCCATACACTGCCTAGCCGATTTCCGGTCTGCACCTCAGAATCATCAAGACCTGATCATAGTACTATGCAAGCCCCTACCTCCGAGTGCCACCTTACACGCTTTATTGATACAAGAGTACCTGACAAATAAGCGATCTATCAACGAGCCACCGAGAGTATCTATCGAGTGAGTTGCTACAAGTGTCGAAGATTCGGTCATATGACAGCTCAATGTCTCAGATGTGATCTTTACATTGATGAACTCGACCATTACTATCATCCTTCTCACATTTTGTTAGTCGAGACTCATGAATTAGAAGATGAAGTCTATATTCCCGACCTCTAAGTTAGCCTATGTATTTTTCGAGGAGTTGAGCCTAAGTATTATGAGATGTATCTTGACACAACCAGCTCGAAAAGAGAACCTAGGTGGATAACTATCTTCCAAACTGTTATCAAGTTTGGACCAGCTATTTGAAAACTCATCATAGATAGTGGTAGTAGTATTAATACCATATCCTAAGATGTCATCACTAAATTATGATTCCTCTTGATATATCACCCTAATCCTTATAAGATATCATCGGTGAACTCCACACACATTTCTATCCAAAAATAGTGTTTAGTCTCCCTCAAGGTTAACTTCTATGAGGATGAGAACCGTTGTGATGTACTATCATGTTACTAGTATTATTTTAGGATGACCATTGTTATATGACCGAGATGTCACATATACAGATAGAATGAACAAATGTTCATTCACATATAAAGAGTGAGGGGCGGTGATCAACTCTACTCAACGTAAACTAGTTATTGGTTATATATTTCAACGCTTTAGACATAAATTGATGGTTGCACTTCATTTAAGCTCCACACAGCAGAACTGAGGCAAGTCCCTATGAACATGAAAATCATGCTGGACATGTCCCATCCTGCCAAGCGTGAGCGCATACGTTTGATGATGTCTATGCGTTCTTCTGAATATTGGCCCATTCAGAGCTACATTTGATAATTTTTCTGCCGATAGGTGACATACATCGGCGGCAGAGTAGATCGCCACAGGTTCTGCGTTCATTCCTTGTTAGAATCTCAGACCTGTTGGTTCCTTCCTCTTCTCTCCCTCCTTGAGAGAGAACCGCAGAAGACACAAATAGTGAGGGAGAGAGAGAGAGAGAGAACGGGAAAATAAAGTTGTAAAGAAAAGCTTCATTAACCCTAAAGTGTCTCGGATACAGCCTATTTATACGCCCTTTCTAATCGGGTCCGGATCTACCTAAAAAGCAGAAAGTCGTCTTCTAACATTCCTCTTTATGGTACGCATTGTTATCCCCAATCTCATCGTGTCATTTTCTCAACCTGTCTTCCTCCACCGCCCCGGCTGCCGCTGGTAAGCTTCCATAGAGCAGGGATCAGATGACCCCGCGGAAGGGATCAACTTTCTTACGAAAGCTTCCTAAATGGTATTAGTGGCGTTGACCACAAGCCTTGCCATTTTGGTAATCGTCTTTGCTGTTCGATTCCTCGGGATGACAGCTTTTGGACAACCGAACGCACGTTGACCAAATGCTCCTCTCTTGCCATTGACATTCGTTTGCAGATACCATGAAGCTTCTCCGCTTCCGCTCTTTGTCCCATTAGCTCAAGTTATAGACAAACATTGATATATATGTATTGACCTAGAGAGAGAGGACGAGCGAGAGAGATAGAGGTAGAGAGAGGGAGAGAGGGAGAGAGAGAGAGAGAGCAGAGGTTGACTAACAGGCGGCCTGGTGCCTGCCTTAAAAGCACTTCTCCCGTTCAATTTCTCCGATGGTTCCAACGCCCTGGAAGCGACCATAAAAGGGTGAGAGGAGCACGAAGTGTCTCAAGAAGAAAAGGACAAAACGACACTGAAGATGATCCGATACGCTGGGCCGGTTGTTCTTCCATTCCCCCTGATCTTCCTCTTCCTCCTCGTCTCGACCTGTGCCGCTCAGCCCCCTCCAAAATTCCCTTGCAGCTCCAAGTCCAAGTGCCAGGCCTTGGCCGGCTACGTCCCCCCCAGGGAGACCACCTACGAGGCCATAAGCGCCCTCTTCCAAGTCGAATACATGTACGACCTCTATGGAGCCAACAACCTCGACGTAGCCACCCCGGATTCTACCAAGGTCCCCGGCAACACCACCGTTCGGGTCCCTTTTACCTGCGTCTGCGCCAACGGGATCGGGGTCTCCCCCAGGCGGCCGGTCTACACAGTGAAGAAGGGTGACTCCCTGGAGGCGATCGCCCGTGAGACCTTCGGCGGATTGGTGACCTACCAGCAGATCGCCATCGCGAACGGCGTCGCGAACGCCTCTCTGGTCAGCGCTGGGCAGCGGCTGTTCATGTTGTGAACGGGAGCCTTGCACGTGGCTTCCCCATTCCCCTATTGTGAGGTAATGCGGGATTTGGTAATGCGGAATTTGGTAATGCGGGATTTCCTGCATAACGCACGGTACTGGCCAGTTTTGGCCAGCTAGTTATTTCTTACAGTTATTCCTTTCCCCCCTTTGTTTTCTTATTTAAAGAGGGCTGTAAGAGTTTTTCAATAGCGAGAAAGTTTTCCTTGTTCCTCCTGCTGTTTTTCCTGTGACTCGTGAAGTGATCTCGCCGGCGACGTCTTAACTGCCGTCGTCTCTCCGGCGAGTTTCTAACAGTTCATTCCCCTCCCCTGCAGCTGTGATCAGGTGGATTACAACACGGTACACTTGGCCCACGTAGTGGAGAATGGGAGCACCCTGGCGAATCTCTCCAGCAAGTTCGGGACGTCGCAGGCATCGCTTATCAGCCTCAACAACATATCCGACCCCAAGAATCTGCTCGCCGGTCAAGTCCTCGATGTGCCCCTAAGCGGTGATTACCATCTCCCTCGCTTCTTCTCTCTCAAAATTCACTTCCCACAAGACTAAAATCTGGACGGTTTGCTCAATGACGACTCCGGCTGCAGCTTGCTTCTCTCCCCAGAGAATGTCCTATTCCCATGAGTTTTATATGGTTCTCCCCAACGGCAGCTACGCCCTGACCGTCCGCAAGTGTATCAAGTGCACCTGCAACAGCCCAGCCGCGGAGTGAGGACCTCTTTCCCTTCAAACCCTTCAACCCCCCTCCTCCACATCTCTTGATCACTGGAAGGACATACGACCTTGCTTATGTATCCCCAGGATATTCTTAAATATCCTTTCTCATGTTTCTTCAGGATGTCCTTATCCGGGACCGTGTCTTCAGATTTCATCAAGGAGATATGCACGTCGAAGGGAAATCCCCAGGATGAGGTGGAGTTTAGCCCGACTTTCGGCAAGGAATGTAGGGCCACAAAGTGCCTCTACGCCCGCTACAACGACCCCTCCATATTCGTCACCACCGTTACCAGCCGATATAGCAACTGCGGTGAGCTGCACAACTCTGGCCGCTGAGGGCAGTTCCTTTTGTTTCTCTTTTACGTGGAGATGCTGGCTCTACGAGCACGACGGGCTGACCTAATCCTACCTCTCCTCTCCCTGTTTTCTGTTTGGGGAAGATCAAAGTTTCTCGTCAAGACGCTCCGGAGCTCAATCCGTGGAACACGGCCTTCTTCTGCGCTGGCCTCGCCTTGTGCTTCTGCTCTCCTGGGGCGTGTCTCTACTCCCGTTCAATTTACTCTAGGTCACACCGGAAGGACGAAGCCTCGTCGGTAACGTGAATAATGACAACTTGATTTTGTGGACAGAGAAAATAATAGATTAAAAATGAAAAGAAGGGCGGAAGCTCTCTACGTATAAGGGTGAGGAGGAGAGAGAGAGAAAGTGGGCCATACCTATAAATACAAAAAAGATAAATATATATATATATATATGTATCTTTATTGATTTATTATCTTATAGTGAAATTTAGTAAAAATAATGTAGAAGTGTGCGTGTTGAATCTTCTTAGCAATTGAATGTCTGGATGTCCCAAGCTAATTATTAATTGAAACATATGGTGAATGTTCAATAATAGTATTAGACTCTCCGCTCACTAAGGCCCATTATTTATCTTTCTCGTCTCATCTATATAATTCTCTTCTGTATAATCTACTCCTCTCCTTTCATTGAACAGGAGTATAGATTCTACGGTTTACTCTCCTGTGTCAACATGGTGTCAGAGCCCTAGGAATCCCTCGTCGGTGCGCCGCCCGTCTCAGGCGTGCCGCTCTCCTCCTCGCCGGCCTCTTCCCTCCTCGGGCGGCTCTTCAGCGTCGCCGCTCTTCCCTCTTCCGGCGTCGTCATCTCTGTCGTCGCTCTCCTTCTCCTTTCGGCGCTGCCCTCTTCGCCTCCGCTTCCGCCCCTCTCCAGGCCGCCGCGCCGCCGCCGTCCACTCCTTCAGGCCGCCATGCCGCCGCCGCTTCCCTCCCCGGTGCACTGCCCTCCTCCGGCGGCGCCCTTCTCCTCTCGGCGGTGCTAGCCTCCCGACGCCGCGAGCGTCGCCTCCCGACGCCCCCGAGCGTCGCCTCCCGATGCCCCGTGGGTCGCCTCCCAATGCCCCGTGCACCGCCTCTCGGTGCCCCGCGCGTCATCTCCCAGCGCCCCGCGCGTCGTCTCCCGGCGCCCTACGCGTCATCTCTCGACGCCTCGTGCGTCGTCTCCCGACGCCTCGTGCGCCGCCTCCTGACGCCTCGTGCGCTGCCTCTCGACGGCCCCCGCGCACCATCTCCCGACGCCTCGCGCGTCGCCTCGCAACCCCTCGTGCGTCGCCTCCCGGCGCCCTACGCCGCCTCTCGACGCCTCGTGCGTCGCCTCCCAACGTCTCGCGCGTCGCCTCCCAACGCCTCGTGCGTCGCCTTCCGGTGCCCTGCGCCACCTCCCGACATCTTGCGCGTCGCCTCCTGACGCCCTCGCGCCACCTCTCGATCCCCATGCGTCGCCTCCAGCGCCCTACGCCGCCTCCCTATGCCTCACAACGTCATCTCGTCTCAGCCGCCTCCTACACTAGTTCTTCGGCCGACTGTTGCTCTTCATATGATCGGGCCAGCTACTCATCATCTAGTGGACGTCTTCATGAAGAGTCTGGCCTGCATCTCGTACGGGTCAGCTTGAGGGGAAGTGTTCGATAGTCGGACTTCCGGCCCACTAAAGTCCATTATCTATCTCTCTCTTCTCATCTTTCTTTCTTTTTCTTTTCTATATAACCTCATGTACTCTTGTCTTCCTTAGAGAAGGATGATGGATTATAGGGTTCCATCTCCTATGTCAACATGGTATCAGAGCTCTAGGGATCCCTCATCACCATCCTCTTCTTTGGTGTGCTGCCTATCTCCGGTGCGCCGCCTATCTCCGGCGCACCGCTCTCCTCCTCGTCAGCCCCTTTCCTCTTCGGGCGGCTCTTCAGCGTGGCCTTTCTTTCGGTGTCGTCGTCTTTGTCGTCGCTCTCCTTCTCTTTTGGTGCTACCCTCCTTGCCTCCGCTTCCACTCCTCTAGGGCGTCATGCCAACGCCGCCTCCCAACACCCCACACGTCACCTCCCAACGTCCCACGTGTCGCCTCCTGATGCCTCACGCATCGCCTCCCGGCACCCCGCACAGCTCCGGGGACATCTCCTCCCAAAAAAACGTCATCTCATCTCAACCACCTCCTATATGCTAGTTCTTCAACGAGCTGTCGCCATTCTTTTGATTTGGTTCACTACTCCACCAAACTCCACCATGGTAATGCTCATTTCGTGGACGTCTTCACGAAGAGTTTGGCTGACATCTCCTACGATGTCATGTGTATTAAGCTGGACATATTCAACTTATATGTTCTAGCTTGAGGGAAAGTGTTCAATAATAGTATCAAACTCTCGGCCCACTAAGGTCTATTATCTATCTCTCTCTTCTTATCTCTCTTTCTTCTTCTCTTTTATATAATCTCATGTACTCCTCTTCTTCCATTAAGGAGGATTATAGATTTCAAGGTTTCCTCTCTTATGTCAACAGTGAACAAATAATGTTAGTTTCTATTTTCTCTTTAATAAAATGATAATATATTTCCATGTGATGAATTTGATCATGTTATACTAAATCATGAGCTATGTTAATGGTTGATTTTTTATCAAAATATAACGATGAATTTCTGTCACTTGATTGTCAAAGTCTTGTAGAATACCTTTCACATACTAGTCATAAATTATTTGCATCATAATTCAAAACTCAAATTCAACACTCAATCTCATCAACATTTATTGTTTCTTACTATGCCATATAATGAGATTGTCATAAATAAAGTGTAGTAACCTAAAGTAGATTTTCTACTGACAATATAACCTTGGTAATCAAGATCAATGTAAACTTTAATGTCCATTCTACTATTTTTCTTGAATAATATAATTCCACCAAGTGCTTCCCTCAAATATTGTAGAACTCTCTTAGCTACAAGAAGATGAACTTGTCTTGCATTGTCCACTTATTGACAAAAGATGCTCACTATATGTGAGATGTCCATTGAAGTCTTTAATACATTAGCATATCTACATGACTACTCTCTTTCATATTACTAAATTTGCAGACCATATCAATCAAAGCACTCATGAGTTTACAACAATTTTTTTATATCTTGTAAGATATCTAAGATACATTTTTATTGTGATATAAATATACCTTATTTTGAATATGCTACTTATGTGCCTAAAAATATCTTCATTTTTATAATATATGTGTTAGATGTCTTTACTAGTCAATTGCCTAAAAGTTTCTTTTCCTTATTATATTTTTCAATCATAATTATATCATCTCTATGGTAGTGAGTGTTTGATAAGTAGTGTGTGGTCCATAGAGCAATTTCGTACCCTAACTCCAAGTGATGTAGGTATTCCTTGAGTTGTAATTAGTAACACATATTCCCTCTTCCTATTCTTTATTCTCATCCATAATCTTAGTTTCCCCCTCATGAGGCATTTTATCAATGTAAAATGTATACTCATTACAAGTAACATCAATCAAAATGGAAAATTTCTTTAATAAAGGATGATAATATTTATACCCTCCTTTGTGTTTTAGTACCCAATAAACATGTATACTTGTGCTCATGGATCGTTTGCCTTTGTTTTAATTATGGTTGTGAGCAAAATATACACAACCAAATACCCTAAAGACTAAATTACTTTTAAGTTAGGTGTTTAAATCAAATTGAGATCTCTCTCATAAACTTTTAAAGCCTATAACTCAAGTTGGTAACCTATAAATGAGGTATATGACTGTTAGGACCACTTCTCCCCAAAAATTCTTAGGTACATGACTATAGAATAGAAGTGGTCTTATCACTTTTAAGATACGCCTATTTTTCTTTTTCACTACTCCATTTCATTATTATGGACATAAGGATTAATAAATTATCCCATCCCTTTACAAATGTTTTAGATCTTAAATTATTTGATCTAAACTTTTTAATCTTAGTCCTAAATTATATTTCATTAATAAATAATTTTTTTATACTTTACTCACTTATGATTTTTTATTCAATAAGAAAACCCTTCTATCTCATGAAAACCATCAATAAATGTAATCAACCATCTCGCTCTCAAGATATTGAGAATAGATAGTGATAGTGATAGTGTTAAAGCTAGGTTTTTTATGTTTAAATAGTTTTATTATTTTATTTTTGTGTGTTAACTTGCAAAATTACTATAATAATATATTGTTAATTTTAGAAGTCTTAATTGATACTTAGTATAATTTTTTATTATTATAAATATATAAGAATAAAATATAAAAATATCATTGCTTGTTGGCAAGCCAACATTCAACAATTGACCTAAAGGGGCCCTGCACTCAAGTGGATACACCTAGACTAGGAGAGCCATGGGCCCTGCACTCTCATGCACGTGTGTGCACGAGAATGGACCACCTTTTACCTTCCTTAAAGATAGTCTTGGGTATTATTTTATTTTGGGAGAAGGAATCTCTACATTAAGAATGTAGCTTTCATATAAATTCAATTCAATCACTTAAAAACTTTTGATGTGGGGCTAATATTTTTCTTTGTTTCTAGGTTGTGGTTTGGAGCGCAATGTGATCCAATGGCACTCAGTAGGCCACATTACTAGATAAGCCAAATCTTACAACTGATGATTGCCATGATACTCAAAGTGTAAGTAATTCATTGACGGTTCGTGAATTCGACACCACTCAACATGACATGACTAGAAATGATGATCCAATGGTAAGCAAAGTGCCATAATACTAGAAACTTAAGTTTTCAATTGGTAGTGGTTTTTGACGAGTTAATCCAATATTGCTCAACATGCCATGTAGCCAAGCATATCTGATCTAGTGGCAGGCACGTGAAGTGTCACAATATTGAGAACATAAGTTCTTTCACATACCATCATTAGGGATATATAGATAATAATCAATTATTATCTAGTAAAATAGATTATTAATTATCTTTAAAAACCTGACAGTAGTTGCGAATATGACATATGTTCTTCCCTCCTTTCACACAATCAATACCTTTGACAATCAGCATGTTTGTTCCTTCCTTTCTTGATTACACTCAACACTTCTAACAAGTGGTCAGTTCTTCCCTTCTCCACCCAAACAATGGTGACAGTCTGGTCGGCCCTTCTTTTCAGTAGATCTTTCCAACAAGTGGCACAACACTTATGAACAATACTTCTGCAATTCTAGTATGATGTGACATGTCTAGATAAAACCAAGCCATCACATCAATGTCTATAGTTATCCAAGAGATAGACTAAATTAGGGCAATGATTTATTTCTTATTTTTAGAATTTATTTATTTATTTTAATATTTATTTATATTTTATGATAAGTTATTTCTATTTAATGCATGTTTCGATTGAAATTAGTAAAACTAATTCAAATCTTGATAAATGATCTTTATTCCTTTTCTAAAACTCATTTAAGAGTAAACTAAGATCATTTCTAACTTGTTTTCTATTGATTTTCACAATTGAATCTTAATGTATTTATATTCCTAGTATTTCATGAATAATAAGTATTTTTTTATTTTTAAATCCAAAATAAGTGAAATTAAAGGTTGCTTAATGATCATTGAACTACTAAAAAAAGATGGAGACATTCTCAAGCACACATTCATTTGAGAATTGTGGTCATCATGAAAACAAATTAATTGTGTTTCTTTGTATCTTTATTATCATCTTATTTCTCTCTCCCCCTCTCTTTCTCTCTCTCAATCAATCTCCCTCTCTCTCTCTCTCTCTCTCTCTCTCTCTCTCTCTCTCTCTCTCTCTCTCTCTCTCTCTCTCTCTCTCTCTCTCTCTCTCTTATGAGACCTTTCTTTCTCTCTATCTCACATAAGATTTCTCTCCTTTCTCTTTCTCTCTCTTTTCTTCCTTTCTCTACTCCCCTTCTTTTATTCTTCTTACCTCACCCTTCTATTTTATTATTTCTTTAAATAATAATAAATATTAAAAATTTCTCTATGTATAAACTAAATTACTTTTTCACGATAGATTAATCAATCTCCTTATGTTTGACTTGAGACTTACATCTATACTAATATTTTATGAAGTTTTAGTTATAAATATTATTAAATAATGAACATTTAAATACAATGACAAGTGAACATCAAATAGTTAATCATCACTATCAATGAAGTAATAGATAGAATACTTCTCTCACTAGTCAATAGGAATGAAGAGTATTTCTGTTTCACAACCTCTCAAATATCACATTTTAATTTTTTTAGATTTACCCTAAAACTAAATATAGAAACATAATATGTATCATTTCAAGGGACATATACCGAAGATGACTTAAATGATACAACTCAAATTCTTGATCTCTATTGACACAAAAGTTTAATGTCCTAATTGGCCATGTGGTGGCATAGTACGACTTTGACTCAATGCTTTGAGATAGTAGAGTCATTTGCATTCTTTAATATATAAAATTTTCTTATTTGTTACTTTACCATTTACATCACAAAGATCACTATCAATAATCAATCTACAACTTACATTATTAACTAATTTTTTAATTGAGATAAGATTTACATAAAATTTAAATATACTAAGAGGCTCAACATTCAAATCACTAATATTTGTTATAATAATTAGCAATCAATCAATAATGGCTACTTTCTTATTACTTGGACAGCAATTATATGATAGAAAATGATTGGAGTTTGTCATCTAGTCAATAACACCAATGGTAGTATCCAAGATGTAAGAAAATAATTACATATTACTCGTAATACTAGGGAACAAGGAGTCTCACTAGAGTAATTCGAGTTAAATCCCATAGCTGACTTCAACTTCTTGATCTTAGGTCTAATGTTTATGTCTCCCCTTGAGTGCTGGCCTCAAAAGGGGTAATGCCTCTGATATTTGTGAGGTTCTCAAATAAGCTTGTGAAAGCAATATATTATAGTAAGGTTGAATATGTCTTGCCTATTTACAATACTATAAGGTGTCCTCATAGTCACCTTCCTTCATTTCTTGGCCTTGTTATGGTGGTGGTCCCCTTATGTGTTGTCACAAATATTGAGTTATTAATATTTTGTGGTTTTACCATATGACTCACCATGCTTTCTTCACTCTTATGATTGTAATTACCTTTTCAAGATTTGAAGCTCTCTTCCCAAAATTTGAGCTCAAACATGATCATACTCAAGACTGACCAAAAATGTGTACATCTTATCTTTCTCAATATGTTTTTTAATGCATAATTCATCATTGAGGTCTACCATATGGCTCATCATGCTTCCTTCATTCTTATGATTGTAATTACCTTTTAAGATTTGAAATTCTCTCTCCCCAAAACTTCAGCTCGAACATTGTCATACTCAAGATTAAGACTAACCAAAAATGTATAAATATTATATTTCAGAGTATATTTAAAAAAATATTTTCATCATCAAAGTTGCTAGTAGTTGATCAAAAATATCTATTGACCTCTTGCCATAATGACTCTAATTCACTAGCATATTCTTTGACATATTTTCTTGTCTGAAAGTGATAGCTGGAGAGATAACCTGATAAATTTGAGCTTCATCAATTAGCATATGGTCATCCAGCACAAATCTCCACAGAAAATCCTAGTAGATTAGGTCCAATAGAAAACTGGGGCACAAAATCTCAGTCACAAGTATTCAATGGCAGATTAGGAAATGGATGACAAAGGGAACGCTCCAAAATCAGACTAGGTTGGAACGGACACACCTGGTAGGCTCTGATACCTTGTTGAATTTTCTTGGTCGCTGGAGCTCTAGCTACTACTGGAAGTCTGGACGTCTTTGGAGAGAGCCATTGCCCTAGGGCCTGATGAAAGTGAGAGAAAAAGGGGCAAAATACCTTGATTAATTCGAAATAAAAACATATAGTCTCATATAGTTGATTCAACAGTCAGGTCGGATCTAACTTAATGGGTACCACATACTAAACCCGTACTAAAAAAAACGAAGAAAAAGGTAAAAATACAATTAGACAAGCGCGTAAAAATCATGGCAATCGTTGACAGTACATACATATTTTCTTTCTTGCTTTCCTTTCCACAGGAGGATGGATAGTGAGATAAAGGTGAGTCTCACAAAAAGTGCAGATGAGACTCACTGGTGATCTTCATATCGCCAACTGATATTTTCTTTGGTCAATGCAATCGAGTTTTCCCAAATGCCAATGGGAACAGCGACCAAAGGAGAGGAGAGAGAGAGAGAGAGAGAGAGAGGAGAGAGGAGAGAATGTGTGTGTGAGAGAGAGAATGAGAGAGGGAGAAAGAGAGTGTGAGAGATTGAGAGAGAGAGAGAGAGACATAGAGAGAGAAGGGGATCCACAGTCTGTCACCGCTATTATAGACGTCACTGGGCACCAAAACTTCTGCTCGAGTTTTCTTTGTTTTCTTGATCAAACAATTTTCTGGAAAGTTCATTCAGAAATTGGTTGTTCTTGAAGTAATGATCATATACTCTACATATGAAAGAAGGTATACCCATCACTGACTATCTAAATGAGTTCATAAAGATTATTATAGATCTAAAAGATATCAGTGTTAAAATTGATGATGAAGATCAAACCCTTTTCCTCTTCTTTTTTTTTACCTACTTCAAATGATCATTTTACGGATACTCTGCTGCATGGAAGAGATGATATTTCAGTGGACGATGTCAAAGCTTTATTAAACTAAAAGGAATTAAAGAGGAAAGTACTAGAAGCTCATTACATAGATTGAGTAGATAACTAGATTGTTTGATAGAAAAAAAATAAAAAAGGAGTTGGTTAAAAGCATAGGTCAACATTAAAGTCCAAGCCAATGAAGATGTGCAAGTTATATGAATCTAACCAGAAAGAGCATATCAATAAAGAACGACCCAAATTTAAGGGGAAGTGAAAGATTTAAGATGAATCTTTTTCTAGTATAATGAATATTATTCAAGAGGAGACCATTCAATTAGAAGAAAAGAAGGCTCTTGATAATAAATGGGTGTATTGTATCAAAGAGGAGCTTGATGGGAATCAGAGATATAAACCTAGACTAGTTGTTAAGCAGTTTCAATAGCAAGAAGGTATAGATTATATCAAAAAAAATTCTTCTGTTGTAGAATTCACTACAATAAATTTGGTGTTAAGTATTGTAGCTAAAAAGAGTCTTCACTTGGAGAAGCTCAATGTCAAGATAACTTTTCTTCATGGAAAGTTGGAAGAAGAGATCTATATGATGCAACTTGAAGAGTTTATTACTCGTGGGAAGGAATATCAAGTTTTCATGTTAAAAATGATTATATATGGGCTGAAGCAGGCACTAAGAAAATGGTATAAAATATTTGACAATTTCATGATCACAAATAGTTTCATCAAATGTGAATGCATCACTATTATTATCTGAAAAAAAATTGAGAGTAGGTATATGATCTTACTACATTATGTAGATGATATGCTAATTGTTAGAGCCAATATATAGGAAATCAACAAGTTAAATCTGATGACAAAGGCTATCATCACAGAGAAACTGTGGCTGTGTAAAGCCTAAATCAGATTCAATGCTTTCCAAGTGGGGGATTGTTGTCCTCTGTGGAAAGAAAAATATGAAGAGAATGGTTAGCCCTATATCAGATATTTTGTTGTGGGGGTCACCACTCTGGACTATAAATAAAGAGCCCTTGTAGAGGGACAGTAGTTCAATGAAGAGAGAAATGGGGTTTTATGCACCTGTGCTAAAACCTCTGTATAATAAAAAAAAATGCTTCGATATAGATAGTGAAGTTCTCATTCCGTTTTCTTTTTTGACCATCCGGACTCTTTCTTGAGGTCTTCTGTTGCCAGTAACAGAGAGAGTGAGAGCTATTGGGCTCTCGGTTTTCTCTTCTTATCTAAAAAGGTTCCATTTACAACTTCAACTTCTATGGAACGAAAGGCCTCAACGAAACCACCCCAACCTCAACCAAGTTCCCTACCAACACCACCGTCCGGATCCCCTTCACCTGCAGTACCATGACCGGCATCTCCGACAGGTGGCTGGTGTACGCTGTGAACAATGATGACACCCTAGAGGCCCTCCGAAGAGTAATAGGAGACATAGAGCCCGCAGCTGCAGGCTCTATGTGAAAACAGAGGATGACGGGGAAGAAGGGGGAGAAGGGGGAGAACAGAAAACTCAAAGGAGATCGGCCGTCTCGAACAGGCCAACCCCGTGCTCTTGTTGTTTTCATGTTTCATTTTCCGTGCTTCCTTTTCATAGGGAGATCTTTGGATTTCTAAAATCTGTAATTCGGAATTCACATATCTTGTCTGGTTGAATACAATTAGCCCTCAAGAAACTCTGTAGATTGTATGCCATATTGAATTTCAGTATAGAATACTTCGAAATCTTCCAGACGTCTATCAGACAGGCATTTCCAGCAGGCACCCGGTGCACGCTGTGAGGAATGGTGACTCCCTGGAGGCGATCGCCCGGGACATCTTCGACGGGTTGACGACCTACCAGCAGATCTCTCCGCAAACAGCATAGTGAATGCGCCCTGATCAATGCGGGGCAGCGACTGTTCATCCCCCTCCCCTCCAGCTGTGATGAGGTGGACCACCACAATACGGTACACTTGGCTCACGTAGTGAAGTAGGGGAGTACCCTGGCGGAGGTCTCCATCGAGTTTTGGGCATCACAGGCCGCGCTTATCAACCTCAACAACATATCCGACCCCAAGAGCCTGCTCGTGGGCCAACTCCTCGACATGTCCCTTAGCGGTGGTTGTCATCACTCTGGCATCTTCTCACTCTGAAAATTCGCTTCTCCACTAACTTTGAGAACTGCGGGGGGCAGCTTGCTTCTCGTCCTCAATTTGCTACGAGTCCACGGACTCTAGCCTGCTTATCCCCAACGGTAGCTACAGCCTGACCGCCGGCAGCTGCATTAAGTGCATGTGCTACGGACCTGCGACGGAGTGAGAACTTCTGACTCCCTTCTCCAGTCCACGAAACAACGCCCCTTTCGGCGTATGACGATTCCACCGCGATCTCCTTGCCATGCTCCTTTAGGATGAACTGCATGGCTCCAGATTCAATTCTCGACAGAACGAGTGTATGCATCGTGGAGCTTTGTTACTCAAGAGTACTATCCCCGCCATAGTTTGGAACCATTTACGCCGTGCCTCTACGTCGGCTTTCTCCGCCAAATAATCTTAACTACCATCACCACCCGATATAGCAATTGTAATGAGCTGCTGAACCCCGGGCCGCTGATGGTCGTTCTTCTTAATTGTCTTTTACATGGATTCCATCGGCCTACATCGGCGGCCGGTTGACCTAATTTGTACTTCTCCCTAGTCTCGGTTCGGGGAAGATAGATATACTCCGTCCGGAGAGAGATCCGTGAAGCGGAAGTTTCTTCTGCGCAGGCCTTGCCTCCTGCCTCGGTTCCTCTTCCCCGTCCTGTAGGACTGCGGAGCAGTACGACGCCACGCCGGTCACTTGACTGATCACAGGTCGATTTCCTTATTCGTTGTAAGCCCTAGACAGATTCTTGTGCTTCTATTCCTTTACCCTTTGGTTCGATTTTTTATGATGCAGGTCCACCCGCCTTCAGTACAAACGGTACAATTAAGAAAGCCAACAGATGGTGACGGAGACGGCTCATCCGTAGTGACCAGATTCTCTTCTATCATCTTGTTCCGGTTCCGTAGAGTCCCTTATTAATGAAACATAACTCTATCATCATGAAGATGTGAATTCCTAGAGGAATGTCAATCAGTTCAGTCAAATATTTCCGTGATTTTTACATCACATGTCGTTTTTTGTTGAATTTTATGCACCGCATTTAAGTTAAATAGTTAATTTACTAAAATCCTGAGTTTGAACAAGAAAAACTTGTTATGATTGCAACATACTGATTTTCATAAAAACAAAGTCTCAAATGATAACTATTTAAATGATTAATTTTAAGATAGACAATTGTTACACATGAGCTTGGAATACATACGAGCACATGTTGCAGTAGTAAGGCCAATGTTTGGTGATGCTCTTTTATCTTGGTTTCTTGTAAAGTTGGTGGGGCGCATTTGATACTAGATTGGACAACCTAATCTTGGGTTAGGGATTGGATTGAATAATTCAGGAGGCGGAAAAGGGTACCGATTTTCTATACTTCAGATTCCGATTGCCTTTTAATTTTCTTCCTCCCTTGTTTTTTTTCAATGTAAATCTCGTGTGCATCATCATCGATATCTTTCTTTCATCCTAAGTTCTCACTTATCTGTTGCCCATGTGATATTATGAGGTCTGTCGAGCCCAGGGTTTTTTCGTCAACGATTCAGTGGCCTTCTCACCACCGCTAAGCTACATACACGGCCTCGTAGGCATACACACAAGAAGAGGGTACATAATGCGAAAGATGTCAACGGTAGTTGACCCAAAAACTTTGTGATGAGCGTCGTAAATGCCCTCGATGGACAGCACCAGTGGTCGTCACACATTTTGACTTCTGGTTCGCCTTGTCTTCATTGAAACATTTCTTCCGATCCTCAGTTGCAGCATCAAACATGAACTGTGTTGGAACTGTTAGATACAGTCGTACAAATGGACTTGCCACAGCTTGGCTAATGAGCCAGTCTTGTCTTATGGGCAGTCCCTGACTATGTGCAACGTTTCCTTCCCTCTTGTCGCCGCCAGCCCACTTTCTCTTTGTTTACAGTAACTAGTCTAGATGAATGAATGAGATTATTATCGCAGTCAAACAAAGCCGGAAAGAACAAAAACACCAAGGGGTTGTTTGGTAGATGTTGAAAGGTTCGTTCCCGCCAATGGCAGGAAGAACAGCACCGAATGAAAGCTTGAGAGAGAGAGAGAGAGAGAGAGAGTCAGGGAGGGACGCCCCGTCGTCAGAGCTTGCTGCGGGAGGTCCCCATGGCCCTCGCCTTATCCCTGAGGACGAATTTCTGCGTCTTCCCCGTGGAGGTCTTGGGGAGCTCCTCCACGAACACGACAGTCCTCGGCGCCATGTACCGCGGCAGCCGCGACCTGCAGAAGGCGATGAGCTCATCCGCCCCCACCCGCGCCCTCTCCCTGAGCTTCACGAACGCGCACGGCGTCTCTCCCCAGTGCTCGTCTGGTCGCCCCACCACGGCCGCCTCCAGCACCGCCGCGTGCCCGTACAGCGCCGCCTCCACCTCTATGGTGCTGATGTTCTCCCCGCCGGAGATGATGATGTCCTTGGACCTGTCCTTGAGCTCGATGTACCCGTCGCTGTGCCGCACCGCCAGGTCCCCCGACCGGAGCCATCCGCCGGCAAAGGCCTGCCTAGTTGCGCCGCCGTCCTTGTAGTAACCGCTCATCACCGTATTCCCCCTGAACATCACCTCTCCCATGGTCCTCCCATCCGCGGGGACGCTCTCCATGGTGGCGGGGTCCTTCACGTCCACCGCCTCCAGCGCGACGTGCTGCAGCCCCTGCCGGGCCTTCACCCTCGCCCGCTCCAGTGCCGGTAGCGCGTCCCACTCCGCCTTCCACGCGCAGACGGTGGCTCCCCCATAGGTCTCCGTCAGCCCGTACGAGTGCGTCACCTCGAAGCCAAGCTCCTCCATCTTGAACAACACCTCCGCCGGCGGCGGCGCTCCCCCAGTCACAACCCTCACCACCTTCCCGGTCGCCGGCGCCCTGTTCCTCCGCCGCTGCTCCGCCTCTGGCGAGTTGGCTATCGTGTTCAGCACCGTCGGTGCGCCACCCATGTTCGTCACCCCGTGCTCGGCGATGGCGGCGAAGATGGCGCCGGCGGAGACCTGCCGGAGGCAGATACTGGTGCCGGCCTGCGCGGCGACGCCCCACGCCATGCACCACCCATTGCAGTGGAACATGGGTACCGTCCACAGGTATACCGGCGCGGCGGGGACGTTGCTGAAGAGGACGGCGGCGATGGCGTTCAGGTATGCGCCTCGGTGGCTGTAGACGACCCCCTTGGGGCTGGAGGTGGTGCCGGACGTGTAGTTCAGGGAGATCGGGTCGCACTCCTCCGCCGGCCACCGGATCTCGAAGTTAGGATTCGCTCGCCGGAGGAGATCCTCGTATTCCAGGCTCCCCGGAGAGTCGCCGGCGGAGGGAAACTCCGATATGACCACCAGGAGGGGTGGAGGCGCCTGGTTCGCCTCCGACATCAGCTTGAAGGATCCCATGGCGACCTCCAGGAACGGGTGGTCCACGAAGAAGACTCTGGCCCCCGAGTGCTTGAGGAGGACCGATAACGTGGCGGAGTCATGCCGCGTGTTCATCGTGCACAGGACCGCGCCGGCCATGGGAGCGCCGAAGTGGAGCTCGTACATCGCCGGAATATTTCGGGCCAGAACAGACACCTGAATCAAAAGTACAGACGACCAGGGATCACTGGAACTCAACCGAGGAAGACGAAAGAGGAAGATTTCCCAAGCTTAAGATACGAGAAAAGGAAGGAAGATAAGTGCCCGGGCCACGGGCAAATACTCAAACAGGTTGCAGGCCAGAGTGAAAATCAGCAGAAACGAGGCGTAACTCAAGAAATTTGCATGTGAGGAGCAGTTTTGGTAAGAAAAATCCAGACAGAGGTGAACTCCAACCATCAAATCCAGATGGTTCGAGTATGTATGAGATAATCCGCAGCTAAGTAAGATGGAACAAGTTCTTCTGGAACACAGGAAGGAGGGTTGGCGGTAACATGAATTGTTTCCAATGGTGGTGCATGCTTCTACCATGTCTGCCGGTATGAGGTCAATCAATGGCTGAAAAAAATTAGGGAAGAACTGATGAAATTTACGTTCCTCTGTCCAGATCAGATTATCACCTCCGAGACCGTGATTTCCTGCATGATCTTTGGTTGGATCGCAAAATATCGAAGGGAAATTGTAGAGTATTTTCAGCCCATCCCACCTCTGGATTCAGTGGAGTCACTGCAGAGCATCTTGCCAGCGGGTGATGAATGCGAGAAATAAAATATAAAGACCAAAAGGAAGCATATGAGACGAAATCCGAATCAGAGATGAACTAAAAGGGTTGCAGGAAAATATGCCGGACAATCAAGACAATCACAAAAGAGATAAAGATCCATCATGCAGCCAAGATTATATCGGTCACAAATTATGCGTAACCTGTGGGCTCCTCAGAAGATGAATAACTAAAAAATCTCATTAAAATCAACAAGAATGACGCTTCAGAAATCCACGGCGAGCCCGACAACGAGATCGCTGAATGTGGGGAAGAAAAAATAAAAATCGCCCAGGAGACAACAACAACGGGATCTCACAAAAAAAAAAACCTAATGATCTACGAGGATAAAAGGGAACTCACCACATCTCCGCGGACGACCCCCAGCTGAGCGAGGGCCGATGCCAGCCTCAGGCACCGGCCCCGCGTCTCCCTCCAGGTGAATCTCCTCGAGCCGTCGACGACCGCCGGCCGATCCGCGTACACCACCGCCGACCGCTCCAGGAAGCTGATCGGGGTCAGTGGGACATAGTTGGCGGAGCACCGGATCGTCCCGTCCATCCTCTCTCCTCAGCTCTGCGCAGGGCTCAGCGGATGCCCCGCCGACTTGCAGAAGACTAGTCGACCGTCTCCGGTCTAGAAAAGTACAAGTATTTCGCGGTATGTGCCGGCGGAAGTGGACGTCAAGCTGTCCAATTTGCCGTGACAGGGGGGGCATCGCACTGATGTGTGACGTTATGGAAATCGTCATCATCAATAATCACAGCCACGGGACTTTTCTTGGATTTTTGTAGTCACCGAAAAACCTTTAATTAAATAGAAAAAACTATATGGTCACCTCGAGGTGATACAGACATGCATGGGGACTGGAGGAACGGTCTCTAAAACTTATGCAGCTGCTTAGACTAAAATAACCAATAATTTTAATCACCCGAGTATGGTTTTTAGTTGACTGTTTTATTAATCGCAAGTTCGCTCAGATAATGCTTGATTGAAGTTTTCTATCAAGATTGATTGGTTGACGCCGGTCGATCAGCAAGAATTAACTTGAACTAGCCAAAGTCCAGGTTAAAGTCCACCGCTGATGAAGAGGAGGCAGGCGAATTCCCCCGCTGATGCAAGATCAACGGTAAAGATCAAGAACCAGAGAGGAGTCCCCCAGTCTTCTTATAATTCAAACCATTCAATCACATTAATCTGACGACAAGAAGATGAAGATGAAGATGAAGATGAAGATGGTTTCAAATCTCTGCAAACTTTCGGTGATTTCCACGGTAACTAACATTATTCCGAAGGCGATTCAAGATCATTTAAAACCGACCCATCTGGGCAAGAGCACAATGAAAACCGAGGAGATCTGAAGAAAATATACCTTGGGGTGAGAGATAAATCTGAGAGCAAAGAGAAGATGCATGTAGCCCTTAGTGGAGAAGGAACTCAACTGGTGCAGGCGGAAACGTCACGTCCAAGCCCGCCTCTCCCCTCGTTCCGATTGCTTGGATCTCACTTTAGGAAACCCTACAGGACGAGTACAGAGAAATAGAGAACATGTAGTTGTCAAGAAACCCCCTCTCCTGCTCTCTCTGGTTCATTTCCCGTCCAGGCATAAATCTCAAATTCCATGTTTCAGGTACCACGCTTTGCATTAGAGACTAGATAAGAAAAAATCGTCCTTGTTTTATCCTTTCTTCTTTCTTTCTTTCTTTCTTTCTTTTTTTCTTGTCATAATACTTCCAAGCGGTAGACTGTATTTATTTCTTGGGAAGCCATTGAAGGTCCAGGCTGTTAAATCGTATATTTATTTCAACAAAACTAGCGGCAAGAAGATGAAGAACATGCGCCACAAATCCTCCAAATGAAACTAACAGTATACGCCTTACATGGTAAAATCAACTAACGATTAAAGCTTTTCTAAACAAGAATATTCAGTGCCTAAATTTTTTATATTTTAATTGATTTTATCTAAAGAAATAGCCTTTCCATCTGCTGTCGTATCTTCCACTCTCACATATTTCATCAATATTGGTATGGCGTGTATGAACCAGGCTAAATGGGATCCAATACAGAAATATGGTACATTATAAGCAAAAATAATATGGGACCCCAATAACTGGGAGGAAGAAGAAAGAGGAAGATTTCCCAAGTTTTAGAGACGAGAACAGGAAGGAAGATAAATGTTCAGACAAACGAGCTGTATTTCAAGAAACTTGCATCTGAGGAGTAATTTTGTTCATAAAAATCTAGACAGGTGAACTCGAATCGTCAAATCCAAGACAAGGAGTTGTGAAAACTTACCCTCATTCTGACCAGGAGAAGTGCGCGATTAACTATTTTCCCCGGACAGGGACAGTTCGACTATGTATGATATAGTCCGCAGGATGGAGATAGGGCTATGTAAGATGGAACAGGTTCATCTGGGAGAGATGAGGGTTGGCAGTAAAATTCATTGTTTCCAAGAGTGGTGCATGGTTTTGTCAGAAGAATGGTTGGGGTTTTGCAATATCAGCCGGTATAAGGTCAGTAAATGACTGTTTACTACTAACACAGTGGAATCCAACTTCAACAAAGGAAAAAAGACGAACTTTGAAAGCACGCACGTAGCAGCAAGATACCTTAGAGAGATGATGCACCCATCATGGGTATATGTCCCTTGGACTGATAAAAGAAATTATGTTTCGAGTGTCCGGCCAAACATAATATAGAAGAAATGCCCAAGATTAAAATTTCTTTTACAATTAAAATGGCCGGACACTCCAGACGCAACCTCCATCACGTATCATTTAACCTAAATAATCTTGTAGTAAACTCAAAATTTCAGTTTGAACGTGAAAATCTTGTCACAATACCCCCATACTGATTCTTATAAAATAAAGCCTCAGGTGATGCCTATTCAAATTATTAATATTAAGCTGTTACATATGAACAGTGTTTAACCTAATCTCAGGGTAGGGATTGGATGATTAGGGTGGTGAAAAGGGGGGGGTGCCACTTTTCCATGGAGAAGGGTTAAATTTTTTTCCATAGTTCGGATTCCGATTATGTATTTAATTTTTCAATGTTAAAGTGGAGGAGACATTTGCTATTGGATGATGGGTGTTTAACCTAATCGTGGGATAGAGAGCGGATGATTAGGGAGAAAAAGGGCGATGCCTTCCCATTCAGAAGGGCTGATTTTTTTTTCCCATAGTTCGATTCCGATTATGTCTCTTATCATTCTTTCAACGTAAATCTCATCTGCGTCATCATCGATATGGCTCTTACATCTTAGATTGTCAGTTCTCTATTGCCCGTGAAATATTATGAGGTCTGTCCGGGCAAGGTAGTATGTTAGTTCTACTTCTATTCATACTTTGGAGACAAGGTACAGAATTTCTTCAACTGATTAAATACAAAAAGGATTAAAAAAACCAACGGTGGGAAGAATTGAGACCCCTTTGAAACACTTAGTATTTTCTACGGCGTCTTAATGGGTTTCTTCTTATGTCAACGGGTGAATCCAATGAAGCATTGGCATACGATCATCACTCATCTCGCTTGAGCGCGTGTTGCTAATCCACGGTGGTGTCACCGCTATTATAGCGGCCACATGGCCCCAAATCTTCTACCCTGGCGCACAGTTCCTCTCTCTATGACTGGTCAAAATCAATCAGGCCTCTCCCGGGGGGGGTGGGTCCCAACGGACTCTCATGCATATCTCCCTCTCTCTTTTGTCCCTCTCAACTCTTCCTCAATTTAAAGAGGATCGACGTAGGAAAGAGAGAAGAAAGGGAGTGAATCATGCAGGGGCTCGAGATTGTTTATGAAATAGGTGGGGGCCGTTGCGGCGATTGACACCCGCGGAAACCATCGACTAGGAAGCCTCCTGATAACGTATACTAGGAAACTCCTCCCATTCCTCTCTTCATCTCGCCTGACCGTCACACAGACAGATATTTACACATATTGACCGTGAAAGAGAGAGAGAGAGAGAGAGAGAGAGAGAGAGAGAGAGAGAGAGAGAGAGAGAGAGAGAGAGGGAGGACTAAGGGAGGAGGATGGTTAATCTCGATACCTTCTTCGATGCTTCCGGCGTCCTGGATCATAAAATGGTAACAGGAGCAACAAGTGCTTCAAGAGAAACGAAAGAAGGCAGTGAGGAGAAGGATGACACGCTCCGCTGGCCCGATGGTTCTTCCACTCCCCCTGCTCTTCCTTTTCCTCCTCGTCTCTGCCTGCGTCGCTCAACCCCCTCCGAAATTCCGGTGCAGCTCCAAGTCCAACTGTCAGGCCTTGGCCGGGTACGTCCCCCCAAGGGAGATGACCTACGAGGCCGTCAGGGGGCTCTTTGATGTGGCTTCCTTCTACGACCTTTATGGAGCCAACGGCCTCAACGAAACCACCCCGACCTCGAACAAGATTCCCTCCAACACCACCGTCCGGATCCCCTTCACCTGCACCTGCGGTAACGGGACCGGCGTCTCCGAAAGGCGGCCGTTCTACGCTGTGAAGAATGGTGACTCCCTGCTGGCGATCGCCGGGGAGATATTTGGCGGTTTGGTGACCTTCCAGCAGATCGCCGCCGCGAACGGCGTAGCGAACGCCTCCCTGATCAACGCAGGGCAGCGGCTCTTCATCCCCCTCCCTTGCAGCTGTGATGATATCGACATTCACACGATTCACCTCGCCCACGTAGTGAAGCAGGGGAGTACCCAGGCGGAAGTCTCCAGGGAGTTTGGGTTGTCGGAGGCGTCGCTTATCAGCCGCAACAGCATATCCGACCCCAAGAGCCTCCTCCCGGGCCAAGTCCTCGACGTTCCCCTAACCAGTAATTGTCATCTCTCTGGCTTCTTCTTCCTCTGAAAATTCCCTTCCCGACTGACCATGAGGATTGCGGCGGGCAGCTTGCTCCTCGTCCTCAATTCACCGGGATTCCCCCGACTATGGCCTGCTTGTCCCCAACGGTAGCTACGCCTTGACTGCCGGCAACTGCATCAGGTGCACGTGCAACGAACAGTCGGCGGAGTGAGAACCTCTCACTCTCTTCTCCTTCCCCCGAATCAGCCTCCCGCATTTCGGGCGTATGACCACTCCACCGCGATATTCTCGTCTGGTGCTTCTTGAGGCTGTGGTGCGTCACGGCTCCAGATTCGCTTCTCAACACAACTTTGCGTTGTAACCAGCAGCTCTGCAACTCAAATGAGTCTCCCGACCATCAGCAAGAGATTCAAATCCCTTACATCTCCGCATGTATGGTCACCTGGTGCTTCTACGCCGGCTTCGACAGCGGAAAAATCTTGACCACCACCACTTCCAGTTCTACATGCGGTGAGCTGCACGACTCCGGGCCTCTTATGGCTGTTGATCTAGTGTCTCTTTGACTAAGATTCCGTAAGCCTATGGCAGCGGCGGATTGCCTTACTTTGTGCCTCTCTCTGGTCTTGGTTTCCGGAAGCTACCGGAACACCGTTGGCAGGGGGATCGGTGAAGCAGGAATTACCTGCGCGCTGGCCTCTCCTACTACTTCTGCTGCTCTTCGCCGTCCTCTAGGGCTGCGGCGAAGGGCGACGCCTCGCCCATCAACGTGACTGATTAAAGGTTGTTTTTCTGTTCTTTGTAGGCCCGACCTTCTGCTTCTTTTTCTTCAACCTTTGCTACGATTTGTTCTGATGCAGGTCTACCCGCTTTCAAGACAAACCGTACGGCTTCTGGATTGACTAAATTGTCTTCTCTCATGTTGTTCCTCCGATTGCATAGAGTCCCATACTACTGTAAAAGAACTTTATCATTATGAAGATGTGAAATCTTAGCGCAGTAACTACTCAAAGAGTTCCATTCTACTGTAATATTTTCACATAATATGCCGGCTTTTATAGAACTCAACAACTCAGTTTGAACAGGAGAATCTCAAATGATACCGATTGTTTTTCTACACCCAATACTCATCAATTTTAAGCTAGATCACTGTTACACTTGAGCTTTGGATTCGTCAGAGCACATGGTGCAGTACTCAGGCCAGTGGCTGATCAAGCTCTTTTATGTTGGTCTCTTGTCAAGTGGGGGACACGTTTGGTACTGGATGACGGGGGTTTAACCTAATCTTAGGTCAGGGATTGGATGATTAGGACCAAAAAAGCTGCCTCTTTTCGTTGGAGAAGGGCTAATTTCAGATTCATATTGTCTCTTCTATCCTTCTTCTTCCCTTGATTTTTTTTCAACGTGAATCTCGTGTGCATCGTCATCGATGTATCTCGTTCATCTTAAATTCTCAATTGTCTATTGCCCGTGAAATATTTATGAGGTATATTAAGTCGCCTTATGACCACCGGCCGTACAGACATGCATACAAGAAGAGTGTAGATAAGAGGTCAACGGTATTGACCCAATAAACTCGGTGACGAGCGTCGTAAATTCCCTTGGTAGACAGCACCTGTGATCGTCGCGCATTTTGACTTTTCATTCGTCGGGTCTACGTGTTGAAAGATTTCTTATGATCCTCAGTTGCATCGCCAAACATGGACTGAGTTGGAACTAATGTCTATGAATCGATGAGATTATTATCGCAGTCAAACAAAGCCGGAAAGAACAAAAACACCAAGGGGTTGTTTGGTAGATGTTGAAAGGTTCGTTCCCGCTAATGGCAGGAAGAACAGCACCGAATGAAAGCTTGAGAGAGAGAGAGAGAGAGAGTCAGGGAGGGACGCCCCGTCGTCAGAGCTTGCTGCGGGAGGTCCCCATGGCCCTCGCCTTATCCCTGAGGACGAATTTCTGCGTCTTCCCCGTGGAGGTCTTGGGGAGCTCCTCCACGAACACGACAGTCCTCGGCGCCATGTACCGCGGCAGCCGCGACCTGCAGAAGGCGATGAGCTCATCCGCCCCCACCCGCGCCCCCTCCCTGAGCTTCACGAACGCGCACGGCGTCTCTCCCCAGTGCTCGTCTGGTCGCCCCACCACGGCCGCCTCCAGCACCGCCGCGTGCCCGTACAGCGCCGCCTCCACCTCTATGGTGCTGATGTTCTCCCCGCCGGAGATGATGATGTCCTTGGACCTGTCCTTGAGCTCGATGTACCCGTCGCTGTGCCGCACCGCCAGGTCCCCCGACCGGAGCCATCCGCCGGCAAAGGCCTGCCTAGTTGCGCCGCCGTCCTTGTAGTAACCGCTCATCACCGTATTCCCCCTGAACATCACCTCTCCCATGGTCCTCCCATCCGCGGGGACGCTCTCCATGGTGGTGGGGTCCTTCACGTCCACCGCCTCCAGCGCGACGTGCTGCAGCCCCTGCCGGACCTTCACCCTCGCCCGCTCCAGTGCCGGTAGCGCGTCCCACTCCGCCTTCCACGCGCAGACGGTGGCTCCCCCATAGGTCTCCGTCAGCCCGTACGAGTGCGTCACCTCGAAGCCAAGCTCCTCCATCTTGAACAACACCTCCGCCGGCGGCGGCGCTCCCCCAGTCACAACCCTCACCACCTTCCCGGTCGCCGGCGCCCTGTTCCTCCGCCGCTGCTCCGCCTCTGGCGAGTTGGCTATCGTGTTCAGCACCGTCGGTGCGCCACCCATGTTCGTCACCCCGTGCTCGGCGATGGCGGCGAAGATGGCGCCGGCGGAGACCTGCCGGAGGCAGATACTGGCGCCGGCCTGCGCGGCGACGCCCCACGCCATGCACCACCCATTGCAGTGGAACATGGGTACCGTCCACAGGTATACCGGCGCGGCGGGGACGTTGCTGAGGAGGACGGCGGCGATGGCCTTCAGGTACGCGCCTCGGTGGCTGTAGACGACCCCCTTGGGGCTGGAGGTGGTGCCGGACGTGTAGTTCAGGGAGATCGGGTCGCACTCCTCCGCCGGCCACCGGATCTCGAAGTTAGGATTCGCTCGCCGGAGGAGATCCTCGTATTCCAGGCTCCCCGGAGAGTCGCCGGCGGAGGGAAACTCCGATATGACCACCAGGAGGGGTGGAGGCGCCGGGTTCGCCTCCGACATCAGCTTGAAGGATCCCATGGCGACCTCCAGGAACGGGTGGTCCACGAAGAAGACTCTGGCCCCCGAGTGCTTGAGGAGGACCGATAACGTGGCGGAGTCATGCCGCGTGTTCATCGTGCACAGGACCGCGCCGGCCATGGGAGCGCCGAAGTGGAGCTCGTACATCGCCGGAATATTTCGGGCCAGAACAGACACCTGAATCAAAAGAACAGACGACCAGGGATCACTGGAACTCAACCGAGGAAGACGAAAGAGGAAGATTTCCCAAGCTTAAGATACGAGAAAAGGAAGGAAGATAAGTGCCCGGGCCACGGGCAAATACTGAAACAGGTTGCAGGCCAGAGCTGGGACACAGGAAGGAGGTCTACCGCACTGAAAGGAACGACACTTCAGAAATCAACGGCGAGTCCGAGATAAAAGGGGACTCACCACATCTCCGCGGATGATCCCCAGCTGAGCGAGGGCCGATGCCAGCCTCAGGCACCGGCCCCGCGTCTCCCTCCAGGTGAACCTCCTCGAGCCGTCGACGAGCGCCGGCCGATCCGCGTGCACCACCGCCGAGCGCTCCAGGAAACTGATCGGGGTCAAGGGGACGTAGTTAGCGGAGCACCGGATCGTCCCGTCCATCTTCTCCTCGGCTCTGCTCACGGGTCAGCGTATGCTCCGCCGGCTTGCGGAAGACCAGTCGGCCGTCTCCTGTCAATAAAAGTTCTCCACTTTTACCGTGACGAGGGGGATCGCAATGGTGTGTGACGTCATGGAAATCGTCATCATCTACTGTAATTGAGACAGATTTTCGGATTTTTTTCTTTCAAAACAAAGTCACCGCAAAATCTTTCAATAAAGAAAATAATATATGGGGACAATGCAAAGTGGGGACAAGGGAACGATTTTTAACATAAGATATGTTAAAAATTTGATGCCTGATTTAGTATGAAAAAATTTGCAACATCTTTCTGTCAAGATAGATGGGTTGACTCCGGTCGATCGGCAGGAGTTGAACTGGTCAAAGTCCAGGTTAATGTCCGCTGTTGATGAAGAAGCAGGCCGAATCCCCCCCTGCGGCTGCAATGTCAATGGTAAAGATCAAGAACCAGAGAGGAGTCCCACAGTCTTCCTATAATCCCAAACATTAAATCATCACATTAATCTGACGACAAGCAGATGAACGTGCTTTCAAATTTCTGTAAGCTTTTGGAGATCTCCATGCTAAGTAACACTATTCTGAAAGCGATTCAAGATTATTTAAAACCGACCCATCTGAACACGAGCATCATAAAAACCTAGGAGATCAGTACGTTCAGAAATAAACCGGAGGGCAATCAGAAAAGGTATGAATCATTTAATGGTGAAGGAACTCAACTGGTGCTGTCGGACCCTCAGGAGTGACCACACGTCGCCTCCAAGCCCGCCTCTCCCCTCGTTCTGATTGCCTGGACGTCACTTTAGGAAACCCAACACAACCCGTACAGGAAAATAGAAAACTAGTTATCAGGAAACCCCTCTTCTCCTTCCTCTGTTTCATTCCCAATACGAGCTATAATCTCTAAATTGTATGTTTCAGGTACCACGCCTTGCATTAGAGACTAGATAAGAAAAAATCGTCCTTTTTTTATGCTTTTCTTCTTGTTGTTTCTTGTGATAATACTTCCAAGTGGTAAACTGTATCGACCAGGGAAGCCACTGATGCTCCGGGCTGTTGAATGGTATATTTATCTCAACAAAACTACCCGCAAGAAGGTGAAGAACATGCACCAAAGGTTCTTCACATGAAGCTTGCACCCCGAATCAACAGATATTTTCTGAGCAGTATACTGTTTACAAGGTAAAATCAACTTACGATTGAAGCCGTCCTAAACAAATATATTCAGGACCTAATTTTTTACATTTTCAATCTCACGTATTTCATCAATATTGGTATGCCGTGTATGAACAAGACTAAATGGGATCCCATTCAGAAAGTTGGTAGATTACATGCACAAATAATATGGGATGCCAATAACACGACTGTTGCGAGAAATAAAGACTGAAAAATTCACAGTTGTTGATATATTGATATCCAATACTTGAATTCACGCTGTTAATACAGAACGATTTTCTTCTCCACCTTCTAATATAAAAGATTTGGATGCGAAGGTCCACGCCGTGGAGGAGAAAAATATTTGAAATTCTAGGAGGACAAACGTACGGGTGTTCGTGTAAATGCATGAAATCAAAGATCACATACAAGCTACTGCCAGTTCTGTCAGCAAAATTTGAGCCAACATTGCAAGAATAAATGCCTGAAGCAATGGCCATCCTCCAGTAGTTCTCAATAGATAATAGTCCACACTAAGGAAAGACAATGAAGGCTTATATTGGCTCAGTTCGGTTTGGCATTTGTATTCCCATATCCTGTCTTCTGCCCCAATATTGTCAGCTGCTCGACAAACTCTGACCCATTGAGGACCTCCGTGGTCCCATATATGACATGCTTAACTGGTTGAACACGCTGCGCAAACTCCATCAAGCTCCTGTACTCGACATAATTCCCACCCCCTATCATGAAAACAATGGCCTCCTTGAATGGCCCCTTCAAATGGGAGACAGATGCGGACCTTGGAGAACGGGGATCAAATGAAAGGTAAGACTCAATCTCAGGGTTTGGCTTCCCTTCCATCAATGCTTCTACCGTCCTCGTCAGAGCCAACTGCCGCTCACCGGACAAGAGATTCTTCACTCCTGCAGTAACAGCGCTGAGTGATTGCCCATAAAGCTTCTCAGCCCAATCAACAATGTTGCTCCGGCTTGATGCTGTTGCAGAGGAAGCAAAAGATGCGTTCAGTGACTTGATCTTTTTTACGTACTGAAAAGCGCAAAGGTCAACCTCAGATGCCAGCAAAGCTTCTTCTATTTGTTCCACTTCTGATTGTGGTGTGGTTTCCATGGCAAGGAGGTAAGTTATAGCAAGCCGGAGCTTGTCGGGCTTTGTTCCTTTCCCCTTTAGAAGACTAACCAAGGCACTCTTGTCAATACTCCCTTTCGTTAACATATCATCCTCCAGTGTGCAGTAGGAATCCAGTGACCTCTCCTTAATCTCACCCAACAGAACAGTGGCAATGTTTGTATGCTTGTCAATCATCTTCTTACGCTCAGTCAGCTCAGGAAGAGAGTTCACAGCATTCATCAGGTGTTTGGTGTTCCCGATAAGGTCTGTGCCATCAAACTCGGCTCCATCTTTTCCACCAGTCCTTCGGTTGACCTCATCCACATCTAGCTTGTACTTCCCCAATTGGGTCTCAATCTCCTCGGCAACCTTTGGAAAGGGTGACCAGCTGTTTGAGATCCAGAACTGATCAGAATCGTCCAACTCGTACGATTTGGTAGCCGATTTCTCTCCCTGCACGGTAAGCCTGTTGAGCTTCAGCCCAAGAACATCATGAACAAGAGCCCTATAACTCCAATCGTGCTGGATCCCAACTGCAAGTTCGAAATTCCTGTCAAAAAGGCAGAGAACTGGACGTTGGAAGGTGCTGCCAAGGTTTCCTCCCTCGGAGAAGAGATTGTTCTTGACAATCAAATGGTCACGAAGTCGCGAATCGAGAGCAGACGCCACCATTTCCGCCGGGCCACCACGGGCACATCGGATCACAGGCACGACCCCGAGCGTCGTCAGAACACAGAACAGTCCCGCGGCAATCCTTTCTACGATGCCCTCAATCTCGCGGTCACCTGCAGATGGATCGTTGAGCTGAATGTACGCGTCCCGCTGTGCCAGAGAGAAGAGATTGTCCTCTAAAGTCACGAATTCCAGGTACTGGTCAAATAACTTGGCGATCCTGTGAGCAGACTCCGATTTGAGAACACCGGCCGCGAGATCCTCCAGGAGTGGACGCGGAACAGATGACGAGAAGTTCAAGTGGAAGCTCTCGTACAGCCCCCGGGAGGCATCGGCGGCGATCCGGGCGACATTTGCAGGAGTCGGCTGCACGAAGTAGATCGCGGGGACGCCTGGAACCGCCTGCCGCTCCTTGTCTATCACGAAGTAGAGTGTGATCCCGTGCTTGCGGAGGTCCTTGACGTGGATCAACGGCGAGAGTACGTCCCGGCAGAAACGGTCCAGGATCAAGATCTTGTACGCCTCTTCGTTGGCGCCGCCCACGCCGCCAGCATTCGGCGGTTGGTTGAGGTTCAGCATCCTCACGATGCAACCTGATGGAGGAACAAACACGAGTCAGAATTCTAGACACCGGACGGATCTTCCGTTCCGACAGGGGGCGAGGCAAGATGGGAGACGAGGAGGAGAGATCATACTCGTCTGCTTCTGCCGGAGACTGAGAGCCATCAGCGTGGAGATCTCTGACTACACAATTAGGGTTTCCTCCACCTCCGAGAACCTCCGACACGGGAAATCTTGGCGGAGAAGCGATTGGGAATTGGAATTTTTCCGAAGCTCGCCAGACAGCTTCCTTCCGCCCCCCGCCCCTCTCTCTCTCTCTCCCTCTCTCTCAATCTATGACCGTCGTCTAAATAGTAGCCCGCGGACCCGCTACCCAGAAATCGGTCCGGATCCTGGTCAATTTTGATTAATCTGTAATAAGGACATATCCCAATTTTCTCAGCTTAGGCCATACAAAAATGAATTAAAAATAATTTCCTTTAATCTTACCACCCTCGAAATTCTTTAACTATGATAACGCCCTCCCGACTTATATATTTCACTCATGTCCTTGATTGACCATACACTTCTACTAGTTGACTTCAGTCAGGGATAAATATAAAAAGCCCAATTTTCTAAACTTGGGCCATAAATAAAAGAAATAAAAATGAGTTCCTTTGAAGATACCACCCTCTAAGTTTCTTTAATTATGATAACCACCTCTCTAACTTAAATTTTCACTAATCGATATCCCTACCGAACGATGCACTTTTAATAGTTGACTTCAGATAGAGTTGACTATAACGGAGGTTGTCAGCGTTTGACGCGATTCATCTCAAGGTGAAGAAAATGGGCCGGGCCCATCCAGCAACCTCATGGTCCTCGAATAAAAACGACTCGGAGAGAGGGGGGGCGGTTCGGAGGTGCCAGAGGCTGTCTACCAAAAGCCAGCACGAGATTGGGGAGACGAAGACCGGTCAACCACAGGCGACCGAGGGAAGGGAAAGGGTGTTGACCTTCATGGCGGCTATCCTTTCACCTGTTTCACGACGGAGGGTTCAGGGATGACGGCGTCGAGGGTCTCCACCTTTCCGTCCTTCTTGGGGATGATGAGCCCATACCCGCCCTCTTTTCTCTTGTATAATATGTTGATTTCGCCTGCCAGGTAGATAGATTGGGGTTGACCGAGATCATCAGAGAAACTTCCAGGCTGACAACGTAGACAAAAGAAGACGAGGGGAGGGGTTTTTTTTTATCTTTACCCGTTTCGTCGTTTCTGAAGCCGTAGAAGTCGTGGTCAAGATTCTCCAGCTGCTCCATGGCCTCTGATAGGGTCAACGGGGGCATTTCGAAGTACTTCGTTCTCACGACCTGAGGTAAAGATCGCCATTGCAGGATCAGCATGGAACAACCAACACAGATGAAGGTTTTGGATCTCAGGGAAGATAGGAGAGGTCACTTCAAGGTCAACCCAAGTCTAAATGAGTTCCCCAACTGGAAAATAGTCCCAAGGGCAGTTCAAGAAAGGTGGTGCAAGATACTATCTGTCATGATGGTTTTTATACTTTATAAAGAAGCTCCGACAATCATGGAAGGCGAACATAAAAAGATCATTTGACCAGATCAACACAGCACTTCGTGGGCTTTATAATGATCGTCTGAGGGTCTCATCAGGGCTGAGAGGTTTGACCTGACCACATTGGCAGCATCAGGGCAAGAAAAAGGAGAGAGTTGACCTAATCCTATGCATGAAAAATTAATACTGTCCCGTTCTCTGAAAACGGTCGTTCGAAATTGTTGAATAAAAACAGATCATCGATCTGAGATACGGGTCAAAATTCTCTACATTCATAAAAAAAAAACAGGCTTTGGAATAAAATCATTGACCCAGATCTATTGGGGATATCGTTCAAGTGAAAACAAGAACCCGTGAGTACAGATCTATCACATCCTGATTCCCACACAAGAACAAAGATCTGATAAATAATGAATATTCATAAGGAAATCTGAGTAAAAAACGTGAGAATATGCTTGTAATGCACAGAAGATATTCACAAGAAATAACTCCCCAAACACTCCAATCCCCTGACATTTTCCAGAAAAGGAGTTCATAATGTAGAGGAAGATGTCGAGGTTCACTCAGTGGGTCCAGAGAATCACGCAATGAACAGGTGACAATTTCAGGTAAAAATGTCTAGCACGAGAACACAAAACCCAACGCAGATCATTCCTAAAGAAACTTTACCCAATCCTCTGTGGATAGAAAAGAAGTATGCATATATGTCCACTGAAAACCACAGGTGAGAAAGAACAAAGAATCTAAGACAAGATAGATTTTTAAGCTGAAAAAAACTGAAACAGTCACAATCACTGTGTACTGACGACACATAATGGGAGATTTCTCAAGTGCAGGAAGAAAATTTGCCCAAGCTGATATATTGCGCCATGATTATCGTTCCAAAAGAATATATTACAAAATATCATGATATTGCGTAGCCAACATCTACACGTGAGAATGATCATTCCAAAATGGCTGATCAGGGGAGAAGGCAAATCAGGCCTGGCAATTTCATATGAGCTAGAAGATGGCATTGTCGAAACCAATTCAATAATAGCAAAACAAGCAATGAGTAAAGGATGATCTCTAACAAAGCACGTTTTCATGGAAGATTTTGTTTAATCTAAGTATCTCCAAGCCGCACCAGACGAAAGAGAAACGACGAAGAGAAGAGACGTTACCTTTCAGAGGGTATTGAAAAGATAAGAGACACGCACCTCATTCAGTATATCCTCTTCCCCTTCCTCGGGCACATTCACCACAACGTCATCTTCCGCCTCCTCTCCTTCACTAAGATCGTCCTGAACATCTGTGTCCCGGACCTTGAGCCGGTTGAATCCCTTCATGTGCCGGCCATGGTCTGTATCCTTCTCCTTGATCTTCCTCAGCTTCCTCTGTATGATTGAGGAGGCCAAGTCTATGCTACCGTAAGTAGTCTCCGAGTCCTCTTCTGCCCTCACGACCCCGTGCTTCTTGGTGAACAGAGTCACCTGGAATAGATACACAGGCAACGCCATTAGGTGATCGCGAATGAGTTCAGTACCCAAAGGGTGGACAAAAATGGCAGGAGTGATGAAGAGGAAGAGATCAGACAGAGAGCCACCTCGCATCGGCGGAGCTTGGGCCCTTTGCCACCGATTTCTCCACCACGAAGGGACAGCCGGACATCGACCTCTCTGACGAGGTGGCTGTGCTTCTGCACCGATTTGCCCAACTTGTCCTCTACGTGCTTTTTTAGTGCTTCTGTCAGCTAATCCCACAGAACCAAAAGCAGAAGACCTTGAATCAGGCACAGACCAGTATACAAAGATAAATTCACAAAAAATTATGAGAGGGAAATGCGGGGGAGCACGCAACAGCTACCTCGAGGTTTTTACCCTGGACAATCAAGCGGACGGAAGAGAGGGCGCCATCCCACGACATGCGGACAGCGGCGACTCCCTTCCTCTTGTAGGACAGAGGCGCCCGGTCCCTGGACAGCGATCGGAGCGGTAGAACCGAGGCATTGTTGAGGAAATCGGAATGCAGGAGAGGCGCTCTAGCGGGCGCGACTCTCCAATTGATATTTAGGAGGGAAGAAGATGAGGAAGATGAGGATGATGATGGCGAAGAAGACGAGGCGGACGGCGAGCAAGACGAGCGGGGGTGGAGATGAATCTGCGCACGGAACCCGGTCGCCGAAGCAACCGTCGCCATTTTGGCCAAAGCCTCGGATGGAGAAGCCCCGAAGGAGAGAGCACGAGTAAGAGCAACAAGACAAAAAAGATCTAGGGTTCCTGAGTCACTCTACCAGTCCAATAGAGAAGAGGAACAGGAAGAACAAGAAGAAGAAGAAGATAAGGAGGAGGAGATATGGCGACAGGTGTGAGAATTCGCCGTGTCAACGGCAGCTGAGTGAAGAAGAGGGCCGAGAGGGGGACCAGTCTGGTTATTCCTCGGGCTCTTGCTGTGGGCGGTAGCAGAAGGAGGAGCCGCCAGCGGCGACGGTGACGGGAGCATTATCCAAAACTATTACTCTCAGATATTTACATTTTAAATGTTTTTTCCATGTATTTTATTATTCACAAAAATGTCATGTCGACCAAGCCATGCCCGGGCTCGGATAAAACTTTTCCGTTACTTTCTCTCCTTCTCTCTCCCGCCCCTGGTCACGGGCCGGCCCGATGAAGGAGAGTAAGCCCGAAGGTTGAAAAACGGGCCACGAGGTAACAGGAGTGGAACGTGTGGGGCCCACCTCTCACGAAAATATCTCGCCCCAACGGATCGTCATGGGCCGCTTCTGACCGCGGAGTCGGCATGACGTTCAACGCAGTCCCTATCTCTTCGAGCGAAACGTAGAAGATGCGAGGCCCAAAGACCACCAATCACAATCCATGGAGGAAATTCCGTGCGGTGACCATGAGATGATGTAGCAGCAGCATGGATATCTCTACGTATGACCATCCCCTGGCCGAGGAGATATTATTCGCGGCGAGGAGCGCACCGGAGGGGAGTATCAGAAGCCGTGGCCAGGCGAACGCCATGTCAGCAGAGCCCTGCTCCTAGATACGATGACGTGTCACGAGCCATCTGGCGGGGCGAAGATATGTAGAGACAACATGCAAGGAGTTGAAACTGTAGAGAGAGAGAGAGAGATATTTTTGCGGTCTCGGGGTTGTGGGGAGGAGGTTACCAGGAGAATCGGCATGTTCGGTGGAGAAAGAGGAGGGCGAACTGGAGGAAGGGGGAGAGAGGAAGAGCCGCCGTTGAAGAAAATATTCCATGTTAGGTCCACAAGATCGGTCAGAGTTGCAGGAAGAGGGGTTGGATAGTTTTGCTTGCCTGCAGAGGTAGAGGAGTGGTGCGTCTCGGTTGGTCTCTGAGGTACGGGGAGAGTTAGGGTTTTGTTTCTCTCTTCTTGGGTGGGGATCGAGCAGAGAGTGGGTATGGGGGAGGTCGTCGTTAGCGGCGGCGCTGATGCGAGGGCGGAGAAAAGGATGGAGAAGGCTGGAGAGGAGCCACGTGAGCGGATGGTGAGATGGGAGAAGTTCCTGCCGCGGATGTCCCTGAGGGTGCTGCTAGTTGAGGCCGATGATTCGACTCGCCAGATCATCGCGGCGTTGCTTCGAAAATGCAGCTACAAAGGTCGTTTCTGTCATTTTTACTCAGGAATTCCTTTCATTTTTCGTTTCTGGGGTCTTCTTTTTGTTGTGTATGTACGTCTGAGATGGCTATTTTTTCCCCTGAGGTCATGGAGTTTTTACACCGGATCTCGTCTTTCTTCCTCGTAGTAAAGGTTTTAGCTGCCTCTGACTGTGATTTCTCCGCATCTGTGTTTTATTTTTTGTTTGAAAATTGCTTATTTTCCGTATTTTATTTCAACGGTGAATTTACAGTTTGAACCAACTATCGTTGCGTTTTGCTTTCTGTTTACGAAAGGAATTTCTAATTAATATATTGAGCTCGTAATTCTGTAAAACTTTATAATGCTTGTGCGGCATTCAAACTGGAAATTGCATTTTCTATCAGCCAGAAAATGAACCAGGCAATTTTGTTTATTGTTTATGTTTTGGTATTGAGTCAAGCATGTCATCGTTCGTTATGTTTAGCCCTTAAATGCCTCTGGTTATTCCAAGTTTCTGAACTGTTGCTATTTACCCTTTTTTGTCCTTTAACCTAAGGGAGTACCCATTTTCTGCTAATGGAAGCAACAAGAAAAATAAAACAAAGAGGCTCATTGGGATTTGGAACGTGTTCATATTTTTTTTGTTTAGTTTTTTTTGTCCATAAATAGTTTGATAGGTTTGAATCAGTTTCGCATGGGGGGTCATATTCAAGTGTAAGATACATTGATTTTACTTCCAAATGGACGATAAACTCGGTATATTATATGTTAGTGGGGGAAATTGTTTCTTTGACCACCAAAAAACTCATTGAGGATGTATCTGTCGATTTGATTTACTTACTGTTTAGAACGCCATATTTCAGGCTACGGATAGTTTTGCTTTTCATCCACATGAAATTCACAAGTGCCATTATGCTCGTTTTTGCACACATCAATTCCGTATTTTTATTATTGTAATCGATATACTAAAATCTCCACATATTTATGCATCCTCAAGTGTTTAATTTTTCCTTGAAATATAAATCTCGAAAATTCTTTTTAAGAGTCCTGCTGATATCCCCCTTTATTTTATTTCATGAACAGTTGCTGCAGCTTCGAGTGGATTTGAGGCATGGGAGATATTGAAGGAGAAGCCCCACAACATAGACCTCGTTTTAACTGAAGTAGAGCTGCCTAATGTGTCTGGATATGGGCTTCTCAGCATGATAATGGAGCACGATAACAGCAAAAACATTCCTGTTATAAGTATAAATCATATGAAAACTCCTCATTTATTTTTCCTTGTGGCACAGCTGTTATAGAACATCCTCAACTCTCTGTTTTTCTGATGCGTGCAGTGATGTCTTCATATGATTCAATGAGCATGGTGTTCAAATGCATGTTGAAAGGGGCAGCAGACTTTCTTGTCAAACCAATCAGAAAGAATGAGCTGAGAAATCTGTGGCAGCACGTCTGGAGAAGACAATCGGTGAGCTCTATTCTTACATCTACTTTAGACCATCTTTCATGACACTGCTCGTAGTGAATTTCCTGTGTTCCAATCGTCATGCTGATCAGCGTCAACGCCACTTCCGTTTGTTTCTTCCTGTTGTCAGTCAAATGGTGGTCCTGGTGGGACCTGTGCACAGCAAGTTGAGAACATCGCTCCGCTGACAAGTGGAGCAAACTCTGAATACAATTCTGCGAGTAATCACTCGAGTGATTTCATGGATTCTCTTCACAAGAACAGGGAATGCAGCAAGAAAGGAAGTGATACCCAAGTAAGTTCTCCTCCCGGAATAAAGATGCGTGTGCCATTTATAGAAAACGTTCTTGTTAATACTTAATGTACATGAGCTCTTTTCTGAGAGCATGTCGTTCTTGCTAATTATGCATATTCCTCGATCTGGATAAAGGAAAATTTATCTGTTCATTTGCATCCTAATCCCGGATTTCGAAGGTGTGATTGTGTCCATCGAGTTTCACATTGACACCGAACACTTTTCCGCCTCTTGCGCAGAGCTCTTGCACCAGGCCAGATACAGAAGCTGAGAGTGCGAGCCTGCGTATTATTCGAGAGCAGAGTGAAATAAACTGCATCAACTCCATTGGAGACCGTATGACTGATCAGAAAGATGATATTTCTGATAAACTGGAGGAGAAACCTCGTAACTCGGAAAATGAAACACAAGGTAAGCTTCTTCTTTCATGTTATTTATAAGATCGGCTCTGAGTTACCATGGTTTATGTCGAAGTATCAACTCCGGTTATATTATCTTAGGTAAAGAAGATCCCAGTGACAGAGAAACTTCTGTAAAGATTGCAATGTCAACGGGCCGTTTTGGGGATCGTAATGTTCAGTATGACAACAATGAACAGAGCTTCGGTCAAAGCAGTTCTTCCAGAGAAGTTGACTTGACTGCTCCAGCGGAGCATCAATCACATCATAACTACGGGCTTAAAAGACGTCGTGTGCTTCAAGCTGGTGTGCCCAACGATCAAGTCCTTGGCGTTGACAACAGTCAGAAGTTCAAACCCCAATTGGAGCTTTCTTTAAGAAAGATTCAGGATGAGAACGCAGAGAAGAAAGTCAAAGATGTCAGTAGGTTAAACCACTCACATTCTTCAGCATTTTCCAGGTAAATTCCCCCCTAAAAACCATTTTTGCTTCAGTGACCAATATCTCTCTTCCTTCTTATCTCATTCTTCTATAAAAGGAAATAATTTCAGTTCGTGCCTTTTTCCAGGTACAGCGCCAGGATAACTCCGTCTCCTCTCCCCCAGTCCACCGACCTCGGAGCTGAAGAACCCAGAGGCTCCCCCGGAGATGGCAGTGGGCCATCTGGTGAGAATCCAGAGCCCACGAACGCTAAGAGCCCTGGCCTCCAGAAGAGAGATGGAAGAAACCCACAGCCCAATCCTGAGTTCCCTGCTCTCCCCCGTCCTGCCACCGGCGCTGCTCATGACGATCCCCGCTCCGGCTATGGCTCCGTCATCCGAACAGTGTTCTACTCACAGTCGGGCCCACATGTGTGGAGCTTGTCCCCGGGGGTTGACCAGCCGAGCCTGCCCTGCCGTCCTGATCGAGAAATCGTCAACGTCCCTGGAGAGAAGACCCATCAGCCAAGTCAACTCCCCCAGAAGCAAATCCAGGAGGGGCAGTCCTCCGAGGAGAGGCTCCATGTTTCGTCCATCACAGGTCAGAGCGGGGGAAGCCCGGCCCACATCTCCGGAGTCAACGTGGAGAGCGTTCATGGCGGAGGCAGCGTCCTGACCTGCGACGGCGCCGAGCTGACGAACCTTCAGCAGCGCTCCATGCAGAGAGAAGCGGCGTTGAACAAGTTCCGTCTGAAGAGGAAGGAACGTTGCTACGAGAAAAAGGTCAGCGCCGACGAACCAACCACCTTCGATTATTGTCTAATTACAGTCTTCTTCTCTACGAGAAAAATCTGACCGTAGAATCGTCTTCCTCGGCGACGATGATCCCCCCGCAGGTTCGCTACCAAAGTAGGAAAAGACTTGCAGAGCAGCGGCCCCGGGTGAAAGGGCAGTTTGTCCGGCAGGCGAAGCCCGATCTTTGACCTTGCGGCCGTTGACCAACCCAGTTGACTACACCCTTTTGGTAGTTACGATTACCTTCTGCTGTAAATAGGATGTAATTGTTGACTAACAGAAGCCGGTCTACGTATCTGTAGCCTCTGTCTGTATCTTTCTCACCCCCTTCCTAGAGCTGACCAGCCAGAGATGGAGGTCATTTTGCCGCACCCTCCTCTGTAAACCACTCTGTATTATCTTCCATAGAAGATTGTTCTTCTCCGTTGACTTGGATCTCCTGCTCATCCGAGCTCTTTCTTTCTTGGTGATCTTGAGAGGTCGGACGAAGATCTCCGAGGTGACTATTCGCGGCTAATATTTCGAAGAAAATCAGGTTTTTTTTTTTTTTTTTTTTTACGCTCTTACCAAGGGGAGGGGGACCAGTCTAAGAGAAATCTTTGGGTGTGTGGTGTCGAGAGAAAATACCCATCTGGCGGGGTTATTCCAATTCCTTAAAATTTGGACCGCCTCGAGGGAAAATGCCCTAGCGGCTGCAACGACAACGTGGGTGGGTCACAAGTTTCGCTCTCGGGACCGAGCTCACATGGAGCTCGACCGTGTCGGCGGGTCTACATGTGCTCGTACACCGCGACGACCCCCGCCGACTAAGGTGGGACGCCCACTTGGCTCGGGCGGACCAATCAGAAGGTCCGAAATTGACCCCCCCCCCTATCGATTTAGCGAGCTACACCTCTTCGTGCGTTGTCCACGTGCATCTGCATGGCGAGGAACCCACACCAAATAAATGAGAGAAAAAGTAAGAGAGAGAGAGGAGCCCGAGTAATGAGGGGGGTCAAATACCCTTTGACTTGTGGGTCAAAACCTAGGGGTCAATTTATCCTCCCCACTCTTGGTTTGGAAAATAAGGTCCTAGCCCTCATAATATGCGTGCCAAGAATGGGCAGCTCCCCTGTTGATCGGTAACGATGATTAATTTATTGATTTTGGAAAAAAAATACTAAATAAATATTGTATAAAGTGTTATTACCGCACATTCGTGATCCAAGCATGGTCGAGTTGATTTTATGAGGTTGAAATGCGCAGAATACGCACTCGCTGTAAGCTATTTTGTTGCCTTCTGAAAGGCCGCCGGATAAACCAGCTGTCGGCTCCACCGTCACCACCCACCCACCTCCGCGGACCCCCACCGCCGATGCCGATAAACCCACCGTCGCCGGAGCCACCTCCGCAGCAGCATCCACAGACGACGACGATATGACCTCGATTAAGCTGCCCGGCTCGGACGCCGACCCCAATGGATACCGCGGCCACGGCAGCCGCGGGCGCGCCGCCTGGCAGACTATCTTCTTCGGCCTCCTCCTTCTCATCTTCCTCCTCGGCGTCACGGCCCTCGTCCTCTACCTCGTCTACCGCCCCTCCGAGCCGCGGTTCACCGTCCTCTCCGCCGCCGTCTACGACATCAATGCCACCGCCCCCGACACGGCGGCGGTCTCCGTCAGCCTGCAGTTCACGCTGGCCATCCGCAACCCCAGCGAGCGCTCCGTCGTCATCTACGACCGCCTGGGGGCCTACGTCGTCTACCGGGAGCAGGCCATCACGCCGGTGACGCCGCTGCCGCCGCTGAACCAGGAGAAGGACAGCACCGTCATGGTGTCGCCGGTGCTCGGCGGCGCCGACGTGCCGGTCTCGCCGGAGGTGATGCGGGGGCTGGCGACAGACCGCGCCTACGGGCTGGTCGCCGTGAGGTTGGTGGTGCAGGGACGGGTCAAGTACAAGGCGGGGCCTTTCAAGAGCCCCTGGTACGGGCTCTTCGTGAAATGCGACCTCCTGGTGGGCGTCAAGAAGGGGAAGCTCGGCCAGGTGCCGCTCCTCGGCGCTGGCTACTGCTCCGTCCACACCTGATCGGCTGCCGCCGCCGCCCTTTCGCCTGCAGATATCTGTAACAAGAGCAGGAGGAGAAGGACCAGTAAATCTCCATCGTTAAACTCCCATAGGAAGCGACAGTGCTCCGTGGACCTCTGTTAAACTCCATTGGCGGGGGGGATCTAAGGTGTTCCTCCGCCCACTGTACATCGCTGTCGTCTGTGTCCAGAGGAAGAAGACGAAGAAGAAGAAGAAGAAGAAGAAGAAACCTTTGTACGAGACAAAAATCTAATAAATACGGGTTAGCCCGCATGTGAGCGCCCCTTGATTGTGCGGTTAGATCCCATTCTGGGAGTGAATTCAGTTCTCTGCGCACTCCGATGCGGCCACTCCTCCGCCGTCGCCGCCAGCTTCCGCTGCCGCTGCCGACCTCACACTCTCCACAGTCAGTCCAGCTCCGTCGGCTGACTTTTATTTGTGGGGCCAGTATTTATGGGCTGGCTTCTCAGGTCACTGGCCCATTAACATGACTGTTGGGCCGTGGAAATTAGCCTACGTCCATTAATGCTCCGTGGGTTGAGTCCTTCCAATGCCAACGGACCGGGCCAGGTGGAATTGGGCCTGGCCAATTGTCCCGCCCGCTCTCTGGCATTCCATTGGACGCGCGCCAACTGCCCGCTTCTTATCCACATCGTTGACCTCTCTACTATCGCACCAACCAATGAATACGTCTTATATCATCCATCCCATCACCTAAATAAAGCTTCACAAACTCTCTCTCTCTCTCTCTCTCTCTCTCTCTCTAGATATATGCATGCAATTGCGAGGCTACGTGATTAGGTCGATGGGGGTGCCATAAAGTTGGTCAACTGGAGAAATAAATACCATGTGGTGTGAGACTGGGAATAAGAGGGGACAAGTAGTTCAATTATGTGGTGAAATTGTATTTAATGGGTATTTATAATATTCTTGTTGAATCCATTATATCTTTATTTTTTGTTAAAATATTAAGCAAAAACTATTTTTATAGGCTATACACGAAGCTAGTGCGCCAATTTTCTCAACAACGGTAAAATTTTTCATCTGTTTTCTTGCCGCCATTAAATTACCAAGGAAATTTGAAAATTATCTCGTGAGTAACCCAATTATATGCTTTTTTAAGACTTTTGTCATCATGTGGTTGACTTTTGTTCATATATCTTCCTATAATTTTATACGTGCATTTGATACAGACAGACAGGTCGATAGATCGAGAGCTAGAGAGAGAGGGATTACTTGAGTGTTATTAAGATCGTGTTGACCCAACGAGCAACTGTCGGCTTGGTCAATCAATCCTCTTTATAGCGGTCGTTCGTCCCTTCTGCCACCCACTGACAGATTTCTATGGAAAGTCAATCGGATCTAAGAAGTCAATCACTGGCCCAATGTTTACTGCAAGAAGAGAAGGCTGGTGTTTCTCCCCCGTCGTCACTCCCGCCAGCGGCGGTCTTCTGCCGGCGATCACCTTGGAGCAGACGACCTCTGAGCTCACCTCGGGGAGACGCTGTAAGTCTGAACGGCTCCATCCTCTGCAGGACACAAATCCTTCTTCTATGTCATCTGATTCCCTCCATGGAAATCTCGTCAGCGTCGGAGAATGCGATTGGGCCGGGGAGTGGTCGGACCTGTTCTACGGCCTTCTTGTCACCTTCGTCTACCTAGAATGCCCGTGGCGGTCGGGGCCTGCATTAAATGCTTCGATGCTTTGTTATTGACTTTCTTCATCGGTAAGAAGATCGGAGACCATGGCGGTCGGTTTATGAATGCTTCCTGTAATTGGAGGAATCAGGGGGGGAAATCGTATGCGGCACCGCGGGCGGGGGAGTGGGGTCGGGAAGGTTGACCAAGAAGCATCGGTTCTGCTCCCAAATTGGACCTCAGACCTCCTTCCCGGTCTTCCCCACCACCATTTATCCTCCTTTCCGGTAGGCCGTGGTCCTTGGTGCTCTCCCTCTCTCTCTTTATTCTCTCTCTTCTCTCTCCGTGTCTCCGTGTTCGACCGTCTATATAAGTCCTTCCGCGGCACGCACGCAGAGAGCAGGCTCCCTGTTGCTCGTCGAAGCTCGGCGCCGAGAGAGCAAAATCACAAGGGAAAGGAGCGGCGCCCGCTGATTCGCTCGCGTTGCCCGTCTCTTTCTGCAGTTGTTGTCGGATTGCGACCACCAGATGAGAGAAGGTGCTCCCGGTTCCATCCAATGTTCTTTCCCGCCCCCACCATTTTCACCTTCAAATTCGCGCTCGTTTATGTGTTCATTCAGACGTCGAGCTTCCTCCTTCTCCTCCTCCTTTAGATTCGGCAGATCCCACGCGGACGCCGTCGCTTTCTTCCCCTCGGTCCTCCTCATCTGGCTGGAAATTGAAATCGACAGAGAAACCCGTGGATTCCGCTCGGCCACAGCCCTCCGCCGACCGGATTTTATCGGGGGTTTGTGCCATTATCGTTCGCCTTCCCTCGTTCCAGATTCAGCTTCGTCCAATTTTGCACGCGGAAAAAAGGATTTTCTGCTTCTCATTGTTTTGACCGATCAGAGCGAAAACTCTCAGCGGGACTCCGATTTAGGGAAACTCGATCTGGGAATTGGCGGCTTGTAAACGACTCAAATTGCTGAATGTGACGCAGACGCGCGTTTGTTTGCAGGCCCGAGCCCTAAGAGCGGAGGTCTTCTAAATAAGAGGATCTGAGGTCAAGGCTGCACATCCGGTTCCGGCGCTTCTGCCCTGCCATTCTTAAGCCCCTCTGCTCGTTGGAACCCACCCTGCAGGCCGTGCTCTCGGGGAACCAGAATGGCATCTGCTGTGATGAATGCAACTACGGTGGCTTTGGACTGGCTATCGTCATCCTTCGATGCGCCTCTTGCCCGGGCTGTTATTTTTGGTGTTCATGTTGATGGTAAGGTTCTTGCTCCGTTTCCCCCCTGCGACCTGTTCTGGGAACCTTGCCTCAATCTGATCCAGCTCTGTTGTCGACTCGTTGTTGATTTGAAGGGCACCTGGTTGTGGAAGTGCTTCTCATAGTTGTCATACTATTTCTTCTGTCCAGAAAGAGCTACAAGCACCCCAAGAAACCTCTCACAGAGAAGGTGCGTATATATGAATCTTTGGGCTCTTTCTTTCGGTGCTTAGCTTCCTCTGTTAGTGTAGCAACATGGGCTGGTATGAATCGCTGGTAATATTCTCTTGATGTTACGGGGGAGCAGGCTCGCACCTTGCTAGGAAATCCATGCTTTCTGGACCGCAGGGCCGTTGCAATGGACTGGTCAACCCTAGGGACATATTTTTTTAATTTTTTCCTCAGATGGGTGCAAATTGGGACAGAGGACATGCTTTCCATGCACATGGCGGGCAAATCCCTCGAGCAATCTTCCTACCTTTTTACTAGCCTGTGACAGTGATGATGCTTTTCTTAAATTCTCTTATGCCATGTCTTACTCTGAGTAGTTGGTCAACAACTCCAAGACTGGACAAAAATTAAAAAGAAAAATGTATTTTTTTCTGGTTTTCATGGGTAAACATATTCCCCCCTTGTTTTTGTTCCTTACAGTCCATAAAGTTAATGTTATTCTCGATGCATATTGCATTTCAATAATTGAACAAAGGATCAGCTGATGCTTCGTCCATAATTCATCAAATAACTAGCTCTGATCCACATCTAGTGTCTCAGTAACGTTCCATAATCAAGTTCTTATGAGAAGGTGGCTCCAGGAGTTGTGATTTTTCACGTAGTCAGTGTTGGCCTCTTTTTTGCATTTATTTGGTTACATCAGCTTTAAAATCTCAATGCTTATGTACAGCCATTTTTATGATCATTCTTATCCTAGTTTTTGGACATGCTTTTTATTCGTCGTTCTCACATCAGTACTCTTGTTGGAACAAGGCCACCTTCTCTGAACAAAGACTTTATTGTCATTTTTTCAACTGCTACTGCGTTCAAGTGTTGTAGTACTAACATCGATTTTACCTTCAAATCTGTCGTAAATATGAGGTATGTTTCTTTTCCTCAGGAAATTGATGAGCTCTGCGAAGATTGGGTCCCAGAACCTCTTCATCCTCCTATCACAGAAGAAATGCTATCTGAGCCTCCTACACTGGAAAGGTGAAGAACGATCAGTGATTCTTGAGTTGTCTTTTTACCTCGCCGGAAAATTTGAAGAAGTCTTCTTGTTTAATCTGATTAATGATGATGAATAACCCAAAAAAAAAAGGTGCATTTGCTCACAGTATTTGGCAGCGTTAAGGTGCCATGTTGTTGTTTTAAGCTTGCGTTCTCTACTGGCTTTCCTGGTGCGCGAGTCTGATGTCGTGTTTTGATCACGGTCTTACTGGTTTACATCCTCCGATGTATGTTTTATCTTCATTCAAGTCTCTCTTATGGTTTTTTTCCTCTGAAATGATTGATTATGTTTTAAAGGAGAGATTGCTGTTGAAGGAACAAGAACATTGTTTTCAAACTTTTTTTCAAACACGTATATATCTTCTTCCGGCCAGAAAATGGGTCAAAATTATGGGGTGATCAACTTCATATCCTAATGAAAGGAACATGTTGAATTCTGCCATACAGAATTCTGCCTTCTTCAAGTACACCTTCCGTGAGTTTATGTTTGATAGCTTCCATGAATTCACTCAAGAACACCCTATTTTCGCTGGCTTTTACTCAGCACCTTATAAGCAAGTATTTCCCTAGTTCTTTCTTGTACACTAATTAGCCTGGTGATCTCAATTTTCCTATGTTTCTCATTGAAGCTGTCTGACCCGAAGATTGGAGATCTTTACGGATGCCTGGCACCCATCCCCGTCTCAATCTAAAACTAGCTTAAAGAATTTGGCATCATTGAGCATTACCTACTTTCAGAAAGTCACTTGTTAACTTCCCTGCTCATAATATCCTATTTCATTTCAGTGCTGCGGGTACACATACCATGATTGATGGGAAGGAAGTTGTGAACTTTGCATGCGCAAACTATCTCGGGTTGATTGGACACGAGAAGCTGATTGTGAGACTAACTTCTCGTCTATATATCCTACCATTCTTTTCCGTACTTGTTCCCATGAAAAGCGATACTGATACTAATTTTTTTGGTAGAATTCTTGTGCTAGTTCGTTAGAGAAATATGGTGTTGGTTCTTGCGGTCCCCGTGGTTTCTATGGAACAATTGGTAATGTTCGTTTGGACTAGCTTTCGGAAATCAGTTTTACTGTATTTGAATGATATTTCTAAAGTGGGTATGTTTTGTTGTTTGCAGACGTGCACCTTGACTGTGAGGAAAGGATTTCAAAGTTTCTTGGCACTTCTGATTCAGTGCTCTATTCGTATGGGATTTCTACTATTTTCAGTGTTATTCCAGCTTTTTGCAAGAAAGGAGACATTATTGTGGCGTGAGTATACTTCTCTTCTCTCATCATTGCATGATTATATCGAATTCTGCCCAGAAACTGAAGTGCCGAGAGCTCTTGTTTGACCTAATATGTTCATCTAACCATGCGTATGATATTACTAATTCAAAATTTTACTCAACTTCTTGACAATGCTTCTATTATGATAATCATTTAATAGGTTTTCGAGTATATAGTTTTGGGTTTCCAATTGGAATATTCTCTTTATCTACATTCCAAAGTGGAAAGAATGAAGATATTTGCTCCCTCTCTCTTCCTCTCTCTAGATTTCGAGCAGAAAATTTTCACCTTTTTGCGTGTAAGAAAGGCTTTTGGGCAGTTCTAGGAAAGCTTTCCAAGGGTTACAGATTCTTTCTTATGCGAGGAAAGATCGGATTTGCACGCCCATGGCGAATAACAAGCTTCATTTTTCTTGTTTTCCAGTGATGAGGGTGTCCATTGGGGAGTTCAGAACGGTCTCTACCTGTCCAGGAGCACTGTCGTGTATTTCAAGCACAACGACATGGCATCACTGGAGAGTACTCTGGAGAGAATCACCAAGGGAAACAAGCGCGCAGAAAGGTTACGTCGCTACATCGTGGTGGAGGCTGTGTACCAGGTATCGTTGACCTCTCTACATGAACTTATTATAAACAGTTGGTAACGAGGACCAAGGTCAATGTGTGCAACTAGATCTTGCGACCCCTGGTTGGATTACATACCCTGACAGACGACTCTATGCGCTAGGTACGGCTCAGTGAAGTCAACACTTTGACTTCAGAAACCAGAGGGCTGCTTCGACAATGTCAGTGCATTTAGCTCATCAGTCACTTTGAAAAAAAAAAAGAAAGAAACTTGGCGTTGACCCCTCTCCTGTTGATGGGTTTAGCTGATACCCCTATCTGCTTCTATTTCACCTGTTCTTTAGACGAGTTTAATGGCTTCTAGTTAGTGATCATTATCTTCAGGTTATAACAGCATTCCTCTCTGAGTCGCCAATATATTTCTCTCTCTCTCTATGATTATTTCTTCATTCCCCTTAAGGTTCTGGAGATGGATCATAGCAGGGTCTCGGAGAAGGGCATGAGCCCTGAACCCAAAATCCTCAGATTTCACGAACCCAAATATCCTATGATCTTCGCTGTTGAATGGCAGAAATGGAGTAACTAGTCAACCTTCTCAGTACCCATGCATGATTTTGACTTTGATTAATGATTCCTCTTCTTTGACCGACTGCAGAACTCAGGCCAAGTGGCCCCGCTTGATGTGATCGTCAAACTGAAGGAGAGGTACCACTTCCGGGTCATCCTGGACGAAAGCAACTCCTTCGGCGTCCTCGGAAGCTCTGGCAGGGGCCTTTCTGAGCACTGCGGGGTCCCCGTGAGTTCCTCCGGCGATCGTTTGATTTATTATTTTCGTCCTCGATTATCTCATTATTCATCCATTCATACTTAATTTCTGATAAACCCAGATCAATAAGATCGACATAATCACGTCCGGGCTGGGGGGCGCCCTGGCGACCGATGGAGGCTTCTGTACTGGCAGCGTGAGAGTCGTCGATCACCAGGTAAGCAGTCGTCGATCACCATGTACCGGCGCGGTCGATTTCTTTGAATCCAGGTGTCGTTGACTTTCCATCTTCGTTGACTTTCAGCGTCTCAGTAGCTCTGGGTACGTCTTCTCCGCGTCGCTGCCCCCTTACCTGGCGAGCGCCGCCATCTCCGCCATTGACCACTTGGAGGAGAACCCTTCTCTCCTGGGTCAACTGAGGGAGAATATATCTCTGCTGCGGAGGGGTAAGTCTCGAGGAAGGAGCACTCTATCTAAATCGCCTCTAGATGTGGAAATCACTGGTTCTGACTGTCCTTTCCCATTGTTGCCATATTTGGAAAACCCAGAGCTGGAGGATGTACCCGGGTTGACCGTCTCGAGCAGCCCGCTGTCCCCCATGGTGTTTCTCACATTGAAGAGGTCAACTGGCTCCCCGAAGGCCGACCAGCAGCTTCTGGAGGACATTACCAACAGGGTAAGGCTGCGAGCCCGCCATGTTCCCGAGCTCTGGTCAACGCTGAGGAGGGTTTATCTGACGTCTGCTCCTCCTTCCTGCAGGCTCTGAAGGAAGACGGCGTCTTCATCGTGACCTCCAAAAGGTCAACTCTGGACAGGTGCCGCCTACCCATCGGCATAAGACTTTTCGTCTCCGCCGGCCACACACACGGCGATATCCTGAAGGCGTCGGCGTCGCTGAAGAGGGTGGCGGCGGCGGCGCTCTCGGAGCCCATCTGAGGGCTTGGGAGCAGCTGGCGGTTGACTTCATGGATTCGATGAAGGGCAGTAGAGATCTGGTCTCTGTGGTCCATGTGAATGCGTAGGTTAACGTTCTCTTCATATCTTCCTCTTCCCCCCTCCTTATTTTTCCCCTGTTTTTTTTTTATTGGAGTCTAGTTAATATAACCAGGACAATTCCTGTAAGATCATGAGGTCACCCCCTTATCCGGGTTCTGCTGCTTTCAAGACTATTTACCTGAAAAAGGAAATAATATGCTGTGCCTGACTTTCAATGCTTAGCTCCTCTCTCTCTCTCCCTCTCCCTCTCTCTCTCTCTCTACACGTGGAAAACTGTATGTCTATAAATATAGATAATAAATGGTTTTATTCCAATGAATCTGATATTTCACTTGATGTGTGTTCTTTCGAGTATAGCGAGGTATGGGATGATAATCTTCATTCTATTTTTCAGGTGAGATAATAAGAAAATCGGAGAGGGTTTTGGACCAGGGAATGAGCTTTTTATATGTATGTATATATGGGCGTGTGTGTGTGTGTGTAAGAGAGAGAGAGAGAGGAGAGAGGAGAGAGGAGAGAGGGAGGGAGGGAGGGAGGGAGGGAGAGGGAGAAACAGAGAGAGAGAGAGAGAGAGAGAGGAGGGCTTAAGTTATTTGTAAAAGAAGAACGACAGGTTTATGGAGAGGTAACCCCACCTGCGGTGTCTGTATCGCGAAGAAGGTGAAGCAAGAGAAGAGGGAGATGCAGCTGCTATCTTCTTTCGCTTTATCCGTTCCGCCTTCGGCAGGCTCTCGTCGTCCTCCTCCCACTCCTCTCTGCGCTTCCTCGGCCACCGCCATGGCGACGGCCTTGCTCCCTCTCCCTCGCGTCTGCTCCTTAGCCGACAAAGGCGGAAGCTTCTCCTCCTCTCTTTTTCATCCTCTCTCTTCCTCCGTCGCCTTCTCTTCCCAGCCGTTTCTCCGCCGGGAACGCCTCTCCCTCCGCAATGCGAGGCCCTTCACCGTGAAGGCCATGGCCCCTCCGAAGCCCGGAGGCAAAGCCAAGAAGGGTGAGGAATTTCCCCTTCTTGGTCCCCCCGGATTTCCCCTTCTTCATCGTGTCTTTCGTTTGATGGTTCGTTCCTGGGCCTCTCGGCCTCTGCAGTGGTTGGAGTGGTGAAGCTTGCCCTGGAGGCGGGGAAGGCCACTCCGGCGCCGCCTGTGGGCCCGGCGCTGGGATCGAAGGGCGTGAATATCATGGCGTTCTGCAAAGAGTACAACGCGAAGACGGCCGAGAAGGCGGGCTATGTGATTCCCGTCGAGATTACCGTCTACGATGTGAGTCCTCTTCTCGTTCTTCTTCCAGGATCAGACGCTCATCATTCCTCAACAATCCATTTAGTTACTTCCTCTCGTGTGAGTCTAATTCAGGCGTGTCGAACTCCGTTTCTGTGGGCAGGATAAGAGTTTCACCTTCGTTCTTAAGACTCCACCCGCCTCGGTTCTGCTACTCAAAGCAGCAGGTACGGCCACTTCTTTGAAGGAACCGAGGACTGTTTGGTGCATAACTTCTTTTGTGCTCCCTTCTCCTCCGATATTTCTCCATGTTTCTCTATTTCTTCGAGAGATGGATGTAGAATGGGTGTGATCCTTCTCCTGATTAGTGGTAGCGGCGGAGAGAAATGAAACAAGATCAAATATTATATGTGCAGATAGATTCGGCTGAACATATCGATTTCATTAGAATATGGAATTTCAGCCGTTTGGGTATTACTTTTGAGCAGCAAGGATCCAGATTTCTCTGCACAATACTGAAACAAATCGATTGGATGAGATGGGTTAGACAATGTTATGATCTAAACTAGCGAAGATGTTTTTTTTTCCATGTTTCTCTATTTCGTCGAGAGATGGATGTAGATTGGGTGAGATATTTCTGCTGATTAGTGGTAGCGGCGGAGATAAATGAAAGAAGATCAAGTATTACAAGTCTCGATTTCATTAGAAAGAAAATGAGTGGATGAGATGGGTTAGATGATGTTATGATCTCCCGTTGTTATTTCTCTTCAGATGGAAGAACAACGGGTCCCTTGTGATTCCTCCGGAGAGTAGTAAGATAATGCATGATAAATGGCCTCTGTTCTTCTCCTCATTTCCATTCTCCTCAGACTTCGCAGTGGCAGCTGTGTAGATTGCTTTCACTCATGCAAATCTCTCTCTTCTCGCTGTCGTTGTCGTCGTCGTCTGTGTGAATTGGTCAACGATGGGACGGATATTTGATCTAGCCAGTATACCTGATCAGGCAGTTGCAGAGGAATAAGGGGACCGCACCATGGTGATATAACTTAGTTTGACCGGCCTAAGTTCATGAGTCATTCCTCAGAAAGATGTTGCTGCTAATTATATACTTAATGGTGATTTTTTCCTTATTTTGTACCCATTTTCCTTGGTCAAACCAAATATTATTCTCTGGTTTGATGAAAAAAAAGGTCAAATTTCTTGTTTTTGACATGATTTTTTTATATTTTTATATTTTAACAACCTCAAGAACCCAACAAAGGTAGGTTATGGATTGCTTTTGAATGAAGGAAGGGCACAGAGGGCTGAAGATCAAGAAAGAAAAACCCTAGTTCTTCCCCGTCACTAACAGCCGGGCCTCTGTGTTTTCTGTCAAACAGGGGTTGAGAAGGGTTCTAACGAGCCGAATCGGCAGAAGGTGGGGAAAGTGACCATCGACCAGGTGAAGGCGATAGCCACCGAGAAGCTCCCCGATCTGAACTGCACGACCTTGGAGTCGGCCATGAGGATCATCGCCGGCACGGCCGCCAACATGGGCATCGACGTCGACCCACCCATTCTCGAACCCAAGAAGAAGGTCGTCCTGTAGAGCGTGGGGGCTTCTGGGCTCTTTCCCTCTTTCCCTCCCCGCCGCCCCTCCCCCCCCAATTCTTCTGTTCATTTGCCTTCGCCTTCACTGTGAATCGGGAGTTCAGAAAAATTTTGTTTGTGCACTCTGAGATCATCTACTAACGCGTCTCTGCCCGCCCCTTTGATCCTCCTTACGACACTTCTGGTTGTTGTGAGATCATATGCTAACGTCGGGAGGCAGAGAGAGAGAGAGAGAGAGAGAGAGAGCTTGATGTGGGTTCCTAATTTTTATAGTCAACGCCTTCATTTGTGGAGTTTGTCAGTGGACCCCGTCTTCTGAAGTAGCGTAGGTCGATTCGGGGCTATTCTTCGTTTGCACATCCCTCAAGATGATGTAATATCTCAAGCTTTAATTGGACATGTTGACTGTAAATATTCACGTGACTTTCGTTGACTGTGGTAGTGGCTGGAAGGACTAATTTGCCCGAGTTTTCAGTTGGGATCATGTCTCTAAAATAATAACAAAGTCAACAATGTTCAACTTGAGAGCAATAATACTCATCTCCCAGGTCAACGCACTTGAGAGCCCGTGGACAGGTGCATCTCTTAAAATAGGGATGAGAAACACGAGAGGGCAATCCCTCTCTCTCTCTCTCCCCTTCCGTCTCCCGCGCCCCCTCCTCCGGTGTCAGATAGTAAAATTTGTACATTATTCTATCTCTGATTTGACGTCACACAGAACTCCTTGCAGCACAAGGTGTTGCTGCGATATGATCGTGATCTCTCGGGTAGGCAGAGAGAGAGAGATAGAGAAAGAGAGAGAGAGAGAGAGAGAGATAGAGAAAGAGAGAGAGAGAGAGAGGTTTGCTCTGAGTCTACAGGATGAGTCCCCCCTTCTCGTCGCCACGATCTTCACTTCCGGCCGGCTCTGCAAATTCCATCCCTCTACTCGATACTGGCCGGACCTGCCACCGGCCACAGCTGTACTGGTCCACAGTCTTCTGCTGCAGTAACCCTAGTGGGCTAGCTCGCAGGGACCGCTCCATTACGTAAGGAAGCTAGCGAGAGAGAGAGAAAGAGACCAATGTTTCTCCCCCGAGCAGCGTCTGGAATCTGACCTACAGCAGAAAGTGCTCCAAGCTTGCCAGTCCTCGGGTCAACCGCCCTCCCGGAGGTCAGATTCCCTGCACGCCCCTCCTTCCATGTTAGTTTGACGAGTTTGCCATGGATGCTCGGGGAGTGAGGAGGAGCCTCCTCCGGTGACCCTCTCTCTCCCCCTCTGCGCATCTATCGTCTATATATTGGCCGCCGCCGAAGCTCCGGTAGTAAAAGTCAACGAGCCCCATTGGAAAAAATTAGGCACAGTACCGTGAGAAGATAGATGGAAGCATCAGCCACCCTCCATCCTCCGGCTGCGCTGGACCGTCGCAGAGTCAAATTCCTCTCTGGGTCAACTCAGCACGAGGAGTTGATGAAGGAGAAGATCTGATGCGCCGCCGCCGCAATCTGGTCGGCCGAGCACAGCGCACACTGCTCCTCCATCTGCCAAACCCGGGCAAAAGCTTGAGCAGGCGAAGGTTTTTCTTACTACTTCTGTACAATCATGGCGGTGGATTAGGGTTTTGCTTACCTTTAGGTTGAAGCAGTAGAAGACGGAGTCGTCGAGGGAGGTGACGTTGAGATGGAGCACCGTCAGATGGAGCTCCTCCAGCGCCGCCACGGCCCTCAGAAGCTGCGCCGGCCGCCGCTGCGTCAGCACTCTAAGGTTCACGTGGGCCTGCACCACCGTGGCCTCCACGTCCGCCACCGCCGTGGTCCTCCGCCCGCCGGCGGCGACGCCGCCGCCGTAGCACCCCTCGGCGGGTTCTTCCTCCTCTGCCTTCGAAGCACCGAAGGGGGACGACGCCGATGAAGATAACGACGCCGGCGAGGTGGCAGCGGGAAACGGTGACGTGTACGTCGTGTACTGCGGCGAAGCGAAGAAGTCGCGGAAAGGGGCGGTGGAGGCGCCGCCGCCGCCGCCGCCGCCGCCGCTCCATCTCGAGCGCCGCTGCTTCTCAGCCTGGAGCGACTGGAGCAGCTGCTCCAGCTCTTTAACAAAGTCAATGGCGCCGCCCACGATCGAAGCCTGGTCTCCCTGAGAGGTGAAACCAGTCAACCCAACCACAACCGCCCGGTACGTAAAAATCACGAGAGACGTTGACCAAACGGGCGATGGCGTTGACGTACGCGTTGGACGAACGAGGGGGGCATGAGGGAACGCAGGGAGGTGAGGTGGTCGTTCATAAGCCGCCGGCGGTTGCGCTCCACCGCAATGTGCGTCATCCTCTGGCTCTCTACCTCCTCCACGTTCCTCGCGGTCCGTCGCAATCTCTTCCGCTTCCTCTTCGCCGCCGCCGGCCCTTCTCTCTTTCCCACCACGGCGGCGCCGCCGGTGGCGACGGTCTTCGCAGCGGCGGCGGCGGCGCCGCTGGGCTCCTGCTTGGACATCGACTCCGATGTGTGGGTGACGCAGCTGTCCAGCTCCCGGCACCAAGGCTCGGCTTCGGGGGGCCACTCCTCGCCGCCCCACGGCGGCGGCGGTGGCGGCGGATGGTACACCGGCGGGCGGCGGAGGCGCTCCTCCTGCAGCCTCAGTAGCAGCTGGAAGGCGCCGGGCTCCGGCGGAGCAGCTCGCTGGTCTTGTTCCTCCAGGAGCATGTGGAGGAAGGGCATCTGGAGGTGATGGTGCGACGCCATGAAGCCCTCTTCTTCCTCTCCGCGGGACTGTTCTCAGAGAAGAACCGAGCCAAAAAAAATTCAACACAGTGAAGAAGATCAGCCTCCATGGCTGGCCGGATAATTCCGCAGGAAGAAGAATAAGAAGAAGAAGAGGGACGGAGAGGTACATAAGACTCACGATTTGATTGATGTGCCCTTGTAGCATGGAGGCGGGTTGGTGGAGGAGGTACAGAGAGAGACTCCGCCCCCCCTCTCTCTCTCTCTCTAGCTTTCTTCCCCGTGTTTCTTTAAGAGGAGGGAATCAACTCCAGTAGCTTCCTGTCATTCCCCTCCATGGACAGCGGCCCAGAATACCTGGAGAAGTAAATGCAGCGGGCGGCGACGACGTCGGGGGAGGTGATGGGGGGAGAGGAGGTAGGTGGAAAGCTTGATGGGGGAGGGGGGAGCCGAGAAAGAGGAGGCCTTGGAGGTAGTGAGAAATGGAAACTGTCGATAGGACTGGATAAATAACCCCCACGAGCAAACCCACCTCGCCGTGGACGCTGATGAGCTTTTAGAGAGAGAGAGACGGGATTACAGACGAGAGAGACTGCCCCTCAGCTAGGGTAGCAGATTGCTCCTGTATGCATCATTGCTGCCTGTTGGGTAGCAGAGTTGTCCTCCTGCTGGGTCTGTCCTTGGCGAGCCCACAGTCTCTCTCTTCTCTCTCTATCTCCTCGATAAAAAAGCAGGCTGAATAGAGATCACCAGATTGCGCGGGTGAAACCCTGGTTTTGACCTCGGCTCTGACGAGGGTCTTCGCATCCCCACCGTCCGTTCGGCGTGGATCCGCCGCAACGAATATATCTGAAAAGGACGCAGCAGTAAGAAAAAAAAGGGTCCCCTCTGAAGGTCCTCTGCATGGCTACTGTCAGCGCCCTCCGGGGAGTCCTGACACCATTGCTGTAAAGCTCTCTGGGTTGACCTCCTTCCTCCCTCCGTCCCTCCGTCCCTCCGTCCCTCACTCCCTCCGTCCCTCACTCCCTCCGTCCTCCCTCTCCGTCCCTCGCAAACCACTTCCCCTCGTACTCACTCCCCTGATCCTACTGTAACAAGCTAGCGAGAGCGAGAGAGAGAGAGAGAGAGAGAGAGAGAGAGAGAGCGAGAGAGCGAGAGGGGGGGGTCGTCCATGATGGGGAATCTTCCAGCGCTAAGGGCCATTGTCCATAGTTGCAGAGGAGTGTTCAACCACGACGGGTGCGGACGAGCTCGCCGGAGAAGAAGACGTTTTCAGCGAGAGAGAGAGAGAGAGAGAGAGAGAGAGAGAGAGAGAGAGGGAGGAGATTACCGCGCAGGAAAACGGTGAGAAAGCGGCATATAATATGGCGGATAAATCAGCCGGAAGAAGTAGTGACCCTGCGGGAACCGCGAGAGGCGACAAAACTTTGGCAGTGGGCACGGCGCGCAGAGAGAGAGAGATGAAGGTAACCGCAGCAAGTAGACAGAGGAAATTATGAATGGGTACGTCTGCGGCGGTGAGGGGATCGATCTTCCGATGGGGATCTCGTCCTCGAATTCTTCTTCTGCCCAATCTTGTAAATTGAACCAGAGATAGAGACCAGAGACTGGATACGTGAGAGTAAGAGCAGAAGATTTCAAGCATCTTATCATCTCTGCAACCTCATCTCCCCTCTGCTTCTACAATCCCGGAGCAATCCTGGGCCTTCGTCTCCTCTTCTTCCTCCCTCTTTCGCCTTGTCCTCAGAGGAAGCCAAGCCTTCGCCGATCTCAGTGGTAAGGTACCGCGCACTTTCGTGGAACCGAGAAAACCGTCCGCGGCCCATCAAATTTTGAAATCTGATTCCGCCGTACGCGAACGATCCTGTTTGGGGGAACTTCGCGGAATTGGATTCTCAGTGCCAGTCAGCTCTCCCAACGGCGCCGTGTCGTTGGCCGCTCGGATCGCAGTCGGGCCCACTCTCCGTGCAGGTTCCACGTCATCGTGGACTTCGTGGCGTGGATTTCCCGCCGCCTGACATTTCCGAAAACGACCCTCCTCTGTCTGTCTTAGCCTGATCGCTGACCGGCTATAGCCGGTGGGCTAGCCACGTGGCAAGAATAGCGCGAAAGGGCTCACCCGTTCCTCCCGCGGGCCCCACGATTTGTGGCCTGGAACCGGACACTTTTACGCGGCTCCCGCGGCCTCACAAAAGAGTACGGCAGCCATATTATCTTCCACGGGTGGCGTTAACTGAAATACCTAAACTGCCCTCCAACCCTGGACCTGTTCGTGGTCTGGAAGTGCTCCCTCCCTCCTCCCACGATGCCCTTGCGACCCTTCTGGCAAAAAGCGCAGCCCGAGCTCACGCTGGCCACTAAAAAGCCGCCACTTGGCGCGATCTGGGAGCCTCCCACGCTCTCTTCTCCAGGAATTTTCCCTACTCGGAAATCCGGCAGAAAAGATAGTGGCTGAGATTTATCCAGTTCCTCTCCCCCTCCCCCGAGCTGGTTTTAGCGGCTCCTGGCCCCAGACCTCGTCTCTCTTCTTCGTCTGCTCCGCCCAAGGGCCAAGTGCTGGAGATCGGTCGCAGCGGAGGGGCTCTGATCTGGACGCAGGGCAGCTGCACGGGGGAGGACTCGTGGGAGAATTGGGAGAGAGGGAAGCGCGGCGATGAGAAAGAGAAGAAGAAGAGAGGATTAGAGGTGGTCTTTGCTTTTTCTTTCAAGCGTAGGTCCCCCGGAAGTACGGTCTGGTCTTCTCTCGGATCTAGAGTCTAAGGGTTCTGGGGAGGTGACTTGGCGCCGCCTTTTTTTGATCTTTGTTTGTCCTGCTCGTCCGGCAGCGGAGCCACAGTGGCGCCGGATTTGATCTGGTGAGGAATCAGAAACGGTCCTTTTGGTTGGTTCTGTGATTTTTCTTTTGGATGTCAGCTGCTTGCGGATGGTGCTCGTTTTGCAGTTTAGTTTTTTTTGAGTCATGAGGTATTATTTGTCTCATCTGGTTGAGCGTCTGGTTGGAGACATGGAAGGAGGATGCATACTCGTTGTAGAAGATATGAAGTGAGCTGGTCCGCGCTTTTTGCTCTTTTTCGTGTAAACTGCGGTGATGGAGGCATGTTCCTCTGGAGAGGACTTGATCGTAAAGGTAGTGTCCTGCCGGAATTCTTAATACCGTTTTAAGTCTAAATAGTTCTCAGTTGATAATTTTAGTTAGTTTCTGTTGTTGACATGGATGTAGGCAAGGAAACCATACACTATTACAAAACAGCGGGAGAGGTGGACCGAGGAGGAGCACAACAGGTTTCTGGAAGCTTTGAAACTATACGGAAGAGCTTGGCAGCGAATTGAAGGTTAGTCGATGGAAAATATTCTCCTCCCTTTCTCACCAAGAAAATGAATCTTTTGGATTTGCATAAATTCATGTGCTACAATCTGACAAGTGAATCTTATTCGTTCTGAATTGGGCACTTGTTCAGGGGTTGACATCCACAAGGGGGTGGTGACGTTGTAGCATTTTTTAAGCATTAAAGATCATTGATTCTTGCATGATAAAATCTTTCCACCGTGAAAATTTTTGAGTATCTTGGGCATTGAACAGAGCATATTGGCACAAAGACGGCTGTACAAATAAGAAGTCACGCACAAAAGTTCTTCTCAAAGGTGTGAGATTTTCGCTGTGTTGGTAAATCAAGCTTTATTTCTTCCTACTTTTACACACGTTAATTATGAAAGTAGGAGAAAAAATTGAGTTAAACATTATTTTCGTTGCTAATTATGTTGTTGTGTACTCTTTAACGTTTACTTTCGTGATATCGTATAGTTCGTTTGTGATGCATGCTGCCTCTATTGGAATTTTTACTAAATCAATGAGTATTTTTTCCGAGACTGCGGATCATGGTCAGAAATATGTTTAACTTTAGATTTATCTTTGTTGCTGCTCTGATTTCTTTTTACCAAGAACTGTTTAGGGTTCATTCCATGCCTATATGCAGGTCGATGGTAACATGGAGAGGGAACCATCCAGACCAAATATTTATTTATGAAGAAAACAATTCCAGCATAGCATGTTCTATCGTTGTCAAGTTAGATGTTTTTATTTATTCATTAAGGATAATTAGCATCCTAATTCAAGTTCATGTAGTTAGCTGTTAGACGGTGTCTGGGAGTATCAATACATTTGCTGCTATATGCTTAATTTGGGAATCATCAGAGTAGTTTTGTAAGAGGAACCTAGGATAGGTAATTGGAATGACTCCTACGTCATCAGTAAGTCTTATGATCAACCGAAGGAGAATTTCATAGCCCATAGTGGTTTGAATTCAAGAAGACCGCCTGATTGACCGGGTTTGATCTTAATCCAAATCAGGATTGTATTGAACCAAATTGCCAATACAACTGAAATGAGAGCCTAGTAAATTTCGTATTACCATTTCCATGTTGATTTGGCTCAGATGACTCAACACTTGTCAACAGCTTAAAGATCTTTCACAGCGGTTATTTAAGATTTTTTTAGTCAGATAAATCATTAGAGTAGCTTAGACAAACCTTCCATTTTTCCTCCGTAATGATCAACTTAAGGTTACGAATCTTCATTTATATACTACGTCCACTTAGGATTTATTTTTAGCTGTATTCTCAGAGATTCCATTGTTGGAAGTCACAAGTCCAAGGAATTTCGTCCCCGTCAAAGTTTGTCTGTGCTGATGTTTAGGATTCCACTTTTGAGACAGTAAACTTTTGGAGAGAATTTTGAATTTTTACTTTTGACAGCTTGATAATCCATAGACATAGTGAAAACATACTTAGAATATATGAAACTTGGTCTTTAAAATCCTTCAATGTCGTAAAAATACTGGGCTGATTGTATCGAGTTCTCAAGTGAAATATGCATGACAATCATGCAAAATCATACTCTATATTTTCAATTATTCTCATTTCGAGTAGAGCTTGAATAGGATAAATCTGCGAACAACCTCAAAATTTATGGATGAAAATGGAGTACCCATAGTGACACACTCCCTGGAAACTGTTTCTATCGAGTCTTGAAACCATGTGTTCGACAGTAAATGATCGAAGATCGTACTCTAATGCGCACTAGAGTTGGTATGTGCTGTTATGAATTAATAATAACCTGAGTCAAAGTCTCAACTCATCATGGAAAGCATTCAATAAATTCTTAATCAGATGAATACCATATCTTATACTCATCTGATGCTGGTGCCACACTCTAAGGTTTCGTTATAATTGAATAGTAAGCTCTGTCACATTATTTTATTAATCCCAATAATTCATTCAACGAAAACACGCCACGACAGGCCAATGGTAACGTCTATAAATTGTCACTTATTATATTTATAATTTTTCAATCACGTTTTTAGTTTTTGCCTTCTAGAATGGTACTTGAGCAGATATGTGTCTGTCCCTTCGTAGATTGTATTCCCTCTTTTCACTTGTATCTCCTCTCCATAACACTCTAAAAATTTCCCATTTTTCTCTTGTAATAAGGTGATTAACGGATAATAATATTAGGCAGAGAGTATCTCCTCTCCTCTTCCTCCTCCTCCTCTAGATCCACCTTCCTACACCTAGAGGTGGGGTATTGGAGGGTATGATCCTTTGAACTGGATCAAATTTGGGGAAGAGGTGTGGGAGCGGGCAGTGGGAAACAAGGCTTTTCCCATTGCTCTCTGCCAGGGATGAGGATAATCTTGCATACCTCTCTGGCCAGCGGATTTAGGCCAATCCAGACTATAACCCCGTGTAAACTCAGAACCATCTATGTACCCTGTGGGCGTGAGGTTAGTCCAGTCCATTAGGCAGATCAATTTCTAGTTAAAAAATTAATATATGATTGGGAAGATGGTGAGAAATAGAAACAGGAAGATTGGATAATTCATGATTACCGTGGGAAATTATGGAACACATTTTTAACCTGAACTGTAGGAAATCGAGCTGTCTCTAACTTTTAGAGCTAAATCTTCTGTATTGCATCATAAAGTTGAACCATAGGATTGGCGCTTGGTCATTATGCTACTTTTCTCAACAGATGTGGTGATTTTGTATCATCATCATCCTATGGTCTTCTATGGCGGGTGTCCGTTTTGTTGAAAATTAGGCCGTTACTGTCCCTGCTTAAATTGCCACTTCCAAAGCAATTCTGGAAGTCTTTTGTCATTTTCTTCGATATAAATAGAACAAATACAGCTAAAACAGCTACAAAACATTCATCCAGGATACGATGGTGTGAGCTTCAAAGTGGATAAAGTGGTTAAGTACGCAAACTTTCAATCTCACGCAGGAAAATCGTCAAAAATTCCCCTTAGGACTTTCCATTTGAAGGTTATCCTTTCCCAACTCAAGTTAAAGCAACATGATTCTTAACTGCTTTCTCCCGGGGGGGGGGGCCAAAAACAGGTAAGAACCTCGATCCTACCTTATACTAGAAATTTCATGCTCTATACCCATGAAAACAAATGAAGGAGGTCAGCCTTTCTATCTTCATATCTGATTTAAAGTGGACGAATACTTTCATTCTTCATAGCAAATCCCGCTTGAATGGAGAAGAAATTTATTTCTTCAGTCCTTGGAGAAATACTTGGGCCGTGCCATTCGAAAGATGACCAGATGGGAGAATTGCCCACTTTGTTATTCATACTCTTATATTGTGGAGGGAAAAGCATGGAAGCATTACAGATCTGCAGATATGAGCCAGACATAATCACTTATTTTTGAGCTTTTTCTTTCCTGGTAAGACGCATTTGAATGTGTGGGATATGCTTTCTTTTGAATGTTCTTGATTTTTTGTGCTGAAGACCACTCTTAGTTTATTTTATCAAGCTTGATATAACGATGCGTTCGATTTCTAATAGAAAACTTACTTCCAGTTAGAAAAAGAAGCCGTATCTAAAGGCATTCCTTTGGGACAAGTTCATGATATAGAGATTCCTCCTCCACGCCCTAAACGAAAACCGACCAATCCATATCCTCGAAAGATTGGTGTTGGCACCGCGTGCCCGTCTGGGGGAGGAAAAGACGATATACCATTAACATATATTTCTTCTTTACATTCCAAGGAAAAAGCAGAAGACCTGCGACGCGATTCTCATGACGAGGTACGAACCCCCCACCGTCTCTTCCTCCCCACCAACCCTCTTTTCCCTCTCTAACCTCTGGCTCCTGTTTATTTCTCCTTCTTATCAGAAACAGGCAGGAACGAAATCATTGAAAAGAACGAAAGAGACTTGTAGTGATAGCAAGTCCTCAGGGGCCCTCTCCCTCTTCCACGAGGGGCCATGTCCTTCCACCCCTTCCTCAAGCAAATCCACCGTCGACCCCCGTACCCCCCTGCTGAAGGAACCCAAAAACAGCCCCACAGTGAATCAGCCTCCCCCCACAGACACACAGAAGAATCCCAGGGCTCCAGACATGGCAGCTATGGACGTCAGAAAGCATGGTGATGGACCTACTAGCGTCGGCGCTCAGGTCAAATTATCCCAAGAAAGAACATCCGGGCTGGTAACCAACGAGCTTAAAGGCAAGATGAGCTGCCCGAAGCAGATCACGGTGTACCCTCTGGAGGGTGATAACAGCGGAAATCCGAGAAGGGGAGTCTCTGAAGTCTGCAACCACGCGGGAGCCCATTCAAACCCCAGCCTGGTCGCCATTCCCTCTCCATCTGCCGTGACCTCTGCTCATCAAGCTTTCCCAGCTTTCCCTCCTCCCTTCGCCCAATTCTGCTGCACTCAAGACGTCTACAGATCCTTCCCCAACATCCCATCCACATTCTCCAGCCACCTGATGTCAACGCTGCTTCAGAATCCGGCGGCCCATGCAGCGGCCAGCCTGGCGGCTTCCTTCTGGTTGACTTCCGACGTCGAAGCCTCCAGTGATTCTGCGCCGGAGACCTTCAGCGGCAGGCAGATGAGCTCCCCTCCTCCTAGCATGGCGGCGATCGCTGCCGCCACCGTCGCAGCGGCGTCCGCGTGGTGGGCCACCCACGGCCCACTGCCATTCTGCTACCCTTCCTTCAACAGCTGCTTCGCATTTGCTCCAGCGCCGCCCACAAGCGCCGCCCCGAGGACTGAAACTGCTCCAGGCACGCAGGACGGGGACAACAAAGAGGAGGTCTCCGATGCCCTGGAAGCAAAGGCGTCGCCTTTATCGTCCACAGACTCCAACCCAAGTGGGAAAGGAGGGAGCCCAGGGGAGAGGGAAGAGAAAGCCGGAGGCCCACCGCAGAACCAGCTGAACTCGGCGCCGGACTCTTCTGGGCTCGAAGAATCCGTCGGAGGGAAGGGGAAAAACCAGGTTGATCGCTCTTCTTGCGGCTCCAACACCCCCGGCAGCGAAGTGGAAACAGATACTGTGCAGGCCAGCCTGGACAAGGGAGAGGAAGAGCCCAAAGAGGATGATCTCTCCGTTCATCCCCAGGCCGTTGACCCGAATGGCCGCAGGGCGAGGAGCAGCGTCGGCAACGTGGCCTCCGACCCATGGAAAGAAGTCTCCAAGGAGGTGTGCCCATCTAGGAGTTTCTTCGAAAATAGATACCACACAGAGCTTCAGAGCTTCTTCTGCTGCTTCTTCTTCCTCCTTTTCTCTGATAGTTCCTTCCTTCCAGGGCCGGCTCGCCTTTCAAGCGCTCTTCTCCAGAGAAGTGCTCCCGCAGAGCTTCTCGCCCCCGCAGGGCGAGGACGGCAAGGAGGAGAACGTCGCAGCGCCAGGAGCAGCAGCTGCCTCACTGCCGCCCCCCGAAGTCAACCACCATGACCACGCCCGCGTTTTCCATGCAGTTGACAAGAACTCTTCCACCCGTGAGGAGGACAAGGAGCGCAGCGCAGACAGAGGAGGCCCTCCCCCCAGCGAGGTGGGTCAATGGCGGCTGAAGTCGCACTGCACGGGGTTTAAGCCTTACAAGAGGTGCTCGATGGAGGCCAAGGAGACCAAGACCGCGCCCGACGAGGACAAATGTAACAAGAGAATACGTTTGGAGGGTGAGGCCTCGATGTGACTGTTCCCCCGCCCGGTTGATTATCTCCGGTAGGCTCTTTCTCCCTCTCCCTCCATGAACTCGATCGATCGTCCTCTTCGCATCCATTCTGTGGCTCGACGTCGAGACCTGGACTTGCGCGAGCTGCCGTTTTTCGTCTCATATTCTTTTGCACGGGATCTCTCCCATATTATATAGCAGCAGCGGGGTCCAAGTGCACAGAGATCATCACTAGGGGATTCCGGCTGGCTGGTTGGCTTCCTGGCTGGCGATGTCGAGAATCTGTAAGTACCCCCTTCGCCCTGCCTCTCCCGTGCATAGTCTGTAAAAATAGGTACTTTCTCTGAAGAACTGGTGACCATGGTTGGAACAAGATTGAACTTTTCTGCTTCATACTTGTTGATTGGTTTGAGTTCCGAGCTCAGTCTTACCGTTCTTCTCTCTCTGTCTGTCTCTCTGTGGGCTCTTTCTTGGTCCGAGTCTAAGAATGTGGGCTGGGTCACGCTGGGCTTCTGGAGTAGGCGGCTCATTAGCCTTACCCACTTCCACCTGCCTGCCTCCCTCCCTGCCTGCCACTTTTCTCGTTCTCTGACCAGATGTGGGCTTTCCTCTCTCATCCACATCTTTTTCTCTTCCGGGCTCGTCTTTTATGGCCCAGGTCTGCGAACGTGGGCTGTAAATCAGGTGTTCAAGTTAGCGTGCACAGGTAGAGAGGGAGGGAGGGAGAGAGAGAGAGAGAGAGAGAGAGAGAGAGAGACGACCTGCTCGTGAGGAGTTGATGGGCACATAACAGAGTCCCTCGTCTAATCATCACCAAAAGCCCAGAATAGGCCCAATAAGGCGCAAAGGCTGGAAGACCCCTTGAGTGGGAGTGCTGCCACTGGAGTGACCTTTTGGGAAATTCTTTCAAGAATCGTTTGCACAAAAAAATATAATATCATTACAATGTTCAGTCCATTTTAATATTATTCTTTGAACAACTTACCACCCTGATGCTAGCTAAGCATCTTCACCAAGGTGTACTCAGTCTATGTAGCAGTACTAAGATTCGTCCTAAGAAGGGGCTAGGTCTAAGTGCCTATCACCCACACCCAGAAGGGTAAAGATGTGTTTAGAGCTAGAGCAGTATCACGACAGGTAAACTCCCTTGAGGAGGGGTTAGACTTCAAGTTGCAATGCATGGGCCTGAAGGTACCTTGGTGAGTGACCATTCAGAACAATTCGAATTGCTTTTCTTGCATATATCTGATGTAGGAGGATTTTTTTGTATAGTAGTAATAAGCCCCTTTGACTTCTCTTCATCTGCAAAGAATTCTAGACGCAAATGAATCCGCAGAGGCAAAGGGCTGATCTTTGAATAGGAAAAGGAATGGATCCGCAGGGTCCCAAAGGAATTGGCTTATTCGAAAAAAGCCTTGTTCTTTGACTAGGCTCAAGCACCGCTAAGGGGCGAGAGAGAGATAATAAAAAAAAAAAGAAGAAGCAAAGGGTAGGTCAAAAAACTAGATAAAGCGATTTGGCGGGTCGGACCACTTTTATTCCACAAGGGACGAAGATAACCTTGGGCTTGAAAGAATGGTCCTTCGCATGAGCCCAGTAGAGATCGACCGAGCCCAAACTTCCATTCTCGGAACTGGGCTCAAGGCCAGGCTTGGACTGCACTAAGATGGGCCGGACAAGTTGGGCCCGGGCCAATAAGATATGGTCCAAATCGCCCAAAACCCAACTTGCATCGGGTTGGGCTCAAGACCGGTCACGACCCAATTCAGATAGAACTTTTGGGCCTTGCCCCCCCCCCCCTTCCTCATCTTCTCTCCAGAGCGAGAGAGCGAGAGAGAGAGAGAGAGAGAGAGAGAGGGCTTCTCGCCTGCATGGTGGTGCTGACGTCGTCGTCTCCAATGAACGCACTCTCTTCGGGGCATCTCCTGCAGCTCCCAATGCAGTAAAAACTCAAAAGCTGGTACCCAATCTGCTTGGCAAGCAACAGTAGGAGGTCCCTTCCGACGGCTTTCCTCAGCTCAGTTTTATTGACAGAGGGAGAGAGAGAGAGAGAGAGAGAGAGTATGCCGTATAGCGCTCCTGTTCCTGTAGCTCGTCCCCTACCGTCCGAGAGGTATCGGCCAGGCTTTTGGCCCCGGATGTTCCCACAGTCGCGATCGCGGCTGTCCACACGATGAATATAAAGATTGTCTTTTTGTTCTTCCCAAGAGTTTAGGACTGGATCTGGAGGCAGAAACTGCCTGCTGCTCTCCTCGGAATTATCAGCTGACCTCGCTGTAGCATGCTGGCCGAATCAACGAAATCATAACTCAGCAGAGTTGAGTTAATGAACGTTTCTGGTCTTGCCAAGACGCGCATTCCCAGAAAGTGCGGATTCCTCTGGAGCGGACCAGGCATGGGGTGGGGAGGGAGGGAGGGAGAGAGAGAGAGAGCGAGAGCGAGAGATGGTGGAAAATCCGCAAGAGGATCAGAACATATGGAGAACTAAGGGTCACGGTCACGGGTAGCCCCCATCTACGTACGTGGTCCATGCATGAACCAAACCCCTACGACATTAGCTTGCACGCGACCTTAGCGTCGGTCCATATCAACTTATATACACGTGTATTATCTTATTGTACTAGTACATAGAGAGAGGGACTGGGGAGACAACGAGGGATATGGACGCACCTTTCTTTTGTCCTCTTCCCTTCTGTTACCCTCTCTCTATCTTCTGCTTTTAATCTTGGTTTTTCCTGTGATTGCTTCTTCGGTGCTATTGTTTCTTCGTCTCTCTCTCCCTCCCTCTCTCTCTATGTGCACATATATATATATATATATATATATATACGCATATATTTATGTGTATCTTAATGCATATGCGTAAGCGAGAGGTAAAATTGTAAAAATGAGCTAGAGAAGCTCTTGGTAGTAAATATTGAAGAAGGAAACGCTCGGCGGCAAAAGTCGCTAGTTTTCCTGGCAAACCCGAACATCAATCTGCGTCTCCGCAGAGGCTGCCGGGCTGGCCGTCCGGCAGCCCCTCGATTCCTCAGTTCAGGCACTGTAAGGAATTCAATTATGTAGATCGAGGATGATATCGAGCTTAGAGAAACCCACAGATTGGCACCGTCAGTGCTGGTGGTCCTCCCCTCTTCGCCCATCCCCTTCCCCTGGATTTGCAGGTGACGAGATGCACAGGGACCGCCTCCTTGGGATGGGGAGGGGTAGCAGGCAGCTAATCCGAGGCAGGATGATAAGAGCGAGAGAGAGAGAGAGAGAGAGAGAGAGAGAGAGAGAGCCCCACAGTGATCAGGACCACCCGTCCTGGTGAAATACAAAAGCAGAGAGCTTGAATTAATTCCTGGAAGAGCCACTGCACTAGCCAACAGCGTGATTATCTTGCAGTAACGAGCCTGACAGGAGGTTAACATAATTTGGAAGGGAAGGGATGGGAAAGGGTGGGGGGCGGGGGGGGCGGGGAGGGCGGTGGGGGCGGGCGGACAGTTCTAGGGTTCACCCCAATCTAACACGTAGATGCATGGAACATGCAGGATGGGCACGCTTCGTCACCCACTGGCTGGAAGATGACTGAGGAGGTCATGGATTGGCAAAGACCTATCCCCCGGGTTGTCTGTTGTTCCCTCACCTGACGCCTTTCAGGGCGAGCGGGGGAAGTCTCATTTCCAAGTTCACGGTTGAAGACATTCAAGTTAAGCGAGAAAAAAGCTCCATGAGATCGCAGTTTCAGAGAATTCTTCAGACCAGCGTCAGAACTCCGAGGCGCCTCCCTCTCCCTCTCCACCTTCTGGTCCTCCCGTCCTTCAAGTAACCCTTCCATTCTGCTCTGCTCTCTCTCTCTCTCTCTCTACACGAGTTCTTCAAGTTTTACTTCTCGTTGTGCCGATGGAAGGTCGGTGCAGACCCTCTGAATACGCGGATCAACACGACGGAGGGCCTATCCAATCTCACTCGGCACTTTCCCCTTTTCTTCAGCCCTTATTCTCTTTTGCTTTCTCGACGAGATATCTCGCTTACGGCTCTTGTTGCTCTTGAAGTCCTCCGAACAGGCCCTATCTCCCTTCGATCTAAGTCTGATCGAATCGAAGAAAGATTTCATTTTTTGATCATCAACTAGGGTTTCGGGATTCTCGCGGCAGCATATTCATGGTCCCCTCCGAGCGGTGTGACACACCTCAGAGTTGTGGCAGACCCCGCGAGGAGAGAGCACGAGGTTGCATGGTATGGTTGGGATGGAAAGGACGTCCAGGTGCTGTGCCAGTAACTTGGGAAGCGTTCCCACGTTCTCAGCCAGGAACTGAAGTATCGTCTTAGACGGGTGACGGCATTAGGACTGTGACCATGAGACGGAAGAACATCGATAGATAATTAGATTGTCTTTTCTGACGAATATATGTCTTAGTCCCAAGTTTGACTATTATTGTTTTCCGTGGGGTGATCTATACAGCCCAATTTCTAGGTCTTCCATCTGAAAAACGTAGAATACCGTAGAAAAATTGAAAAAAAGAGAATATATTTTTGTCAAACTCCAGGTCAATCCGGACAGAAATCGTAGGCTCCTGTAGTTTTACTTCATGCTTAACTTACAACACATCATGTGACTATTCTGGTGTTCTCATGGAGCTAATCACGGAGTCTGTCATCAAGAAAGTGGTATAAGGATAGGAGAGATGCCAGCATACCTGGTTCACGTCTAAATGTTGTCTTACCTGGCTCCAATGGCATGAATAGAAAACGACCCATTTTAGGGATGAGGGGGGTGGCGCGTGATCCTCGAGGTAAACCCACCCATTAATGCTGATTTTATACGTTCATAGTCTCCAAATAAAGAGATGCCTTCTACGGATGATGAGTCGAGGGAAATCCCATTGGTAACAACCAACAGTAGACATGATAGTCTCATGGAGGAACGCACGGCAGACTGACGGGCCCCTATTAACGCACCATACTCATCTCAGATGAGATCCACAGACGAAGATCTCCATCCCAAGAGAGACATTTATGAGGAAGACGCCCCCCCCTCCCTGAATTTGAGCATAAAGAGGAAAAGAAGGGAATTAAGGCTACGAAAAACAACCTAGTTCGTGACAAACGAGTGGAAAAGCATGAAAGGCATTTGACCAAAGAACTAGTTAGAATAATCAGTTTGAAGTGGAGACGATTCACTGCAACGTACTTCTTGTAGTACTTATCGAATTCTCTGAAACATCCACCACAATATGAATCTCTCATTATTTCTTTCGCAAACCAAACAACTGGTGTGGTTTATCCTCAAAGAAGATGATAATGAGATAGAGAGACGAATCCTTATTGACCGTGCCTTATCGATCGTGTGTGTGTGCTGCGAGAAATATTGATGATCCGCTAACATTTGACCATTCATCGCGATAACAGCAGTATAATAAACCGCATAACGAATTCAAACATAATACTTCGATCAATAAAATGATTAAAATGTGAACAACTCAGTAAATTATGTTAACATGCCAACGGTATAGACGTCTCACTCCATGAGGGAGAATACGCAGCGCACTGTTCTTATGCTTTCCCTCACAAGTGTAGAGTTCCCTTTCAGTCATTTCATATGGCCTATACTACCATACCACATGGCCAGGTCTTTCCCTCATCATCTACAGGGAGAGGTGACTGGACGCCATGCAAACCTATCATAATAGTTTTGGGAGTGACCAAGGGGAATTTAAATCTAGAAGCATGATATTTAAATTTTCAACTTGGAAGGCAGATACGTTTGGAGATATTATTGAGAATCAATAAACTATATCTCTTAATGATTAACTTTTGTCATGTCAGAAAACTAACTTTTATCTCCTTCAAGGTTTTTTTCCCAACCCTTTTATGCAATTTCACATTTTCCCATCGTGATATGAATGGTATACACGCTATCTGTGACATTTAGTGGAGAATACAATTGAGAACATAAGAGAAGTTATGTCAATTTCTATATTTTATAATCAATCATTTATGGTTACTGATGTTGCCTTAGCTTATTATCCATATCTTGCCCAATAAAATTGGAGCTCTCCCCGTTTCACTTCCCCATCTTTGTCGACTGGGTAAATGGAAAACTTATGCACGTTCAACTAGTTTTATGATTTTGAAAGGTGCACGAAGCACGGAGGAGATCGATATGAATTTTCTCAAAAATAGTGTACGGCTTTAACCAAAACCAGTGAAAAGGTTCCGACTAGAAAATGAGAAAACACAGAAAAGGGCTGGTGATACTCTTTCAATGAAACCCCCCTCCCTAGTCATTATTTCACCAGTTTAGTCATCTCATTGTTCCTTATTTGATAGGTTTATCAGTTTATATCCAGTAGAATAAATATAACGCAGATTCTATCAATCATAAGGTTATTATTGTAGCTCCACTCCGAGAAAATCTTATCATTTATCAGTATGGTAAGAGAACGGTATCCCCAAAATTTCATAAACTCTATAGCACCTGCGCCCAGGATCTTGAATCCCGTTGGCCAAACATTGAATATTCTCACATATCACGAAAACAGCCAGACTAACATTTGCTAATGACAGACCGTGTCCTCAAGAAAAATTGAATAACGAACAGCAGACAGGATGGAATATCCAATGACTTTGGCCTCATTTAATCTTGCGAAATGTGGGGAGATGCAACATATTCTTCTAACAAGCCTAGTAAAGGTATCCAAAATGGGTACGGTTTATCATATAATTACTCTAGATTGATGTTGACGAAGTAATCTTTCTTGTACGGGATACTGCCGTCGATATTTTAAAAAATGAAACTGTAGATCTCCTAGAGTTTCGTTAAGGACAGCAACAGAAATTTTAAGCAGCCCAGTAAGAAAATATCAAGGCTTCCTCCCAAGGGTCAGTACTCCTATATAGTTTTGAGATCGACGCAGTAAAGGAAGCTCACTCCAAATTTCAAGAGAACCCTCAAATACCATCTAACGCGATGCGAGCCCTAACACGATATGTTAAGAGTATGGAGATCCGCATCTTCATTCACTTGATATTGGACAAACTCTCAGCTACATCCAAGGGGTTTTAGCCTGTTGAGCAGCTTAACCTATGTCCCAGATGGTAGAACTAGAAGGTCCCAATGAAGCCTCACCATGTCTGACTTTACCGACCATCTAGTAAAGAAACACGGAGGATACGCACAGCCTTGCCCTAGATTTCCAAGTTAAGGTTGTCTAGATGAAATGGGCCATCTCCATCCTCCCCGAGACGCATTAAATCTGGGGGCGGGGGGGAGGGGGGAAGTTGTAAGGTCCTGATTCTCTTTGCGATGGGTTTCTGTCTGGCTGAAGCCTACCCACAATAAATCAGGCAAAGAAGGTGGTAATACCCTGTCCTGCAAGAAAATTCCAGCATATGATAGCAATCAAGGTGCACAAAGTTCGATTTTTATGTTCTCTCCAGAGGAATGACTGACCGCTACGGGTGGTTTTTGGGGGGGGGCGGTGGCGCTGGACCGGGGGGGAGAAGGGTAAAGAGCTAGAAATAGAGTAGGATAGAGACCTGACCTTTCATAGCCCCGTTAGCTTCGTAAAGCGTTCCAGCCTGCCATCGTCTCAGAGCATTCGATCTGTCTGAAGGAGGAGCTGCAACCAGCTAGCATTGCGGTAAAATGCAATAGGCGAAGTACCAGAGATTATGGGAGGGGAATGACAGACAAAAAAATGCAACACAAAAAATAAAAAAATAAATGGAAAGTTCAGAAGATAGCAATTCGATCTGATAACAAATTGTTCATCCAGTCCAATCTCAGCATCTATCGCGGAGCGTGGGGTAGGTATACTTACATCTACCAAAATAATACATATGTACAGTTGAAGCAGCAGATTTTGAAATCAATAGATCCGATATGTGTGTGTGAGAGAGAGAGAGAGAGTGGGGGGGGAGAGAGAGAGAGAGAGAGATAGAGAGAGAGAGAGAGAGGACGGGGAAGAGAACGCTACTCGGCAATTGTATGATCGCTACTCGGAAGAATTCATTCTCCCATAGCTTGGCTCAGACTCACCGGCAATATAGTTGCAAGCGGAGATCATAAAGTGGAGGAGGAATTCTCTTGTTTTCTTCGTCGTGGTCATCTTCTTCTACATCTCCAGGTCCAATGACATTGGGTGCTTATCTTTGCTCGGCGACTCGGGGATCTCCGAGACCCCAAGACTCAGTCGAAGACGATCCGTGGAATCACCATCCGAATCAGCTTCTTCAGGAGCCGCGCAATCCAAATTCACGCCGAACAGCCTCACCCTCTTGGCGGCAGCGTTGCTGGGGATCACCGGTACCGAGTTTAAAACTACGGGCGTGCCATGTCCGCCGCCCCCAAGTTGCACTGGGACCTGCGATGGGGTGCCCGCCGATCTCAGATACCAGAACGTGTCCGAGGGGTAGGCGACAGCATTGTAAGGGAAGCCCAGGTGTCGGCGGGGATCAAAGGTTCCCGACGTGGAGGAGACGAAGTTGCCCCAAGGGACTACAGAGCGGGCGAAGGACATTATCGCGGGGTTCTGATTGAGGCGGGGGGACATGGGGAGGTCGGGGCGGCGCTTCCAGTCGATGAAGAGGCGGTGGCGGGCTGATTCGCCAAGTCCGCGCTGGAACGAGACGGTGTCCCCGGCATCGAGGCGTTTCTCCTTGACGAAGCGGCTCCAGCCCTTGGTCATCACGTAGCTCTGGCTGCTGTTCCAGTAGGAATAGCGGAAGCGCCATTGCTTCCCTGTTCTATCCTCGAAGCATAGCAATAACCCCTTCTCGCTGCATGAGGGGTCGAGGGGGAAGTGCTTCTCGGCGTGCTGCTTCGGGATGACGAGGCGGTTAAGCTTCCCCACGTCGCTGGGAGTCACCACCTTGTCGAACATGTGCTCCTTTTCCACCATGGCAACGCCGCCGCCGTTGTCTGTAGAGTCCATCTGCGAGGAGGAAGAGGTCGAAGGGGGCTGGTGGAAGATGAAGGGAGCGCGGCGGGTCTGAGAGGGATCCTCGGGTTCTTCTTGATCAAAGAGCTGTCTCTCTCTTCTTCCCTCTTGGAATTCCATGGTTCTCATCTGGCTAGAATTTATAATGATGATGATGACAGAAAATCGTCGGCCTCCTTCGAAGCGCAGAGAGAACTATACTGCTGCCGCCGACACCACTTCACGAGCTGAGCTCAGATTCTCTTTACTCTCCCTCTCTCCCTCACTTGGCACTTCTGAGATGAGAACAGCAGAGGAAAGGTAGAAGAGGGAGGGGGGTGGGGGGAGGTGGGAGGTTTCCAGAGGCTCTTTTCCCTTCGGGGGAGTTGGGGGGGGGAGTGAGAGAGAGAAAGAGAGAGAGAGGGCGAGGGGGAAAGAAGCTATCCCTTCTGCGATTGGGTACAGTGCTACAAGATCGGGCGGTTTTCTCTTCCCCTTAACCTGCGAGACGGAAATATAGATCGATGCGGCTCTACGGGTTTCACCAGAGGACCCATTTCTTCTCTTTCATGGCAGCTGTCCTCTCTTCGAGGAACAAAGCGGCCATAGCTACTTCCCCGCAGAGCCCACTCCTTCAAGATGGGAAATTGAGACAGATAGACAGATAGATAGATGGATAGGGAGAGAGAGAGAAGGGTAAAGGGAAGAACTACAGCTTTATAAGGGGAAGTTGGGTGTGTGTGTGTGGGGGGGGGGGGTGTTTGTTGTGGTGCGAATTATCTGGTTGTGTTCATGTGAGCCCGTCTCTTACATCGCATTTATATTTCCTCTCGATAAGCTCCCCGTGGCCAGTTGTTCAGCAGAACTTCTGGGCTGTGGAGACTAGTTTTGCCAGTTTGTCCGAACACCCCCTCCCCCGTCCCCCCCCCCAACCCACCCAACCAACAGCACCCGCACACTAAGAGTAATAATAATAAAAAAAAATAGCGCAGTTATATATTAATTATGCCATTAACTGTCCTAGAGTTCTCCTAGCCAGCCCCGTACTATCACATGAGCCAAATAAGCCGATTATTTATATATTCTAGTGGTGCAACTTTTGGCATACTTGTGTAATATTAACCAATAAAATACAATAATTAATGGTTGACGAGGTGCCGCCAGTGGCGTAGATCTGACGGGGGGGAGGCTTTTGACTTTTTGCACCCTCCGTGCCCCGATCAAGAACACCGCCGACTTTCTCTAATTTCAGAGGCTACGAACGGCCGGGATTTCGTCATGAGGATCCCTAATCATAAGTAAATATTTAATGGCGCTTGTCTTAATATAGTGGACCCCCCCCCCCTCCCCCCCGCCCTCAGGGGACCAACGTGGGCCTTGTGTGGCGGTGATCCTCCCCGGGGAGCGAACATGTGGACGTGATCCCTGCCGCCCAAGACAAGGGGGACGAATAAAAAAGGCGGGAAAATTAAGTTAGGAAAATTTGGTTAGGAGATTATGAGGATTAATGACGGCGGGTGACCGCCGTCATCGTCGTCAACTTGGCATCTAATGACTCCTTTAGACCGCCCGGCTCTCGGGTCCACTTCGAAACGTACGCCGGTCCAAATGGCGAACGCCTGGCGCGCTTCGCCCACCGCACGGGGTTGCGCCACGTCTCCCCTTTCCTCGGGACTTCAATGAGCCACGTCATCAGCTACCAGGTGGTCCGACGCAGTGGTCCGGGCGGAGGGTCATTTATTTTATTTTACGGAGGGGGGGGTGGGTGGAAACGTTTATCCATGGCGTCATTGGAATGACGTAGGAGATTATCGGGGTAATTAGAGAGAGATAGAGAGAGAGAGAGAGGGGGGGGGTTGGCTGCCAGTGCGCTATTTTAGCGGCGACGACCACGCTGTCGCTCGGTTTTCCCGCCGGCCGACGGCCGGTGGCGCCGCCTCACACGGCCCAAAACCTACCGCCACCCGCTGCTGCTCCATCGGCCGTCGGATGGAGATCGCCGGGTGGGGACGAAGCGCGCTCCGAGCAGAACACGTGGTGGAGGAAGGGGTTCGTACGTACTGGGGATAAGAGAGAAAGAGAGAGAGCAGGAGCTTGTACCACGGGAACGCGTCAGCAGCCTCGCGTGGGGCTGCTAGTCTTATCGTGGGTCGCCCTCCTCTTCCGCTTACTACGACGGACACCGATGGGCTCCTGCGACGGTATCAAGGAGGGCCCTTTAATAATCCTACTTGGGTAGCTGCCGACGGCGTAACGAGGGCCTGGTCTCCGCGTTTATTCTGCCCTCCACCTCCCAACGGTGCGGGAGAAGTAGGCACCGCGGAGCTCCGTTGATGGCAAAGCCTTGCTACAGAGAGGAGGAGGGGTCGTGGAGGATTCTTATTGGCGTTGGCGGTGTGGGTGGAGGTAGAAAAGTGGGGGAGGATTCACTGGTCCGGGCAGGCGGCGCCGCCAGACTGGAAGGCGGAGGGGGGAGGACCACCATCGCACTCCGGGGGAAGGCCCACTGGGCCTGGCGCGCAGGGACTAAAATATCTCGCGCGGCAACGTTTTATTCGCTCTTGCCCCAGCAGCCAATCAGGAGGCGCCACGTAGAGAGGGACATCTGATACCATCAAGAGGGGGGGGGGGTGGTCCCTGTCGGTCTGTGTTAAAGGAGGGGTTGGAGTAGGGGAGGGGAGGGAGGGAGGTGCGCCATTTAGTTAAAGCTGCCGGGGGGGGCGATCTTTAGACTAGCTCTCGAGTTCTCAGAAAACCCAGGGATGAGAGTTCTAAAGTTGACACCTACATGGCAGGTGGGGTGCAACCCTCTCTCTCTCTCTGGCCTCCCTCTTTAAGATCGATAAAGGCTGGCTGGTGGGGGACCCCTCTCTCTCTCTCATTTATTCAGATGAAGAGAGGGGGGGGGGCGGCGGGGTCTTGCTGCGTTCGCGTGGGCATATGCATCTGATGGACACATTTGTTCGCCGGATATTTTAATTCCAACTTATATGTGATACAACGATCGGGATGCAGGACCACAGCTCCGTCCCCCCTCCCATGATTCTCTCTTCTTTGGTTTCTTTAATCAGCTTCCCACTTGCTCTCTCTCTCTCTCTCTCTCTCTCTCTCTCTCTCTCTCTCTCGCTATCTATCTATCTATATATCTATCTATCTATCTATCTATCTATCAATCTATCTCTCTATCCATCTATCCATCTAGGCTTGTGTTGGAGAGTGCATGGAAGTGTCCTGACAAAGCATTCTTTTTGGTCGCGCTCCGGCCCTTGCACCTGACAGAGGAGACTCGGGAGTCCCCTTCCCTGGCGGTGTAATTAGGGCGGGCCCAAGGGAGGAGCCGGGCCAGCCCCCCAACCAGCTATCGCTTCGCTGCTTGCAGTGCCGCCATTACTAACCGCCTACGTAAGCCAGGCGCACCCGAATGCGCAAGCAAACCCTAACCAGGGAGGAAGGGTCGACCAGCCGGCGAGAAAACCCAAAGAATTCCTGCCCGGCAGAAGAAACAGCTGTGCGGGGCTCGCCTCCCCGCCTGCTCTGAGCAAAACCGTTGAAGCTCCGCCGTCGGGTCGCTTTCCCACCGCATGGAGGAAGACTGGTGTGCATATTTATAGAGGTTTTCACTCCCCTCTTCCCCCGCCCCCACAAATTTATTGTACGTTGTTACCTCCATTAATTCTCCCTCCCTCTCTTCCTCCTTCCTCCCCATCTTCTCTCTCTCTCGCTCGATCCCCGAGGGTCGCCGACAGGTGGGTATATGTGCGAGATGGGGGAAATAAAAAATGTGGCGATCGGCCGGGGATTGAATCTCCGGTGGGTATGTGGTTTTTTCTTCTTCTGATGAGTGGGCAAAGCTCGGAATGATGATACTTCCTCTCCTACTCCCTGTAGGCCTTTTATTTCCCCGCGTCCCCCCCCCCTTCCGGCGGCGAAACCAGGAGGATGCAACTGCAGTTGACCAGTAGGCCGGCTAAGAATCCGAGGTGATGGCCGGGAACCCACAGGCAGGCTGGTCCATAGAAGCCTGCGGGCTGAAGGTTAAAGATGGTTGTGCAAATGGGTGGCTGCACTCTCTCTCCCTCCCTCCCTCGCTCTCTCTCTCTCTCTCTGCATTTCTACCGACAAGCCCGCACACTGTCTCCGATGCTGTTTCCTATCCCCGCTTCCTACTCGCCTTTCTCTGTTCATCGAGCGTGATGGATTACCCGCATTAACGGTCAAGATCGGGCTTATTGGGCCTCAAGTCAAGTCAATGCTAACCTGATATGGCCCTATGAGAAGAGCCCAGATCAGCAGATCTGGGCCACAGCCCAGTTTGATAGAAAGGTCAGGATACGGATCCTGGGGCAGTTTTAAAGGAGCCCATAACTCGTTAACCAACTCACAATTAAGTTCACCGGTTCCGAAGGGAAATCTACGAATATAGCATATAATATGTTCATATAACATGACTGTAATATCGATTCGGTTTTTGGAAAAAAGTCCATTCTCAAATCTTCTATTAATCACACTTCCAAGCGAAGCTATCATATTAGTCATTATATAATTATATTTCAAGGCCAATAAGCTTCCCATTCCGCTCAACTCCCCGGAATTAATCCCATTATTTTCCCAACCATTTGTCCTTTATCCTTTATAATGGTAAACTAGTTAGAGTCTGCCCCTTGAATGCAAGCATATACATAGATACATATTGGGATCTTTTTATTCTAGAAATGTGCTCAGAGATACCGATCCACCATCACATTAGCATCTCTTACAACCAAGCTCAGACGCAATACAAAGCCCATCTAACCACTGTTGCTCGCACCCCACTGTGTGTGTGTGTGTGTGTGTGTGTGTGTGTGAGAGAGAGAGAGAGAGAGAGAGAGAGAGAGAGAGAGAGCATGTGAAGGTATTTGTCACGAAAACGTTATCGGCTTTTGGCCCATTAAACCTTGTATTACTAAATGATGGCAGACAGCTTGAAAAGTAAGAATCAAAGATATAACTGATTGGAAAATGGCATATCGAGTATTTGTTCATTTAAAGGTATCGAAAATGTGCCTTTTTTTTCTGGGTAACGTGGATTATTCGAACAGGTGGATGCCAAGGAAGAATCTCCATTCTCTTCTTTCTGCTCTTGAAACAGAAACTGCGCTGAACGAAGATAAGCTTCTCTCAGATCCTCCAGCAGGGAAGCTTTCTGGAAGGACACTTCGGCTCTACTTTCCCGCCATCCCGACGTCAAGATTGTTTCCTTCCCCACAAGAATAGCCTTAGCTGGGAGGGCGGGTCCATCCGTGAGTGAGGCCCCCTTGTTCATCACGAAAAGGTGGCGGCACTCGGTCATTCCTGCTATCCTTCACTTTTCCCAGTCGGGGTTATCTACTTCAATGCACGCCCGTCTTTACGTGGGGGGAACCCCCTTCCCCACCTCTTTCGTCTATATAAAGAGGAACCCCGGCAGCCGTCCCCTCCACAGTTCTCTTATCTCTCAAGCCTCCGTGAAGGATGTTCCGTCTCTTCGCGCCGAAGACCTTGCCGGACTCCATCTCCGTAGGTCTCCTGCCGTCGAGGCCTCCCACGCTGTCTTCTCTCTTTCTAAACTAACTTTCCTTGTTTTCCTCCCGCAGACCGTGGAGCTCGGAGTTCATATGGATTGCGAAGGCTGCGAGAAGAGAATAAGGAAGGCGATATCCAAATTAGAAGGCAAACTCCTCTCTCTCCCTCTCTCTCTCTCTCTCTCTCCCTCTCTCTGAAGTGGGTTCTCTTCCTTGCAGGTGTCGACAGTGTGGAGATAGACAGAGATCAGCAGAAAGTAACAGTGACGGGGTACGTGGCCCCTGACAAGGTCCTCAAGCTGGTAAGGAGGACGGGGAGGAAGGCGGAGTTCTGGCCGAACCCATACGACGAGGAGTTTCATCCCTACGCCGCGGAGTACCTCGAGGACTCGGTCTTCTACTCCACCTATAACTACTACCAGCACGGATACAACGCCGAGACGCAGGGATACTTCCCCGACCCTCCCCACTCCCATGTTGTCGGCGATGACGCGGCCGCGCTCTTCACCGATGACAACGTTCACGCTTGTGCCATTATGTAGTTGGCGATCGTAACGCCAAAGTTGGGTCGATTAGCTCTGGGATGTGGAGTTTGGTGCAGACGAGCTTGTCTACCCTCTGTGTAAATTATACATGTGATGAAATAGTCTTGGTTCTATCTTTATCCGGTGAATCTGCTCTCTTTCTCTCCCTCTCCCTCCCGCTCTGTCTCTCTCTCTCTCTCTCTCTCTCTCTCTCTCTCTCTCTCTCTCTCTCTCTCTCTCTCTCTCTCTCTCTCTCTCTCTCTCTCTATCTATCTCTATCTCGTCTGAACAACTGGCGTGCATATTATGATGAAGTCGATCCTTCGGAGTCGCTGTTATCAGTAGCCTATTTTCTTTCTGAAGAATGAAACCCAATGCATCCACTGGATTAAACCGTCCCTTGCACATCTTATTTTCAGGCCAACTGCACACCCTAAGTGTTCCATAGTTTTAGACATATATCCATATTGTAAGATCGTCAAACGTGGCCAGTCCTGACTCCAGCAGATCGATACGATCATCCGAGGAAGAAGTGGAAAAGGCTCCAAGTTTCAAGATGAGATCTTCCACCACCACCAGATTCCCCACTGCTAGATCTCCTCTCTCTCTCTCTCTCTCTCTGAGAAGATGCCTGGATGTTGTCATGGGGGAATAAGACTGGGAGAGTGGAAAAGAGTCATGAGAAGGACTTCACGGGAGCATAGATTCTGAAAACATCACTATTAAAGGGTGCAAGTCGACGAAAGGAAATCCTTGAGCCCAGCCGATACCACTTGCCCTCATGTGGAAATACTGCTAGCTGGGTGGTGAGAGGGTTCAGAAGGAACCTCTCATAGCATCTACTTGCTGAGGACGGAAGGTGAGAGACCGTAAAAGGTAGCATCTTTGAATGAACGGATATTCGATGCATCGCGACCAAAAGACGTGGTCACCCCCTCAACTCTCTCTTTCTCTCTCTTTCTCTCTCTCTCTCTACCTCCCCGTGAATCCAACTATCTCTCTATCTATTTGTTCTTTCGATACTCGAATCAAGCCGGTACAACTATCATTCGTCATGACGTCAGAGTGGTATCCGAAAGGCCATCTTTTGGGGCCTGCTCTGGACCCAATCGGTGGGCTTTGGAATTGGGCCTGGTGGAACTTAAATTCTTCTCCGAGATGGGCTCACTGGCTAGCCCTGGCAACCACTGGGCGATATCGAGTCTGCGTGTTGAAAAAAGAGCTTTCCTTTTATTGTGGGAAACAACGTGGGGCTAGATGGGTGTTGTACCAATCTTCACGGCGAATGTCGAGCAAAGGGACCCTGTGCTGAACCAATCTTCACGGCGAGACTTCCCGTCCAGGCGCCGCAACGACACATCTTCCCCTCTCTGCATCTTTTCCGGCTACCGCGACGATGGCAGGCACCTTCTCTTCGCCCTGGGAGAAACCCGACGAGAGTGGCCGGAATATGGCAACAGCCGCCTCAGCCAAGCCCTTCACCGCTGCCGATGCCAGACACAGGTTATGATCGGCGCCGAACAGGGAAGGAGCAGGGCACTTTCCATGCGCCCTGCCCTTCCATTGCGGAGTACAGACAGGAGCTCCGGTGCATGCGCATGGTGCGTCATAGACAAGATCGCCTCACTCAGGAGTCACAACAGCGATGAAGACTGTCGGCCCGTAATCTCCAGGATAAAAGGTCAAAATAAGCTCCAATGGAGATTCGAAAATTGCCAATCGGTGAAAATTATGGGATGGAGAGGTTAACATTCTATCTAGAGCTTATTTGTGACTAAAAATAACAAGTGAAAACCAACATTTATAATGCATAATTACCATTATAGTAGGATATAAATCGTACGTAGATGAAGAATTTTCATTGACAAAAATAACTACTTCTAAAATCCCCTATACTTGTGTATATTGAGACTTTTTCAACACACTGACACCCATGAATATTCATTTCTTCATTTCCTGTATTTCATTGACAAACTTGTGTCCTTCAAATATATCTTTTATTCTTATTATAGTAGCTGAACAAAAGGGAGGAGACTGACAATGTGAAGGAAGAGAGAGAAAAGAGAAAACGAAGTGAAAATGTCTCTACTTCAAAACAATGGGTTTATAATACATTGATTTTTTCCTACATATTCTCTCACGTATAGAGAATCGTGAGACTTGACCTCAAGATGAGTTGCAAATATTTTTAACAACCATCTTGAACAACAAAGGAAATAAATGGGTAACCGAAACAGGTCTGATGAAGATGCATGTTAGTTGATAGTGAGATCGAATTGAGAGAAGTTTGACATACTTCAACTAGGTTTTCTCAAACAAAGTTTTATCAATTGGAATATGTTTTCTGCATTAATGAAATAGATTTTAAATACTATGAATAACAACTTTATTGTCAAAAATTAAAGTTTTAGAAAACATATCTTGACACAAAAGTTTTGTATTAACTATTGTAACCACAATTTCAACTGTAGTAATTATTAATTCTCAATATTTAAATTTGATAAGCATTATGGATATTAATGATTACTTCTTTATCTTCTACAGCATGAATGAGTCTATGAGAAAAATGCACAATCATGTGATTGATTTGTGAGATTCAGAACAAGCAGCCTAATTATTGGTGAAAATTTCTTAAATTTAAAATGAAGATGAAATAGGAACAATAATCCTTGACTAAGAGATAATGTACTACGTTTAAGTGAAGATGCCAAGTTTGAACCATAAATTGACTCAAATTATGTATTGTAAATGTGATATCTTGATGTGATAATGTCAAATATGAGAGTTTGTCAATTAATCACGTATTATGATGTGTCTTCGAATAATTATTCACTTGTGTTATTGAGTTGTGTCAAGGATTCATAAAAATAACCATAGGTTTAGAATCAAGAAAGTAACTTCACATAATTTCAAAGTATAATGATATTGAGACAAAACAATGCATGTTGTAGCATGTGCAATTTCTAAACCCATAAATATTTCAAATAATCCATAATTTTAATTTTAAATTTATTATTTTATAAATCTTTCAAGCCATTGATTGCCTAAATTGAAGGTTCAACTAATATAATTTTATTAACATAGACAAGTAAAGACACAAAATAATGATCAAATCACTTAGTGAACAAAAAATACTCAGATTTAGACTAAGTGAATTTTAATGAATGAGTAGCTGGACAATTTAGAATATGACAATACAAATACTTTCACTTGATGAGTAAGTCCATAAATTGATTTGTATAATTTGCCAAAAAAAATTTACCGTGATGAGTAGGAAGCTCCCCTTCATGTTGATATCCCAAAATCAGTTCATGTAGGTTTCTTCGAATAAGTCTTCATTGAATAAAATATTATTGATACTTAAGGAAACAACATATCAATTATTGTTGGTTGTATTCATAAATTTGACAATTGTAGATTTAGTAGAAAGATAATATATTTTAAGAAAGTAAACTAATTGTGTATATCATTGGCAATTAATCAAACTTTGAATCGCTTAATAGATACATATGAATAATACTTGCTTTAAAATTTTTAATAATTTTTAATTATACTCTTTTCTGATAACAAAAAAGCTTATAGCAGAGTGTCATTTGATTCGATAGCATCTAACTCAACCTTTATTGCCTTGTGTCATTAAGGAAAAATAAATGTTTGGTGATAAAATTGAGGTTCATAGTTAGAGGAAACAATCATAATAAATTATTTATGAGATGGAGAGAGAGAATTATAAGATAACAATCAAATAGAGGATATGGTGGCATGGTTTTATCAAGTGAGATAAGAAGCAAGATATTACATTGAAATTCTCAAAGATAAGATGGTGGTTTTCAGATGTGAGTAGATGTGTTTGTTAGTAAATGTAAAGATATGAATGATGAGATTAATAAGATGTTAAGGGTAAGTAGTCTGAAGTATTATTTCACGACTCAAGAGGAATTTCCTACTACAACATGAGGTAGGAACAAATATGAAAGTAAGTTTGGAAATTGTATGAAGTTATAGTGAATGAAAAGAAAATATTTCTTTGTGAAAGATAAAATCTCATTGCATCATTATATTTTTCATTTTAGACATTATAAAGTATGTAAGTTTTTATAATATGTTAGTATTTGATGAAAATACAAGGTCTAACACTTGGATTTAATTTAGTGTGATTCATTAGGAATATTGAAGCAAAAGATAAAAAATTTAATTTTAAGGATATAATTTTTCTAAAATTATTTTATATTTTTTCTTATAAAAATAAACGTCTAACTAAATTCCATAAAAGTAAAGTTTTGTTGGGGTTGATCAATACATGAAAATTGATACAAAATACCTTGGTCATTGAAGAAATCAATAAGTTTTTGTTATTTAGCACTATCAAGCATCAACTTTTTGAATCTTGCAACCAAATTGAGTGTAAAATACAACTAAAAAAGTTAGAGAAATTATTTTGACATATGACTTATTTTTTATATGAAAAAACTTGTGAACCAAGTTGTATCATCAATAAGTGATAAAATATTTATTATGTAAGTGGTTAATAACATGATGTGGCCCCCCATATATCATAATGTACCAGATAAAAATGATGTTAAGAAATGTTATTGGGAGAAATAGAAAGTAATCTATGCTGCTTTGCTTAATAATCTTTGGAATAAAGAATGTTTTCACTATACTTCAAAGTACCAAAAATAACTAACTTCTTAATATTTTTAATATTTTAAAAATGAATGTCATAATCTATTGTAAAAGTGTTAGTAGATGCATTGTTTGTAAAAGTTGTAGTTGTCTTATTATTATGATGACTACAAATCATTTGCAAGGCATAATTGAAGGCATTATGTTGCTTGTCGAAGTTGTGTCTTATTGTCATGATGACTAAAAAATGTTTGTAAGATGTAATTAAAGACATTGTCAACACCCAAAATGTATAGATCTTTCACTTTGTTATCCTTGATAATCATTATCTTTTGATGTGTATCATAATCATAAAATTATTAATATTTAATTTAAGAATCAACTGTTCTAGCAATCATATATAATAAATTAAACTTGAATTGAGGGACAAATAAACCATTTTTTAGAATTAATTGTGAATTGAATTGCACAATACTAGTTAAAATAACTAAAATATAAGTAATGGTGGATAAAGTAACTACTGAATTTCATTTTTGACTCGGAGAAATAAATACATTCACATCTTCACATGTCACATAGTTTTGGAATCAACTATTAAAAAAAATGATAATTCTTTTTGGTCCCCAGATAAATGGATGAATAAAAAAGGGGAGTGAATTTATTACTAGTTTTCTTTGTAATTAAGTATAATAATTTTTATTTTTTAAAATTTATATAAATATGAAATATTTAATGCAAAACTTTTGGACCTTTGGGGCAGCTAGTATCATCTAAATTTCCTTTTATTCTCATGTCCTAATTTTGAGTGAGACTCTCCTTTTGATAGTAAAGCATTTTTGTTTGGGTTACCCCACTTTTATAAAAAATTGGTCACCTAAAAGATGGGGATGTTTGATTTTGGGCCATAATTACTATTTTATTCTAATACAATATGTTTTTACTTCAGGCTCAATGACCTTTACTTTCTTGGGTTGATGCCTTGCACCCATAGTGGGCTGTGCCAAAGTGGACTGAGTTATCCTTATAGGCCTAACCTGAAAAGTAATAAACATAAAATTATGTAATCTTATAAAAATAAATAAAATTAAAATTTTGATATTTTCATTATATGTTTCAAACCTTTTTTTTTGTGCAATCTAGATTTATGTTAAGTGCATGTAATTTAATTTCCACAAGACAATACTTCCAAGAAAAATATTAATCTTATAATATCAATTTCATGAAACATAAATATAAATCACTATCTAATCAAAAATTATTCATAAATCATCAAAAATTTATGAAGCTAATGTATAACTCAAGAAAGAGAATGAGATACTATGAAATTATGAGAAATATATATGTTGTGTAAAAAAGTGATTGATAAGTCTTCATTATCATGAGTAAATAATTAGTAAATAATATAACTTTAACCTTAAATCATGATAAATAGACTTATATTTATGTTAAAGTGTGAAAAGTGATTTTCTGTTGATTAACATGAATTTTTGGATAATTATGTGATTTTATACGAATTTATATGATTTTTACAGTCTTACTTTTGAGATAAATAAAGAAAAAGAATTAAAAATAAAAATATAGCAAAATAGGGGGGACCTACTGACTAGTCGGGCTTGCATGCGGGTTGGAAGCGCAGTTGGGGAGGATTCGTGAGCAGGGGCTCGAGCGGCAAAGACCAATAGAGGCACGTGTGCACCACTCCCCTTCCATGTCACCGGTGGTCAATCGGCTGTGGATGGAGTGGTTGTACATGCGGGAGAAAGGGACTTGATTGTAAATATAATATTACTATATATTTACCAGAAACTTCGACGCACAAGTGATGTGGGACTAAACTAGCGTCACACCTTCCCTAGAAAAGGCAAGCAACCGGCACAGGTTCAAATCCTCCTAGAGCCAAAACTCATATTTTTTATCTGATTATTGTAACTTTTTTGCAGATCGCCGATGAAGGATTAAGCCACCAAAATCGCTGAATCATTGGCAAAAATCTCGTCAATGCGATTCGTGGAGCATTGTTACTAAAGTTACTGAGCAATTTACAATAAAAGAATTGCGAATCCATCGAGTAAAGCATCTCCGATTGATCGACGAACAAGCCATCGTCGGGAAGAGGACGATCCGCCAAGAGGCGAGTCACCACCTCCTGAGAGCATACCAGATGTAATGAAGAGCCTCCTCTTGCTGCACGGACCTGAGGATGAAGCTTCCTAACATTCGCCCCACCTTCATCCAGCTTCTCTCCATTGGGTGACAACTGCCGGAGAGCCGCAAAGTCGTCATTTTTCCGTTCCGCTGGGTGACAGCCACCAGAGATGATTCGACGACCCATTTTATTGATCTCTAGACTTTACAAGAAGATCTAGAGATTGCCCACGTCTTCCTTGTCTAAGAAGAGCCTTCAAGGCCGTGGACACTGCACGACGATCCTCCCGAATGCTCAGGATTCTGATGCATCACCGACGCATCGCCGCCATGATGCCGGAACTCTGTTTTCCTGCTTTCAACTTAATTTCCTCTTCATTTAGTGATAATTTGTGTGATTTAAATTTACCAAGATATAATTCATTCCATTACGATTCTTTCGACTTTTACAGATCTTAATTTGATCAATTAAATCATTTGTAATCATTGACATAAGAATCGTCGGGTGGAACTCTGTTTCCACCTAATTCGCATTCGCCGGGTGCTGACGTCATCTTGAAATCCGCACCCCTATTTCTATTTTTTGTGAATTTTAAATATATTTAATTTTTATTTTTTAGTATAAAATTCATAGAAAATAGTATTCTTTGAGGAAAATTCTGAATAATTACTTGATATTATATTACATCCTTGTGATTGATCTGGAAAACTATCACTATTTTTAAAAGTTTTATTGAATTATAATTGATATATTTGTTCAGAAATACATCTAAATATTCAAAAATTCGTATTTTCTAGTTTTATAAATTTTAAATTTACGTGATTTATTATAGAACGACTAAGTCACGTTAGTGACAATACTTTTTATTGAACCATAGTAAAATATCAAGTCAAATGTCTAGACAATATTGTCATAAATTGATTATATAACATTGTACTTCAATTTGTGAGGAAATATTTGATGTCACTAGTTTTTATTTAGAAATTATAGTTAAATCAGAATTTGATGGAATTTGGTTAACAATTACTATACATAATTTTAACTTTTGATTTATAATCTAGTTGATGGCTATGAATCTTATAAAAATTGTTAATAACATAATCTTAGAAATTACATTGAGTACAATAGAGATGTTTCTTTATCTATCTTTCATCATGGAGAAAATTACTCAAAGCTTTAAAAGTTGCTATTTTGGTAGAAAATATCACAACATTGGAGGTGTCAACAACAAGTATTTGTTAAATGTTAATCTACTCTTTATGTTCTTATTGAGAAAAAAGTGCAAAAAACTTATTTATAGAGAGAATAGGACTAAGAAATAATAGTTGAACTAAAACTTAAGTAAAAGAGTTAATAAATTTCATCAAAAAGTACATCACATACTCTTTTTGAAAGTAATTATTAGATTCTTTCACACATCCACGATAACAATTATTACAAGAACACAAAGTGAAAGTTATTTAATTGTTCCCAAAAAACTATTATTTTAGAAAAATATTATTTCCAATAAGTTGTGATATAAAAATTAATTCTAGACTATCTAAGTGGTGTAAGAAAATACGAAATTGATGGATCATCTACAAGAAATTTACTTGAAGACATCAACAAGTAATTTGGATATTAAAAAAATTATGAAAAGAGGTATTAAATCTCATAATTACACCAAGATATGCCCACCAAAATAGATGAGTAATCTTACCCCTTTCAGAACTAGTAGACGATGGAGACCAATGACTATAAGTGAGAGAAAAGAGAAAACATGAAAAAGTCTCTACTTTGAAAGAAATGTGATATGTATTTCTCCACACATGTTTCCTCATATGTACAGAGAATCTTAAGATTCCACCACACTTCATGTATGTCATCATCAATTAATCAATTGTTATTTTTTCTCGTGAGCTGTAATTGGGATATCGTATAGTGCTTTCAAGTTATGTAACTCAAGTTTCTTTAGAATGGTAATTTGTTAGTCACATATATCAACAAAACAAATGTGAAGTATTAGCATAGTGAAAGATTATCTTTATAGCAATAGAGTAACACAATAAATTTAAAAAAACATTCTTACATGAGTAGCATGCCTACAAGAAATGGATACTGTTCAATTCAAGATTGTACTTCAATTAATAATGGGGATTCTAATTTTGACTTTTAGTCAACTACACTAATTTTCTTGATCTCTTTTCTTTGATCCTAAACTATCCTTAATTTTATAGATATAAATATTGAAAATTTCAAAATTTTAAAATTAATCCACCCTCTATTTACATCCACTCTCCAAGAACACCAGATTCGTGAGTATACTAAATAAAATATTTACCTAAAAATTGATGATTATCAAGATCATTTCTCACATAATTTTACCTAAATATTTTCTTATAAATTCAAAATTATTGGTGGTCCAATGCTAATTATTGGGATCAAGTTCCTTGATTGATTAATTCAAGACATAATTATAGGTTTGTCAAATAAAATGTGAGAACAATATCATTATTAGAACTTGTGGTTGATGTAGATTTAAGTTAAGTCTAGAAACAAAAAGAAAGATGAATTGCACTTGATTTTTTGTATCCTCTTCACATTGAGAAGCTATCTAATTGATGAAGATGTTGTCTTTAAAATCAGGTCAAGGAAGATCATGTTTCAATCATTTTTTTCTCATCAACTCAATGTTTTTTTGACATTGCACCAAGCTTCAAAGATTGCTCAAATTTGTATGTTATTTTTTTGCAAAATTACTCACCAAGAAGTTTGAGAATGTAGAAAGATCAAGGGTAATCATTTAGAATTTTTTAGCCATTGGAGAAAGAATAAATTGAAAAATAAATTTTGATCCTCAACCTTCTCATATTTTTCATTGTTATTCAACATTAAAATAGTAAAATTAGTTACAGATTTGAATGGTCATAAACCATTGTGACTCATTTTTTGAAGATTCAGATTTACTCTAACATTAACCCAATAAGCATAGCCATTGATAGGAATATGTTATATGATGGTAATGCTTCTGATGTCATTAATAGGAATATGTTATAGTCAAAATAGAATCATAAATACATATCATAATATAAAGTAGACATATCATAAATACATATCTCAAGTTAAGAACTAACAATTTTGTATTCAAATTAAATCCAAATTACTTCAAAAAATCATGAATATGAAGTAGACACACTGATCATCATTTCAATATAAAAAAACATTACTTTAACAGCTTATGATATTTAAAAATTATTTATCAATTAATATTCAATAATATTAAAAAAAATGAATGGTTGCTAAAACAGTATAGATTCAATCATAAATATTGATGTTTCATACAAATATTTTACTTTCAACATTTGCTTAAAATATAATATCCAAATTATTACTCTATGTAAATAATATTTTTTCATAAATTAACATTCTAGTAATAGCAAAAAAATTAATGATTTCAAATAGAAAATTCATCATAACTCAATATTCAAGTCATAAGTCTCAAAAAAAATCATGTAAGTACATTATAGACATGTAACATCATTACTACATATTATCAATGAATTTAGATTTAATTAATTATATACATATATCTAAGAAGTTATTTATTTTTCTTTCATGGATAATGAATAATGAATAATCAACATACAATGATCCATTTATTTCTTTTATATGCATTTGACATTATCAAAAATTGATGTTTTGGAATCCAACACATTTTATATTTCTCCTTGATCCTTGATTATAGAAAATGTCACAAAAATGAACTATTTTAAGAACCCAAATCTCAAAGACTTCATGGGAATATCTCAAAATCAAAGAAATAAACTAGTGGGGAACATCATCATCAATCCAAAAAAAAAATTAAACATGTGAGGATCAACATAAACTTGTAGAGGAATCAAAGCATCCATCTCAATCTCCAAAGCAACAACCAAGTATGCCATTTCAAGTGAGCTCTACCCTAACAAAGGCATTGGTGTTATGCCTTACAACGTGCAATGAGTAGAGAAGAAGCTTCACCAATGACTAGGCGATGCAAGAGACCGGCCTCTATGATAGCGAGTTGAAGATCGAACATAACAAAGGAGGATGTAAAATTAGTTCCGATTTGTAGCTGCTAAATTAATACAATGAGAGGAAATCAAAGTCCATTAGTTTGTAGCCGTTTTGTACCAATTTGCAAAGCTACTAATTCAGCCATGAAGAAATGTTTCGTCTTAGTCTAAAATCAGACTCGTGCACTTAGAAGTTGTATCTAGTTAAGCAAAGAGTAAAGAGTATAAATTTATCTCGCAAGAATAAGTCATCTACGAAACTAAATAATTCATTGACAAAAAATAATTAGTAACTGATAAGTCTTCACTATCATGAGCTAATAATTAACTAATAACATATTTTTAGTCTTAACTCATGATAAATAGACTTATATTTATGTTAAATTATAAAATGTGATTTTTAGTTGGTTAATGTGATTTTTTGGCTAATTATATAATTTTATATAATTTTTATAATCATATTTTTGAGATAAATAAAATAAAATAAAAAGATAAAAAAAGTGGAGAACCTGTTGACTAGTCAGGCTCGCAAGCAGGTTTGAAACATAGTTGGGCAAAGCCACAACTAGGGGCTCAAGTGATTAACGACAAACTAGTAAAAGACACGTGTGCATCATTCTCTTTCCACATCACCAATGGCTAGCTGATCATGGTACAAAGAATGGTCATGTACATGCGAGAAAGAGACCCATTGATTACCAAATCTTGAATTACTATATATCTATCTCAAAATTCGGCATATAATCGATGTGGGACTAAACCAACAGTCACAATCTCCTTAGAAGGTTTTAATTATTTTAATACCTAAAATACTCCTTATTTATCAAAAGGTGATAATCTTATGACATCACTTTATAAGAGTATTTATGTAGTTATATTACTTTCTCTTATACATGTGAGCAACTGACAAGGATTTGAATCTTACTAGAGCCAAAAATGCATACTTTTATTTAATTAAATTGTGATTTTTCTATATATTTCTAAAAAATGATTAAACTATTATAATTGTTCAATCATCAGTGAAACTCTCATTAATACGATTCACAAGGCATCGTTACTAGAATTATTAAACTATTTTGGGTAAAAATATTACAAATTTATTAAGTAAATCATCTCTAATTGATTTATGAATAAGTCGTTGTTATGAAGAATACGATCTATCGAGACACGAGTCACCACCTCCTGAGAGTGTATCAAATGCGATGAAAAGTCTCATCTTGTTGTGTGGACTTGAAGATGAAACTCCATAAAACGCATCTCACCTCCATCCAACTCATCTCCATTGATTGACAATTGTCAGAGAGCCATAAAGTCATTATTTCTCCGCTCCGCTAGGTGATAGTCACCAGAGATGATTTGACGACTAAATTCATTGATTTATAGACTTTGTAAAAAGATCTATAGATTGCTCACGTTGTTTTTGTCCAAATAGAGTTTTTGATATCATAGACATTGTACGACAATTCTTTCAAACACTTAGGATTTTAATATATTGTCGACGTATCACTCCTGTGACATCAAAACTCTCTTTTACTATTTTTAACTAGTTTAATTTCTACTATCATTTTTTCGACTTCAAAAAGAGATCTAGTAAATGTTCAAGTCATTGATGTCCAATAAAAATCTTTTAGAACAAATATATCACAATAATCATCTCGAACACACAAATTTCGACGATTACCGTCATAAAGTCAAAACTCTACATTTACTAATTTCAACTTAATTTTTACTTAATTTAATGATACTTTGTGTAATTTCAAAATTTGAAATTATTCTTCATTAAATTATGATTCTTCTAGCTTTTATAGATTTTAATTTGATCAATTAAATCGTATATAATCACTTATGTAAAAATCACCAGATGAAACTCTATTTTTGTCCTGATTTGCATTCCTCAAGGTGTTGACATCATCTTGAGACATGCACCCTTATTTTCCTTTTTTGTATATTTTAAATATATTTTATTTTTATTTCTTAGTTTAAAATTTATAAAAAAATATATTCTTTTATAAAAAAATTGAAATATCACTCGATATTATCTTACATCTCTATGATCAACTTGAAAATTATTTACTATTTTTAAACCTTTTATCGAATTATAATTTATTTTTATATTTTAAAATATTTCTAAAAATCTAAAAATTATATTTTTTAATTTTATAAATTTTAAATTTGTGTGATTTATTATATAATGACTAAATCACATCAATAAACTAATAGTTTCTTCAATGGTTATCCTCAAGTTTTCTTCTGAACTTCTATCAAAAGATCTATCTCTAATTTAAAGAAAACAAACTTTGAGATTTGATTCACATAGGGAATTGAAGGGCGACACCCATCATGATTCAATGTGATTACCCATGCAAAAGAAAATAATCAATGAAGGTTCTTCACTCTCAAGACATTTGTAATTAGAAGCCTCCTCAATATTGAAATTGAGCTTCTTTGATTTCACATGATACCTTGCTCCCCACTCTACATCTTCATTAAACCAACACACGGTGGCGTAAGCCATTTGGTTGCTTATCAGCCTCGGCAGGAAATGAACAGGGATCTTCCTACTTCGCAAGATCAGGAACATGATTTGGCAATGTCTCTACTTCCTCAAATAGAGTAGATCTCACCAAGGTAGCATATAAGCCACTGCCTTCCGCTTCATCAGCGATTGAATTTGAAGTCAAACTCTTCTAGTTTCTTAAACAACCTACAAAGAACAAATGTAGCCGTAAACTTTCTATGGGCTCAACTTTCTTCCCCAAAAGTCAACTCTCTTCCCATGGCAGCCTGGGTTGGGTACGATGGGAGACTTGCGATGTAAAGGCCAACCCAATAAAGGCTCAATAACAACAGACCACACGTGAGGGGTTATTTGGCAACAGGGCCACAATGATGCCACTAAGCAACGCCAACGTTAATACACCATCTTTGAACTTGGGCTGGTATCAATTATTTGTCCAACCACTTCGGCAAATAAGCCGTGAAGCTCACCAAAGCAAACTCGTGTGGCACATTAGCCTGTCCCTGTTGGGCCACGCGGTTGCAGGCTCGGTTAGGTAGATCAGCCCATTAGTGGGAGGAGGTGGGTGCGGGACCAAAAGTACGGTCGGTTCGAGGGGTCCCTGTCACTTAAATGTGCCACTGTGAGCATTGGATTGATTCCCCCTGTACGAGGGAAACGCGTGAGAGAGGGAGAGATGGAGAGAGAGAGAGAGAATACGTTAAAATATTTATGTTTTGACTGGTCCTCATTTATGAGCATTAATTATCGATACTACGCATAATTGATCCAACTGTCAGGGCCTAAGCATCACAGGACCCTTGTCGAGAAAAGTCCAGGTAATGTACTCCGAATATGCCCCATGTGGAGTACTCGCTTGGTCCATGTAACCATGAGAGTGTCTGCGTGTGTGTGTGTGAGTGAGAGAGAGAGAGAGAGAGAGAGGGGGCTATTCACCTCGTGGGTCGTCGCGAGAGAAAAATGAACTTCTCGCGGGTTCTATTTTGGCTCTAGGATCAGCGTACACTGGCTCGCCACCTCTCATCATGTGATCAATGGAGCTCATAGAACCCGAAGGATGGATTCAACCAGTGAGGGATCAACGTGTTAGGTAGGTCGGACTTAATGCATGGCAGCAAGGCGTAGAATTGGGCTTACCAGCGTTGACTCGGAGAAGTGCCAGCTCTAATGGCGGTAAGTTCCTAATCGGGAATATAAAGCGGATAACAAGGCGTTAATGAGGGTGTTTTCAAGAAGAGCGTCGTCTCGTTCACTGAGCTGTAAAAGACGGAAATCAAAGCAAAAGCTCCCGTAGTGGAGAGATCTTTAAATATTTTTAATGGGCTCGGGGCAGTTTACGGAGGAGTCTTATATAATCCGCCGCCTGGTCGACGGCCCCCCCATCTCTGCCATGGAGGAGGCCGTCGTGGGGGACGGCACCGCCGCCGTCTCCGCCGCCTCGCCGGCGGCGGAGACGACGTCGTACTCTTCTTGTTCCACGGCTGCGGACGGCGGCGCCAAGGGGGAGAAGCGCCGGAATGTATACCGGGGAGTACGGATGCGGAACTGGGGGAAGTGGGTGTCGGAGATCCGGGAGCCGAGGAAGAAGTCAAGGATCTGGCTGGGGACCTTCCCGACGGCAGAAATGGCGGCGCGGGCCCACGACGTGGCGGCGCTGACGATCAAGGGGGAGGCCGCCCACCTGAATTTCCCTGAGCTGGCCTCCGAGCTCCCGCGACCGGTCACGGCGGCGCCCAAGGACATCCAGGCGGCCGCAGCCAAGGCCGCCGCCACCACCTTCGTCGGCCGCCATGTGGAAGCGGAGGAGCGCCGCCGCCGCGAGGATTCCGGTTCTCCGGAGGACGATGAGCTCTTCGACCTGCCGAACATTCTCGTCGACGTCTGCAGCGGCGACTGGTTGTGCTACTCTTCTCCGTGGGTGCCGCCGGCCGATGCGGCGGCTGAGACGGCGGCGGGAGGGGAGAGCTACGATGGCGTGGGTTTCCGGCTTGTCGAAGAACCCTTCTCGAACCGTCTTCTGTAAGAATAATTACCAGTTTGGTGGTCTTCCTGATCCGATTCCAAAACCCTAATCTCCTTCGGCTCTTCAGGCTGCTTCTTCCGGGTTGCAATTAATTACAGAGAGGAACCCAACCCAGTCGGCAACCGTGTGGAATCTTCGAATTACTACAAAATGCGGGGATGGGTTTTTAAAAATCTTGGAAATCTGGTCGACCTTCGAGTGCACAGTTCGATAGTCTTTGCTATATTTGGAATCACCTTCGCATCAACGTGCCGAGGAGAGATTCTGGATCGAGCCGTCTTTCGTCTCCATCTCTGCATATCTGTGTAAGGGGGGTTTCACGGGCCGGGCCGGGCCGGACCCTAATTACGGCTAAGGTCCCGTCGTCAATTACAAGTTTTGGACCCGCCCGGACTTTAAAACTGTCAGAGGACGAGGAGACGCTTGGGCTCGTATGACTCTCTACATTACACACACACACACACAGGGAGAGAGAGAGAGAGAGAGAGAGAGAGAGAGAGAGTAAGAGAGGGGAGGGCCGGGCTGACTTACATGAAAGTCACGTCGGCCCGGCCTGGTCCATCTCCACGTCCTCTCAAGGGGAGAGAGCAACAGGAGCCTCTCGACGTTTTCCCTCTTTACAAAGCAAAAGCAGCGGTGCTCGGCCCGGGAGGGGAAAGGAGACGTCTAAAAGACCACACCAGCAAACAAAAGGAGGAACGGAGAGAGAGAGAGAAAGAGAGATCCTCCGCTGAACTCTGTTTCTTGCTCCCCAGCTGACCTTATCTTCTCCCCCAGCTTTCCTTGTTCATGACGAGAGATAGTTAGAGAGAAGGAAGTAGGCCAGATGTCTTCTACGTTACAGAGAAACTAATCCACGGGCAGAATTCAGATCTCCACCGGTCCTCAAACCCTTGCAAGTCAGAAAACCGAGATAATTCATCGTCATTGGAAGATGATATATTTGCTCGCGGAACTCGGAGAGCTGCATGAAGAATGAAGCAGCCAGTCAACCGACGACTATCCGACGGTTCTAGTCACCAGGGGAATGATCTCCCGGTGCCAGCAGGGATTCCCACCAGGGTCATCCATACCGTCGCCGCCGCCTCTCGACGCCGCGTGGGACGGGGTCGTGGGCTTTATGTCCGCCGGCGGGTTGACTCCGAGGGCACCGCCGCATGGGGGGGGGGGGTGCTCCCGGAGAAGGGAAGACTTGGGAAGGAAGGAAGGAATTGCGCGCGAGGATGAGGCTTGCGACGAGGGGGAAGGGGGCAAGCAACGGATAAAGACCTGTTGGCACGACGTTTCAGGAGGCGGGAGGGAAGACGGATGAAGGAGAGAGAGTGAGAAATAGAAAGGGAGGACAGAAAGAGTGTGAGGGACGGGGTAGAGAGAGAGTGGGAGGGAGTAGGGGGGCTTGATTTACCTTTGCATCTTTTACGTAACGATTAGATGTATGCTTTTGACGTGCCGCTCTCCCACGGGCGCTGCCGGAGCACGAAGGGGGGCGGCCAAGAAACGAGATAACGGGCCGAGCCGGCCTGGGCCTCCAAAGTCCGACCCAATGATTCGTCAGACTGGGGCCCAGCAAACCCAAAATTAAATAGCTTAATTTTATAATCCAAATAATTACAGTATTTAATAAGATCACCATCCACAACCTCTCCTCATTAACGGGGATTCTTACGGATGGACTTGTCGTATCTTACGAGCTTGGATCTTCCTGGAAGGAGCTCCACATCTAGAAGGGAAGGAGAGAGCCAATCTCAGCCGTCCATCTCCTCCCCGGCGTCAAGAGAAAGATAGAGCCCAAGATGGTACCCAACTACCCCCCACCCTTCGCGAAGTAGCCGGCCGTCCAGAAGCCCACTCGCAAATGAGGTCCGTTAATTATAAATGGGCCTTGATGATATCGGGCCAATATCAATCTTCGTGGAAACCCAAAACCGCGACACGTGCAACCGAGCATGGTCACTGGCGGTAAAAGTACCGTTCTACTGCAGTGGGGGCTGTCAATGATTCATCCATCTCGCGGTGTCGTGGCCCTAATCCGCCGCCGCATAGCAGGGCTGGGGGTGGAGGAAGAGAGCGCCGCAGAGTGAGGAAGAAGTGCCCGAGAGAAGAAAGATGTTGGCTTTGAAGCCTCCGTCGATCTCCTTCGACAAGGTCCTCCCATGTAAGAAGACCCACCACCGGAGCCCTACGCCCCTCCTCCGATCACGCAGGACGGCGGTGGCGGCGGCGGCTTCTGGCGGCGGCGCCGCCACCGTGGCGGTGGTGGACTCGCCGACGCGGGTGGAGATACTGTCGGAGGCGCTACCGTACATCCAGCAGTTCCGAGGGAAGACGATCGTCGTCAAGTACGGCGGCGCCGCCATGAAGTCGCTGGAGCTGCAGGACTCGGTGGTGAAGGACCTCGTCCTGCTCTCCTGCGTGGGGCTCCGCCTGGTCGTCATCCACGGCGGCGGGCCGGAGATCAACTCATGGCTGACCCGGCTCAACATCCAGCCGCAGTTCCTTAACGGGCTCCGAGTCACGGACGCGGCCACCATGGAGATCGTGGAGATGGTCCTCGTGGGGAAGGTCAACAAGTCCCTCGTCTCCCTCATCAACCGCGCCGGCGGGACGGCGGTGGGGCTCTCCGGCAAGGACGGCCGCCTACTCGCCCCTCGACCCGCCCCCAACTCGGCCGGGCTGGGTTTCGTCGCGGACGTAGCCCGAGTCGACCCGACCATCCTCCTCCCCATCCTCTCCTCGGGCCACATCCCCGTCATCGCCTCGGTGGCGGCTGACGAGGCCGGCCAGGGGTACAACATCAACGCGGACACGGTGGCAGGAGAGATCGCGGCGGCCGTCGGGGCGGAGAAGCTGATCCTGCTGACGGATGTTCCGGGAATCTTGGAGGACCGGAACGACGTGGCGAGCCTGGTGAAGGAGATCGACATAAAGGGGGTGAGGAAGATGGTGGAAATGGGGAAGGTGGCGGGGGGGATGATCCCCAAGGTTACCTGCTGCGTGAGGTCGCTGGCTCAGGGGGTGAGGACGGCCAGCATTATAGACGGCAGGAAGCCGCACTCTCTTCTTCTGGAGCTGCTCACTGGGGACGGCGCCGGCACCATGATCACCGGATGACGACGAAAATGAACCAAAGGTTCATGATCTTCGTCCTTTTACTCGATCAGGAGAGGGAGGACTCCTTCGTGATCTTTGATCTCTCCAGCCGCTTTTCTTCTTCTTCTTCTTCTTCTTTTGTCTTCGATATGCTTCATTCCCTCTCGGCTGGAAGTCTCTTCCCCTCATCTTGGAGCAGAGGAGGATTTCATGGAGTGCGAGCTGAAAATCAGGGCCTTTGGTGCTTCCCGCTGCATATCCCGATATATATATATATATATATATATATATATATATATATATATCACTATGATTTTCAGCGAGGACAATGCTGTCATGGGAAAAGATCAGATGCTCCGAGAAAATGGGAAACTTTCTTGATATGGATGGATCCCTTATAACTTTCTCCCACCCATGGGAACCGGAAGAACCCCGATTTGGACCAGACCTCAGATTAACTCAACCCAGAGAGGATCGGCGGCCAAGTTGGTTTGGAAAATGGTGGGTGGGGGATGAACTGGGCAGTGGAGACCCGACCCGACGTCTTCAGCTTGTAGCTCTTCAAGTCGCCGGTTTTTTCTCTCTCCGTTTCTGTCTTCTACCTCTGCTGATCACGAATAAATACGCAGACTTCCCCCAGCCTGGTGATTGGGATAAGATCAGGATTAATACGACATATCGAAAGCTTCTCGGCATCAGAAACCTTGAAAACACGCACTTATGAGGCATATTGTCAATAATATAAGCAGTGGATGCAGACTAGACTAAATTAGCATCATCATATATTCTTCCTAGATCTATAGAAAGTAATAAACGGAACTGTAAGCAGACCTGAGCATCCCATATTAGAATGGAATCAAACGGTCGAATCAATTCGAATCAACTTCAACTTTGCTGGACCTTGATCTGAGTTAGCCTATTGAACCAGATCGAGTGAAGAATCATGTGAAAGAGATCATATTTGATGGGCTTGGCATGCCAAAGGAAGTGTTTCTGCAACCTTTTCACGTTCGTCTGCATAGTGATATATTGTCTTAGGGATATTCTTTGAAGCATATTCTTCAGGTCAGGGATATCCTTCTCTGCAACAATGACAGAGAATGAACTCCAATCCAACACCTCGTCAAACGGAGGAACAAAGTTGTCTGCTATAATCACAGGAACGCATTCATAGTAAATTGCTTCCACGATCCTTGGACTGTTTACTTCGTAGCCCATGGGACAGAGGCAAAACCTGCTTGACTTCATATGCTGGATATAGGACATGGCTCTCGATACTCTAGAAGGAAGCGGGCCGTAGATTTTCATGTCCGCATCGTTTCCTCCCCAGTGACTGAGTAGCGTAGGTCTGACGCGGCCGTGCATCTGTCCAGCGAAGAAAGCTAGAATAGAACGTTGAGAAGCAGGCCTCCCTCCAAGGTATTTGAGAGGCCTTTTTGGAACTCTGATGGATGTTTCCGGAAGTGATACGTCTTTCCCGCGAACAAATATCCCTTCAGATGTGTCCGCATTGCATAAAGCTTTGATGGTGTTTTTGCATAACTCATCATGCGCTGTGGTTACATATGGCCCCTGCAAAAATCAGACGACAGTGATGGAAGTCTGTGGATTATTCTACGAAGACGTCATGTGAAACTGAAAAATATCTCAAAATATTTCTCGTGGAAGATGCTCTATACATTGCATAACTCATTCATGTCTTCAGTCCATTCAGATTTCTGAACATTTAACGGTGAATGACCATCCCACTGTATTGTGGGCTAATTTAATAAAATTATGAGAAATACCTAAAATTCACTAAGCATGAATACATTCATGTATTATTTTTATTCATGGAGCATCTCACAGAATTATAAGCAAAGTTTTCTCTGAGGAACAGGAAGGAAAAATAACGCCTAGATAACATGTCTGAAGATAGCACACATTTGTTCAGAGAAAAATTAAATTACCACAGTCAATTTTATTAAAAATAGTGGGTAATATGTTTTTAAAAATTCCAAGAAAACGCTATAGATTTTATCCCGAGCACCTGAAGTAAGATAATCTCTTCGGGCCAAACTGAAGTAAAGCATTACTCATTAACTAGGAAAAAGGACATTGACCCTCTCTTGAGAAAAAAACTGTTTGGGACGTTATAAATGTGGTTGCTCAAGTTATCTTCGTCGCCTCTTACTGATACAGATAATTTTTTGTCTATATATTCCGCGAATAGGTAACCAGAGTTTTTGGCCTGCAGAAAGCACAGCTGTACCAAAACAATGCCACCGGTACTGTGCTAAAAAAAAAACCTGAGATATGAGAACCGAGTTCTTTCCAGAATGAATTATAAACCAATAGCCATCAGAGCCTGCGACAAAATTAAAGAAGTGAAGTTCTCGTTTGGAGAGTTGTACAGATGCATACCCAGTCATGGCAAGCAACCAGGAAATGATCTGATCCATGTGTTCGATTCCAAAATGGATATTTTGATGCGATCTTGTCCACGTAGTCCCTTAGAAAGAGTGACAATGGACGCATATTGTGGGAGTCAGGTACATAGAGTGCTTCTTGTAGCCGACGTGAACTGTAAGGAAGGTAGAATAGATGAGCCCTATTCGGATTCTTCACAGTAAATTGCTTATTCTCCTCAATCAACTTCATAAACCATCCTTCGGATGCATAGATGCCTTTGAGAGGAGGTGTGTGGAAAATTGGTCTTTCTCCATCCTTGTAGATGTACACCTTCAGAATTTTTTCCATCAGCTCATAGCTCCTGAAAATAAAACATTTTAGATTTTTTTATTTCTGAGAACGAGACGGAATGTAGAAATGTGCAAGCCAGTTTAATTACTATCAGTGTCATGACAAATATATCATGTTTTTCATTTTATTTTGGTTTTGGGAGAATTCTGTATGCAGGAATGTGAAACTTCCTATTAATCACATTAAGTGCCATGAAAGAAGACTGATGTATTTATATCACGCTGTGTAGGTATCATAGTTTAAAGTTCGTATGGATGCACCGATTATCAGGTTCCTTGTTCAGCATTGTTCAGTATTCAGAAGCCCAACTCTATTCTTGAGAGCAGAATATTCAAGGAAAGATAGGCAATTATAAGAATTACAGAAGATAAAATATGATCATAGGTTCCAATAATATCGGAAAGAACTAAAAGGAATTTGTGAATTTATTTGTGGTGATTTCAGGGGCAGGAAACTTCCGGAAAGATTTCTAGTATTTCCAGTTCCCTCACTTAATTTGTACGACGATACAGGATAAATGTTTGACGATTAGTGTAAGTTGCCGAATTCATGAATAACTTTTTTTCCCGAAGATAATATTTTATTTTACTAATACTTTTATTCCTTAGAAATAGTAACAAATAGTAACTTCTTGCGACTGACCATACTAAACGTGCATTCCTCAATCATATCAACACGGAGATTTTTCAAGAGCATAAGTCTACATATTTTGTTGAAGGATATATATCTGATCCCATGCAATACCGCAGTCCCTAGCTTTCTCTGTGTCATTTCAAACCACATCCAGACGCAGTGCATTTTACCGAGGCTACTGCCGCTAAAGCTCACTCTAAAAATTTCAGAGGAAGTAATGTGGATTTTCCAACCAACTGTTGGGTTCTCTCTTGCTTCGATATTCTACTCAACAAACCGCTGATGGGGAAGGACTTGAATTTTTTTTCGTACCCAAGTCAATCAATTTTGAGTTACTCGTCTGCGCTGTATTGTAGGCAACAGCCGCCAGCCGAACCAAGCGCCTTAAACGACGATCGGCATTTTCCGTTAGGTTTTCATCCACACGAAGAATACAATGAATGCAAAAATGTCAACTTCTACATGGAAGAGTAAGCAGATCCTAGGAATTGATTATGAGACTGCATACCCTAAAGAGCATCATGCAGAATTCTCTGCTACTTTTGAAGAGAGATAATACTTTCCAAAGTCAAGGGAAGGATCTTCAGATTGTGGGGACAGAGTATAGAGGAAATATTGAGAAGATATCGGTCTGTCCATGATTAGTTCCACAATTGTGGAACTTTGCGAAGTTTTCAAAAAAATTGGCGACATTTTGCTTTGTAAGATGAATTTGCTCTGTGATAACCATGGTATATGCGTCTCGAAAGTCGATAAACGTTCCTACGAGTTATCGAAAATGAATTCAAGTGACTCATGCTTGGTTCGCACCTTCTAAAGGTCGACACATTCCGGAATAAGGGGGCGTACAGATTGGAATTATCCGAGATGAGGGGAGCTCTCTCGATCTCAGACTTGGCGTAAGCAAGTGCTTCATCTGGAGGTAACGACCACAATGGTCTCTGAAGAAAATAAGATGGCATAGTTTATATAATAAAAGAACCACATGAGATAAATGCAATAAATGAAAAGAGAAAGTCACCACCTCTAATCGAGAACGTCGAGAACCTTTCGGCCTCTGTTCTTTGATCACGCCTCCCCCGGGGGTACCGTTCCAAGCCGAAGCAATACCAGGCGGTGAAGAAACGAGAGAATCGGATGGCCTCAGGGAGAAAACAGACGTGTTTGGGGGAGACGGAAATTGCCGCGAGGGCACCACCCTTGATGGAGGAGGAGGAGGGGGAAGCGGAGACGGCAGCGGCATGGCAGCGGTAACATTCTGATCCGTCGAGTGGGAGTGAGAGACCGATGGAAAGAGGAACGAAACCACAGACGAGTACGGCAGGGCGCCGGCCGTGATCGCCACAAATGCCGTGACAGCCAGTGTAGACACCAGGATCAGCCTCCTCCAGTCCAAGCCGGCGAAGAGCGTCCTCCTCGGCCAACGCCGCACGCTCTCCGGCTTTAGACGGGACACCGGCTCCCGGAGGATCGACGACGCCATATCCGTCAGACTTTTGGCAATTCAACCGCAGAAGATGCCATCTCTTTCGCCGGAGGTCACAGGGAAGACAGGAATCTGAGATTGGAAAAATGCAAGAAGCCTTGAGACGCACACACAGAGGAGGACCGAAGAAGAAAATAGCCCGTCGGCGTAGGCGGCGGGAACGGTTAAACGTGCATGCTGGCTTTCCCCCTTAAATTACGGTTTTACCCCTGCCTACACATCCAATCTGAGCTTCGTTATTAGGGAATCGTGGGTCCATCTCGCCCGTCTGATCGCTGCGCCCACCGTTCCTTCATAAATAGCAGCGGCGTTCACGGGCCTTAATCAAACCGCTACCACGACGTCCCGTCACCCCCAGGACGATCGTGGGCCGGCGAGCCTCAACGGCAAGTAGGAATTATTTAAACCCCCCCCCTCCCCACTAAAAATAGAAACCGCGGCGACCCAGTCCCAGCTGAACCGTCCAGCTCGTTATCTCCTAACCAGATTCGTAAGTTCTTTAATTTTATAAATTATTTATCTGGTCATTTAATTCAAGTAATTTCCCCCACGATTCTACCACGTGGTGTAATTCTAGCATCTGAGTTATTAAAATCGAGCTCAGCTAATTAACTGAATAAGGAAAAATATAAAGTGATGAGAAAATAAGTATATATATGTATATATGTGGAACTAAATCATGGGCTATACGGACCTTTAGAATACAACAGTCTTCTTTAGTTCATCGGGTAGAACGCGCAGCTCACAGTAGGACTTTATTGCCTTGACAAGGCACTGCTTCTCTAGTTCCTCTGACTTCTGCACAAAACTCCGCAGGCTGTCCCTGTGGGACACTCGTTCAACCTGTTTCAGAGGATGATGAGCATAATATTCTCTTCTTTTTTCTTTATTTTCTAAAAGTCAACGCCGAATTTAAGCAACACAGGGCACAAAACTGGAGAAATTATGTAATTTTTTGTGGAAATAAAGGGTGGGTCACCATCTGCTCAATAATTGGACCCTCGTCGAGCGGTTCAGTCACAAAGTGGCTTGTGGCGCCGATCAGTTTGACTCCTGCGTTGTATGCCTGGCAGATTCACAGATAATTGAAGTACTGGAAGGATACTAGCTGTTAATATGAACAGGGGGAGAGCACGAAGGACGAGCCTGCCTAGAAGGGTTTATGCCCTTGAATGACGGAAGAAGGCCATGATGAATGTTGATCACATCTTTGCCGTAGCGCTTCAGAAATCTTGCAGACAGAACCTTGGATACATAGAATATAATGCCCAATATATAAAAGCGTATAAAAAAAATGAACCAGGGCATGACAAGAACTCAAGCAGGGTTCCTCTCTGTTATAAAAAGAGTAATGAATGCCTGACGAGGATACATGCAATACCTGCATGTATCTAGCGAGGACGAGAAAGTCGGTTCCTTCAACCAAGCTCAGGATCTCCTCTTCTCTCTTATTTTCTGAGGTTGTCTTCAGGCAATGATATGGGATCCCATCCCTCTCTAGAAAGTTCACCAAATGGGTCTTCGGAGCTCTCTCGTGATTGCTGTGAGCACAAAGCAATCCACTTAGTGGAAATTGGGCGTGGGTCCTGCGCTTTGCCAACGGATGAACTTCTCTCAATTCACCTTATGACGCATTTTATCTGAACTGGAAGCCTGCCATCGTGCCATCCATGTAATATATCCACCAAACAATGATCCTGAAGAAATATGCGTAATAATACATTAATATGAAAGGCAAAGAAGCATGTAATAAATGATATATTAATACCACCAGAGATCACGTTTCCGGAAGAAGCATGTATCATTCTCCTAGCATGTGGAAACAGTTCAGTTCAGTTCAAGAACAATTGTTGCTGGGTTGCGGGGGAAACCTGCTTTGAAGCAAGAACTGCGATCTTGAATTTTGGGTCTACATCAGGGACTCGAACTATAGATACGTCGGCATTGAATAATTTGGATATATTGAAGAAATCAGTATCCATCGTTTCCCGCGCCCAATTTGCCGGATCAAACACAAATTCGCTGCCAAGAATTTTCCAAACATTGTGAGAATTCACAGCCAATCAATAATAAAAAAAGGGTGGTGATCAATGCCTGACGGAAGATAATGCTCTTGAAATGGATATAGGAAGCAAAAGACAGTGGTGGATGAGCCAGTCATGAACCAGAGGAAAAACTCCAGTAGAGCTGAGCAACGGACGCAGAAAGCAAACGGGACTACCAATGTACGATAAACAGACGTCATCGTTGAATCCATGGTCAGGTGTGAGAATGCCTGACCTTCGGGAGTAGAAGATCCTCTTGTCCTCGGGGACAAAGACGTCGACGTCGTGTATGTTACCTCCGTGCGACGCGATGCACTCTGAAATCTTCGCAACGATCCCCACTGCGTCCTGTGACACCACCACCGAACGATCAGAACTCGTCAATGAGCCTCGTCAGATTCAGAACGGGCTAAGCACACCGAGAGATCCACGGAAGACCAAAATCAAACACGTACAGGGCAGCGTAAGACATGGATCCCCAGCTTCCGGCCGCTCCCGCCGGCGTTAGAAGAAGACGACGTCGACGTCACGCCGCAAGAATTGGATGGACGCGGCCGCACCACGTCCCCTGGGACTCTCAGCAAGCAAGACGCTGAAGGGAGCTTGCTCGAGGAAGAGGACAGTGCTCTCCTGAACAGAAGCATCGTCCCTCCGCCCTTCTCTGGTTGCTTCTGTTCATTCTCTTCTCTCGTCCGTTCCTCCCATCGTGAGGGGTCCTCCACCCTCCGGGGCCCGACTGGCGGCGCCGCGGGAGCGCGATCGAATGACTTCCCGCCACACGATGCCAATTCCACGTCGGAAATCCCGCTGCGCCGATTCCACGTCGGAATAAATGAGTAACTGCGTCATTATCCCAAATATTTCTAAAGATACTATCATTAAATGAGAATTTATAATGATTTGAAAGATACAAAATAACCTGATTATATAATATATCTGTTGCTAAATTCGAGCTGTTATCGCTTAATGCCTTGGGGTGGGGGGCCCACATTTTATTTATGCTTATTTTCTACCCATTTATATCAGAAAATTTATTGTCATTAATTCCCGCAGGGAAGGAGCAATGGATAACGTGATGTGATGGGGGGGTGTGGGGGTGGGGGTGTAGGGAGGGAGGCCATCCACGTGTTTTATCCCATATTTGTTTATTTAAGAAATTTTCAGCATTTTCTTGGGTACAAGAAATATTGGGTACGGATTGTTGGATCCGATGCTCTAAGAGCAGAAAGGCGTGGGTGGGCAATTTGGCTGAGGTGTGAGTTGTCAAGATGGGTGGGTCATGATATTTGTTTGTTGCTAGAAAGTGTCAGAAATTTGATATAACCAATACACTCAGATTCTTTCATAGGGATCAACATTTTCATGGTCTTGTGTTGTTCATCTGACCTCACCTCTTCCATTCACAACCTCTTTGTTTCTACTTCCTCTCTGTGCCAACATAAAATATGGAGTAGTAGGGAGAGACGACGGCGGTGGTTTGTGAGTCCTACAGTGAGAGAGAGAGAGAGAGAGAGAGAGAGAGAGAGAGATGATTTCATTAACTCAATTAAAATAACAAGAAAATATGTTTATATAAAGGACATTGGAGGAAAGAGAGAGAGGACAAAAAAGAGAAAACTTGGGTCTAAAGTGGGTGAACCTACTTTAGTTAAAAAGGTAACTTTCTCTAGTGTGGCATCAACCTTCAACACTCCCTTTAGATGTAAAGTTGGTGATTCACAAAACTTTGATAAGATTAGGATAAAATCCATCGACAACTTGAATATTTGTTGATTAAAACTTCATTTCAATGAAATATGTAGTAACTTGATTGAATATAAATGATAGTGAATCTCGATATCTTTAATTATTTTTAATCATTGTTATGATTGACTTATTATCACAATGCATCATTAATTGGACTAGATTATGTCAAATTAACATCTTACATGGTCCTCCTCATCTAATATAATTTATTGTGCAGTTAATGATACAACATCATATTCAACTTTAGATAATGATAATATTGTGGTCCTTTTTTTTCTTTGAATTATAAATTATTGCACCTAATCTAAAGTTGAAAATAAATCTACTTGTGCTCTTCTTGTCATCTCAAGATCCTGTCCAATTGATGTTAGGAAAATCAACTAGTTTTAAAATAAGTTATATGGGTGTATAAAATTTAATAATTATTAATGCCATTAATATAATAAAGAATTTTATTTGCTACTACATGATGAGGTGTTGTAAGATAATATGTAAATCTGAAAATAAAATTGATTGAAAGCACAATATCCAACTTGCTATGAGTTAAATATATCAAATCACCAACTAAACTTATATAAAATTGTTCTTTTTTTTTGTACTACCAATATCAATGCATAATTTTCACTTATTTATTAGAGTACAGCATATTTTGCAATTCAGCATATTAAACACCTTGAGTAGATTGGAAGCATACTTCTCTTGTTAAATAATTATTTTATAAATTTTGAATAATATTAAGCCTAAGAAAATGGTTAAGTAAAATTAAATTAGGTATATGCATAAATGTCTTGAACTTAAATATTAATTTTAAACATGATTCAATATAAATCATGTCCTTAACATATACCATATTATCAAAATATGTCATTTTTTTCATATGTATATAAAGTGATGATTCACTCTTGGTTATATGAAAATTATTTTCAAGAATATATGAGTAAAGTAGATTGTATCATGCCCTTAGTGCTTGTTTAAATAATTATAATATATTTTCTAACTTATAAATTATTCCTTTATCATCAATCACAAACTCTCGAGGTTGTTTACTATACAAATATTGATTAAAATAGTTATTAAATATTTAAACATCAAATTTAAATATTGACCACTTCATGTGATTTTTTATTACCAAAGTAAATTTAAAAGTTTAAAAATTTGACAACATTTAAAATTTTCAAAATAATTGATGCTGAATTATTGTACATATCTATTTAATGGTGACCTTGTATTGTATTTTTACACATGTTCATCTAAATTATATTTTGTTGAGTTCGATCTAGTTAGGTGGAACACTAAGAGGGGGGGTGAATTGATTTCTTATGAATTTTTTTTATTCTTTTGTTTTATTTATGAGTGTATGTAACAACATAGGTTTTTGCACAAGTTCTTTATTTTATATAAAAATTTATATAAGTTAGTTTCTCTCTCTATGTGGGTTTACTCTACACACTCTCTCACCTATCACCACAAAAGACATCACCCCTCATTAGGCTATGTCTATTATCTGATGATCTTTTCTATTATAATCTATTATTTTCATCTAAAAATTCAATTGATTTCACTACATCAGCAGCCCAATCAATTAAGTCTGATTTTCACATATATCACACCCCTCATAGGTATAGTTTAACTCTCAACACCACGTGTCGTAGTCAAATATACTAATTTTCTTAGAAACCTCACCCTTCACATGCTTTAACATATTCTTAGCACACTATGTATTAGCCTAAGCCTTTATCTACTCACTACTTAGTTACCTTAAAATTTAATGTAGATAGTTAACCTTCAAAATACTAGTTGACTTAATTCACTACAGAAAGGTGAGTTGTATGATGAAACATTTAGTTCTTTCTTTGAAGCATGTGGTAACTTTGCTTTGACGAATAAAGTATGATTTTCTTTGGGCTTGATTGAACGAGGTAGGTATGTTTCTTTGTTTATCGTTAGTTATTTGTTCTTCATAAACTTGCTCCTTATATTTGCTAATATTTTCATATCTTTTCATTACTTAAAAAATAGTCACACGAATTCAAATTTTCTTCTTGTTAGTTTACTAGTGTGATAGTGACTTTTGTATGTTCTTCAGTTCAAAGTTTTTTATTTTCATGTAATTTGTCTTAGATATTTTGTATGGAGATTTTTAATATATTCATATAAATTTTTACTTTTAGAGTTTAACTCAATTAAGGTTGTTAAGTTTATATTTGTTTGCATGTATTATGACACATATTACTATCTAATGCATGGCATTGACCTTCGGTCATTCCTTCAATGCTTGTTGTTCTCTAATGGATTATGTTTGAAGCTTGTCATGGAGATACATGATCTATCAATGATTATCTTTGCTTCTAAGGTTGAGTCAAAGTTCATTCATTTTGTCAATTATTTTCTCAATGGGCTTTGTTGATGTACTCTAAGGTATGTGACGAGGGCTCCTTCCCTTTCATGAAGACTAGAATTTGAATCTTGTGTAACCATTATTCTTCATTTATATCTTTCTATTTCTTTGATTGACTTTCCAATGTGTCATTATTGAGGTATTGATTTAAAATCTCACAAATGAGTTTGTTTTCTTGACTTCATATACTTTGATTTTCAAACACTTTTCTTGTTGAAGCTATTGAATTCATGTCTATCATGTTCTATATTAGTATTATGTAGGTGACTTTGTATTTCTTGATTTTATGACGACTTCATCAAGTGTTGACATCTAATTCTCTATACTTATATCAAAACCATATGTCATTACATTAAAGTTATCATGAAGATATTTCAAGGATATAACTCTAACAAGAGTTAATTGTTGTATATTAAATCATAACAATTTAAAATTTATTAAACTAAAAAACACTAACTTTTAGATTTTTACAATTATTTTTACGTAAATATATCAATTTTAAATCAATAAAGAGCTCCAAAAATATATATTTAAAACATTTTTTAATTAAAATATAATTAATTAAAAATAAAAATTCAGATGATGTCAATCATATGTCAATACCGTTAGAGAATTCAGATGTTGTATAACTTGAATCATGCATCATCTAGTTGCCTTGCCTTTTTGCAAAGGTGTAAAAGAGCTAATCAATGTTGTAATTGTGTTGCACACTTTGAAATACATTGGAAATCCATTTGAGCTTAATATCCACTCTAAGAACCATTTCAAGTCTCATTGGAAATACATTGAAAAATTCTTCTCAACCAGTTTATTCTAAGCTGATTGGGAAACTTTTTCTATCTACTTTTGAAAAAATTATGCTAGATTGAAGTTAGTTTCATGATTTACCTTGTTATCTAAACTTATTTAATAAATTGATTTCTTCACCCCCCCCCATATCCCTTCATTATGTGCATGAAGCATCACTTTCTTCTAAATTCCTTATTCCATCTCACTCTATCACTCCATCTAACATGTTGGAATGCATTGGACATCTATTTGAGCGTAATATTAACTATGATAACTATTATAAAACACAAACCCATGTTTATTTTAAGCCGCTTGGGAAGAATTATCTTTCTACTTGACTATGAAGTTCGAACCTATATTTATTTTAAGTTGATTGAAAAGAATTTTCTTTTTACTTGATTATGAAGCCCAAACTTGTGAAGAAACTTTGCAAATTGAAGTCAGATTCTTGATTTGCCTTATTTTTGAAATTTATTTAATAAATCAATTTCTTTGTGTGCAAGAAGTGATGTAACATAATCCTATTCATCATTGACTGAAGAACATGAAACCAACCAAGATAGAGAGAGCTAGAGACGCAAGACGTGGAGGACACGGATCTTGTCGATGACTCAACTGTCAGCAGCTCATTGCATACCACAAACGACTTGAAACTAGCAAGTTCATTATCCTTGCATTCCACTATTTCAATTATTAGTTAAGGCTTATATAAATTGGCCATAACATTGCATATTGAGTTTGAAGGGTAGTTGCTGACTTGATCATTTGACATTGTCACCAAAGCTTGAGTTGGTCAGAGGACCACAGTGCTCCTAGTTTGGAGCTTCTTCTCTCTCTCTTCATCCACTTCTTCAGCCTCCACTTCTTCAGCTGCCAACAAAGCAGACCAGTGTGGACCCTCAATTGGCCATTGTGACTAGATACGAATGTTAGATCTATATTTTTTTCCTATATATCTACTTCTTATTCTTAATTCTTATCTATGAATCATCAATGGAGATTACCCCTTAAATTTGTCATTCTTGGAATAAATCAGCTCCGTTGCATGTTTCTCATTTACTTTTGGATCATCACTTGCTTTGATGTTTGTATCAATTGCAACCAGATAAACGTATGATTGCATCTATATACATATATACATACATATATATCTATACATATATACATACTGTGCTATATGGCTGCATTCAGGTGGTTGATGTACTCACTGGGCTCACTGTTGCTCATGAAACCCAAGAAAAATCATGGACACAGGCGACGGGCGCAAGATGGGCCTGAAACGGCAGCGGATGCTTGATACAACCCCGTGATACTTTGCAGTGGCTCGAACCAGGCAATGCAAGCCGGTGCGGACCTGGCTCGGACCGGGGATACAGTCAGTGCGGAGCGGGCAGTCCGGAATGATTCAGACCCGTAGACGGTGGTCTTTGGCGGATCCTGTAGTTCTAGGTGTCGGGCGGGCGGATCTGGTCACTTGGGTTAGACGGACCCGGTTTTACGAACCCGCGGGTATTAATCCTGGCAGGTAGGAGGAGGGCACTCGTCCAGAAAGAGGGAAAGGAGACGACGAAAGCGGAAAGAGGGAAGGTGCCGGCGGAGGCGGCACTCGCAGAGGGCACAGGCAGGAATAGAAGAGACGGCGAAGGCAGACGGCGCTGGTGGTCGACAGCGGCGGTGAAAACGGGGCAGGCGGCGGCAGCAGCAGACAAGGACGGGGAGAGGCGGGCTGTGGCTACGGCCAAGGCGGTGACGGCGAGCGGTAAGCCGGCGGCTGAGAGAGGGAAGGCTGGAGGAGTGGAAGAAGAGAGGGAGAAGAAGCTCCAGACCGGGAGCGGCGGGGTCCTCCGACCAACCCAAGCCGGGGCGACGGGATCAAAAGATCATGTAAGCAAACTACGCATCAACTTCAATATGCCATTCGCCCAAATTCGTTTAATATTAATGGTTTTCCTAATTTCCGCCAATTAATAGGCCTCACATCTTGATCAGCAATCACTGTGGACTATACATTTTTGCCTGGAAAATCCTGGGGCTTTTCCTTAAAAACTGTGGGAATGATGCCAATAATGAATATTACCTTGATCATTATTCGCTGAATCTGCTTGATCACGGGGTGATATGAACATAGCCCACACGGGCATGCTTTACCTTTCACCCTCATTGCGCATCACTAGAGGCTCCAGAGCTTCAGCTTCAGCTGCGCCAAAACATGACCAAAATGGTAAATAATGAATCTACCCATGCTGCTGATCATGCCCGGTAATTTTTTTTTGATTGTTACTATATTTCAAAAAACTGTTGTCGATCTGCATCTGGGGCATTCGAATTATTGTGATGAATGCATTAAAATGACGTTTATAAAATTATTTATTTATTTATTTTTCTCAGCCTGTTCTAGGAATCAAGCCAAGCCACTCAATGGACGATGGCATGATGAACCTCCAGCAAACTCTAATTGAGATTGAAACCAACGCTGAACATCTCCTTTTGGCTCGCCACGAGGTGAGGAGCCTGCCGGCTGATCCGCTTCATCTATACGGCGTGCTCATGCTCTTAGTTGCTGAAAGCTCGCTGAAAAACATGTGCAGCTTGTGGAGAACGACAAGATCAGAAATGGGAACCGGGAGGCCCTGACAGCTCTCCGCAGGAGGGCTCGGACCACCAAGACCAGTGTCCCGTCTCCCTTCGAGTCCCTGATGAAAGATATTGGAGCTGGGTCTCGTCCCCTGGTGAGAGAGATGTGCCCGACTTGCGGCGATCACGATCCCAAGGAACCCACCTGGATGATCTTCCCGGGTTCGGATATCTTCTGCCGCATACCGTTTCATGCGGCCCATAGCATCTTGGAGAATGGTACCCCGCCTCCTCCTAATCTCCATTGATAGTAGCTTTTGACTCTTTTGCTGTTCTTGAAATCGCTGACTTTTAGACATTGTCTTTTCCTATGGCGATTCAGATCAAGAGCAGCTGGACTACAGCACGAAGAAGCTCCAGAGCTACGTGAAGGAAAAATCCCTGGTGATTTCTGAAATGGGCGCCCTTGACGACAGGATCAGCCCCGCGGTCCTCAAGTCTCTCGTCACGTTGACCGACGGACCGAAGTAAATGACGGGATATTGATCTCAGGATCGTCTCCCCTCCCCAAGGAAGACGACGATCTCAGAGCTCTCTGGAGCTGAGAGCAGTGCTTACCTGGCCCTCTGTGGATCGTCTCCCCTCCCCAAGGAAGATGACGACCTCAGAGCTCTCTGGAGCTGAGAACTGTGCTTACCTGGTCCTCTGCGGATGTCTGAATGGGTTGCAATGACCGTGGATCCCTTTTGAGTCCTATCATCAATGACGGCCGGTGGCTGAATGGTGCAGAAGATTCAGTGATTATTTATACCAACGCTCGAAAAAAGTGGGTTTTTTTTCTTATTATTATAAGGAAAAAAATTGACGCAGCGTATTTTTGTCTTTATATAAGGAAAATTTAAATAGGTAATTTATTGTCTAAAATATAATTGAATATTTTTTGACTCAATAATAAGTAAGCTCCATGGGGGTTCTCATTTTTTTTAAAAAATATTTATTAAATAATTGTTCAGGAGCTTAGAGCTTGGACTTTTCCACTGGATCCATTGATTTCAGATGGTTCGGGTCGGATCGTTTTATCGGGTCAGTCGGTGCGGGAGGGGTAGTGATCAAAGAGCCATACCATTCGGGAGCTTGTCTTTGGGAGAACATCAGCGCTTCGCAATTGTCTTGCGGTCCTCCAGTCTCCGGTCCTTCCCGCTCACGACGTCGCTGTCCCTGTGCCCTCCCCCTGTCTTCGGTAGCCCTAGAATCGGCCAGGGGGAACTGGACGGAGTCCGGCGCGATGCTTCCCTTCTCGTCGATCGCGGCGAAGCAGATTCGCTACCTGTTTGAGAGTTACAAGGATTCCGACTTCGACTATGTCGTTCGCGAGCTCTGCCAGGTGCCTCCCCTTACTGTGCTCTGTTTCATAGTTCCGGTTCTTCATCTGTGTCGTGATTTTTACGCGGCGGGATCAGGGATCTCTCTGCTTGCCATCGCTTCCCGGACATTTGGTATGGCTCGTTCGTGTTCGTTGCAGGTCCTGGAATTCGTTTTCCGACCCCCGTTACTTTCTGATATCCTTGAATGCGAGACCAAATGGAATATAGGGTTTTTTGCTTTTCTTTCTTTGAGATTTCCATATATTTAAGATCCTCCTCGCGACGCATCTTTTATTTTTCTTGATTAATTAACCTCGGAGCTTTTATCTCAGTAGACTTGGTGTTCGACTGAGTGTCTCAAAAGGTAAACTTGAATTTGCATGGAGTGAAGGACATGAAGTCAACAATCCTCTCTCACTATGGATGGTTAATGTCGTTTTGAAGCTGTCCTTAACCTATTTTATTGAATTAATAAACAATGACTCCGCTGTGTTGTATTATCCCCGGAAAATTGACCGCTTTATGACGTCTAAAAGAATGTCAGAGGTATGATGCGAGCAGCAGTTAGCATCTTAAAAGGTTCTTGTCTACCTCATGCACCTTATCATTATGTAACGTGAATCATGCGTCATCTTGTCACGTTGCCTTTTTTCAAAGGTGTAAGGGAGCTGATCAACGCTTTATTTGCATTGCAAACCTCGGAAAGCGTTGTAAATCCATTTGAGCTTAATATTAACTCAGAACTGTTATGAACCTAATTGGTTTATTTTAAGCCCACTGGGACCAATTCAGATGGAACCTTTTTATTGGTTTTCATCCAGGCTCTGATAGATTGCTTGTAACTTTCTGTGAATACCTCTGATTGCTGAACCAGTGTGTTCCTTGTATTCTACTTTCACAAGATTTTTTTGACCGATTACAATGGATTAGAAATATAGATATTTTTACATGTTTTTTTTACAAAATGAGATTGCCGCTAAGCTTGCAATCTAATGAAGAAACTCCAGTTTGATTGCATTGAAATCTTTTCAGCTACTGATGAATAATCCCCTGAGTATTTATTATTGTCTAATGAGTACATAATTTACTCACACAAATTCATTGATAAAAAAGATCATTCGGTGGAGGTAGATTAAAGGTCCGTGGTGACATCTGAAAAACAAAACTATGGTGTTTGCAGTTGTATCCATAGATGGTTACATTTGGAAGCATTATATCCGAATTTATTAAAGGACCGAGAAGGCAGTGTGTATGCTATCATTTACTCTATGAGCAAGTTAACAGTCTCTTCTTTTTCTGATAGATAGCTTGGTGCAATGTTTGAGTTTCCAGGAAAATATTTATTCTTGGAAGTCATATATCTGCTGATCACTTGCTGTTAAAAAATTGGAATTCATGTTTAAAGTGTTTGTCTTTTAAGTGCTGTATTTTTTGTTTTGAATCTTGAATGCCTCTTTGTGTGTTTTTTTTTAGTTTAATGTAAATTATTACCAAAGTAATTCAATTCTGCACTTTTTCCATTTCAGTATATTTATACTCGAATTTTCTGCTTTTTTATTCTTTTATTTGATTCTAAATGAAATCTCTCGTCTTTTTTCAGTTTGTGGAATATGGAAATGAGGGTGCAATCCTTTTGCTGCAAACCTGCTTGGACTTGATGAATCTTCACAGCGGGGAAATTTCGAAAATGCAACCAAAGCCTGAAATATTCTCTGCTGTGTTTAGATATTTGTTGGATAAGCCTAATTTCAGTACGGTGTTTTGTCAAGCAGTAAGAAGTGAATGGATGAATGACGGATTCTTGGGAAATCTTTCGAAGGCATTGAATCTGTCGACATCTGAGAAGATCGCTATTGGACTTGCTTTATCTGATTCTGAAAATTTTGACTTCAGAATGAGAGGTAGGGATAAAATTTTGAACCTTTCATCATTGTGGTCTATGTTGCTGCTTGCTGATGATTTTGTTTTTTTCATTTTAGGGAAGAATTTCTGTGTCTCTCAGATTGATGAAATATGTGCGAATCCTATTCCAATTTTGTCACACAAGCAAATCCAGGAAATATTTATGTTTCTATACCGATCAGAGGGCCTCTCCAAGCACATGGATTCCTTTATGAAAATGCTATCATTATTACAGTTGGAGAGGTCTGAGTTTGTTTTGAGCCCTATTCTGGAAGAGGATTTGAGTGGAGAAAATTCTTTCAGGTATAGTTTGAATTGCCATTGTTAATATACATTACTGGTTGTTTTCTTACTTTTTGACTGTTCTTACTGTATAAATTCTTTCAGGTATAGGCCTCTGGACCTGTTCTATGGACATTCTGATAATGATTTTGATGCTGTTCTGGCGGAAATAGAAAGAGAGATGAGCATGGCTGACATCATCAGGGAACTGGGTTATGGATGCACTGCTACGGTTTCTCACTGCAAAGAAATGCTCTCTCTTTTTCTTCCTCTTGATGAGTTGACAATTTGTAAGATACTTGTCACAATTGCGTGTACTCATGTTGGTAACGAGGAAAGTCAGAATGCACATTCTACGTTCTGCTCTGCCGTTGGCATCAACTCCACTGCTGATTCGTCATCATTGAGTTCTTGGAATTTTGATGTCGTCGTTGATTCAATTAAACAGCTTGTGAGTTTGTTGTCAACTCTTGTCAAGAGGCTAAGTTTATATTTCATTTATTTTCTGCTGACATGTATTTCAAATTGTAGGCTCCTGAAACCAATTGGAACCGTGTCATCGAAAATATGGACCATGAACTTTTTTTTATTCCTGATGAACCATCTTTTTCTACTTTTATGTCTATCTATGCACATGCATGCCAGGTACGTTCAATAATTGACTGCAGTATTTTTTTGAAAGGGAACATGCTTTTATTCTTCTTTTCTTTACTGAAACTTAAGATTCGCTATATAGGAGCCTTTTCCCCTACATGCAATATGTGGATCGGTTTGGAAAAATGCTGAAGGCCAGTTATCATTTCTTAGATACGCTGTATCTGCATCACCTGAGGTGTTTACGTTTGCACATTCTGGAAATAAACTGGTAACTTGATTTCTTAACCTCCTTTATTTCTTTGGCGATTCATTAGAATTGATAAACATGCCAAATTGTATTTCAGCCTTATGTTGAGTCGGCTCAGTTCCAAAGTGGACACGGGAATCAGGCATGGTACTGCCTTGATCTCTTGGACTTGCTATCTCAGCTTGCTGAAAGGGGCCATGCTATTTCAGTTCGGGCATTACTAGAGTATCCCCTTCAGCAGTTACCTGAGATTCTTCTTCTTGGAGTTGCCCACACTAATGTATGATTTTCATACCTCTTTTTCATTGAGCATCTCATTTATACCTCTCAATCACAGTTTTCTGTGATGGGTGATAATGATTTTTTTTATGAGACATTTTTTTTTTCTTCATTCTTAAAATTGCTATATCTCACCGCCCAGCCAACACCACCCAGATTCATGTAGATTCTTCAGTTGGGATGGGATATGGCAATATATGTTGTATGCCCAGTTTCTGCTTTTTGTCGTTTCACATCGACTAAGAGTGGGTAAAAACTCTGCCATACGTAGTGCTCAGGCATTTGAGTATTCGTGGATCGTTATGTGTGCAATATCTTTTTTTGCTACAGTCATGATATGATCGTGTTAGTCGTCACTTTCAGGTTTTAGATTAGATCTGCCTTACCCAGCCTTAATAACTTTATGATTTTTATAGTCTTGGGTTTCAGCATTTGAAGAAGAATCAAGAAGGGTGAATTTGGTCTAGTGCCATGTGTTTATCTGCTTGCACTTTTGGACAGTTTTAACTCTCTGAATTTTGACTTTATATTTTCACATTTTGATTTCAAAGTTTCTAAATATCGAGTTATGATGATACTGAAAATTTAATTTTTTAGGTCAATATAGTTTATTTTCCATTGATTCTAACCACATGCTTTCGAAGTTGTGGGGATGAAAATGCTCTATGGTTTTGCAGAGTGCGTACAACCTCCTGCAGTACGAAATATCTTCATCTGTTTTCCCATTAATTGTGAAAAACTCCGCAGAGAGCTCTGTCGTCCACCATCTATGGCACACTAATCCTAAAATTGTCTTACGTGGCTTTATGGATATGTATAATGTCGATCCAGAGAGTATATTCAGAATCGTGGATGTTTGTCAGGAGCTGAAGGTAAGAACTGATATTGAACTCCTTATCTCCGTTCTATATAAGGACAACAATTTTGGATATTGCTGCTAGTAATTTATCGACTTGAATTTCCGCTAATTGATAATTTTTTTCATTGTGCATTTAATTGCAACTTTTACCCATTTTCACTGTCTATAGATTTTTCTCTTTGTCTTGTGGAACTGTAGTGTTACTACCTTTGAAATGGCACATATGAATGTTATCGTGATTTTCAAGTCAGCTTGCACATCAGCATGGGATCAAATTTATTCTTCTCTGCTTATGCAAATTTACTTATATAAGAAGATCATTGATTGGGCATTGGCAGGCTAAATATATTGGTATTTTGTATCCTTTGTATACTTTTTGCTAAAAAAATTGTCTCATTTATTGAGGGAATAACTATGATTACTGTAAGCCATATCCTTAACGGCCTGTAAATGTCATTCTTTGATTTTTTTTTCTTTTAATGTCATACGGTTTGAGTATATAACTTTGTTTCGTTTCAGATATTATCTTCTGTTCTGGAAACAACTCCCTTTTCATTTAGCATTAAACTGGCTACCTTTGCTTCTCGGAAAGAATACATAAGCCTTGAGCAGTGGCTGAGTGAAAATCTGAGCATGTACCAAGACTCTTTCTTTCAGGTACTACGAGATATATATATATATATATATATATATATATATATATATATTTGTAACCATATTGTCTGATGGCTGTGGTTTGTTCTTTGTTCCTGTTTGATCATGACGGTGTTAGATATCTCCACTGAATTTTCATGCGCCACTTTCCAGGTCTGCGTGGACTTTTTGAAAGGAATAATTGGAGATGGAATGAATGATCGTCCTTTAGGACATCCTGCTGCTTCTATGAATGCTTATGAGGAAGTGTCACCGATATTTTTGAAGGTTTTATCACTTTTTTATTTCTATTAATTTTTTCTCTGACAGAAACATGTGTAGTTTCATTTAAAAACTAATAATTTAGGTGCTGATATTATTCTCGCGAAATTTGTAGGTTCTTCAAACTCATTCAGGACTTGTTTCTGAAGAACTTTGTGAAGAGTTGAAAAAGTTACTTCTGACGGCCACTCGTGTTAAATCTAGGGTCCAAATTGACACTGATTCAGAAATTTCAGCATCTGATGGAAGTGCAGATGATGTTGAGGTAGAAGCGAATTCCTACTTCCATCAAATGTTCTCAGAGCAGTTGTCTGTTGATACGATGGTGCAGACACTTGCACGGTTCAAAGAATCTTCCGAGAGAAGGTGGGATGCTAAGTTTTTTTTTATGCATGGTACCTATTCGCATCTCTAGTATTTAATAAATTTATCAGTACTTCACAGTTTGCTCAAGGTGTCGGATAGGGGACACCTTAGCATACCGGCAACCTGGACACTTAAGGCCTCCACGCTGCCTTTGCTGTTTGCTTGAATGTGTTTTCGCCCTCGAACTTACCTAGTTGAGTGGTTGCCTTTATGAGCGTCAACTAGTATCCACAAATGCGAAATCATTTGTGTTTGTGGAGGGTCTTGGTCGCACATGAGCCTGTGAATTCGCCTCATACGTCCAGTACAATTATAAATGATATTCAGTTCATTTAATTCGCATTCAATTAATTTGTTGTTAGAAACATAGTGTGTTTTTTACCATTGTGTTTTTATTTTCTATTTTTCATTTTGTGATATTTTATATGCATGCTTATTTTTTTAATTTTATTTATTTCAATAATTGGTCTGTATATTTTATGTTTTAATATATCTAAAATTTGACCAGACTAGGGATCACTTGGCCTTTTGCCTAGATAGTGAAGCAGGCTATCACCATTTCAGTGGCCTAGGTCTCCTTACAGACTTGTTTCACATGAGAACTGCGGACATTCGAATGGTTGTATGTGTCTTCGTATTTATGTGATCATTTGTTTGAAGGTGTCAGTATTTTATGACAGCTTTATAGAGTTGAGACCGCTTGTGGTCTTAAGTTTTCAAAAATATGAGATTTTGATTCAATTGGATTTGCAAGGTTGTAAGCTCAGTTTCTTTTTACATTTATTGTTTGACATACTAACTGATATTGCTTATTTGTTGTTTGACATTCTGTTGTTGACTTTCTCACACCCCTAAGACATCTTAAACATCGTATGACTTGTTTTGAAACCAGTTGCTAGCATATTTTCATTGAAATTTCATATGGTGCCGCTATATATAATGCACTAGGGTTCGTTTTCATCTCTCTTTCAATGAGTTAATTTTCCATCCCCAGTCCGATCTCATGGCTTATGTTAAGTGTTTCAAAACTGACAGGGAACAGCTTGTCTTTGAGTGCATGATTGGAAATTTATTTGAAGAGTACAAGTTCTTCACTAAATATCCAGATAGACAGCTTAGTATAGCTGCTGTTCTGTTTGGTAAGGATTTCACATTCGCTGCAGTTGTGCAATGTCTTTTCTGCTACTTTTTTAAACTGTTTATTTCTAATGTAGCTGGTGCTTCATGTTCTCTATTTTTGTTTGGGCTGAAACATTTGCACTTGAATTTAATTGACAAATGGTTGCATAATTTGAGCGTGAAGCCATTCTTCCACGGCTCCTGACTGTGGATGGAATGAATCAGCCCAAACTTGTAGTATATTGAGTTGATAACAAAGTATTCATAGTTTGTTTATGAAGTTGTTGTACATGCTGGGTCTCAAAAATGAAGGGTGTAAGAAACTGGGAAGATCGCTATGAACTAAGATGGTTTTAAATACAAGGAATTCTAGAAAATTCAGTGGACACTTTGATACCTTGAGGTCTAATTCGAAAAAGGATGGTGAAGATGTTTCAGAATGCAGATCATCAATCTGGTTAATGGATGCTATAAATCATTGCAAATATACCGGTCAATAAGTAAAAAGCATATTTATGAAGTTGCGGATGCTAGTCAATCAGTTTTTTATGTGGATAATGTCATTGGTTGAACTCTTGCAGTGCATAAAGTAGTTGAATACCCATGTGTGCATGGGAGAAGAAGACTGCTGTCTCCAACATACTTTTAGGGAACTTAAGTTGGGACTATATGCGCAGGGCCTTATCTAGTCCATCCTTACTCAGTACTTTTGGTCTTGTGGGGTAACATTGGGGGAAATTTTAAGAGATACGATCGTTTCTCAGCAGACACTCTTGGGTTACGAACTAACTAGACCTTTATCACCCTTCCTACGGAGTTGGCTTGTGATATTTCCAATGATGCTGGCTGTAAACCATTTGGATTGGATGCAGACACTGGTGGGGTTATTGACTCTCCTGCTACTGAATTGTGTTAATTGCCTGCCAGATCTAATTCCAGATGAACCATTATCTGATGGAATTTGAAGAAAATTGGATCAATTGAGTCATGTCTGAATTCTTATGTAACAGCTAAATTTTCTTCATCAATAGAGTTATGGCAACATTTTATATTAGTTTTTGGTTCTCAGGTAAGGAGATCCAAAATATTCTATCATGTTTCCGTTTGTGTGCTTGACTTCGAGTTTAATGTTGAGAAAACAGCAGCAGTGAGATTGATTGAGATAAGTAGCTTTAGTTTCAAAAAAGAGCAACAAAAGTAATTATTAATGTTCAGTTGACACTTCTACTTGAATTAGATCGTGAAGGAAAGTCTACTCGAAGATTTTTTGAGATTACATCATTATTCAATCTGTTGTAAAGTTGAATTTGCTGAATTGAACTTCAAGAGAATATCATCTTTCTGAAGAATTTCTATGTAAGAATGAGATGAGAGAATAAAACAAATTGGTCACTGTTAGTAGGGAGTTACAGGTTGACTCTATGGTTAGAAGAGAGAGGATTTCGTCCCTGACCATTCTCGCCGATCCTGTGTTATAATTGTGCTGCTTACACCTTGAATGTGTTCCTCTGTCTTAAGGACGGACAAAGATGTAGCCACCTTTCATGGAAAGAGGCATTCAAGGGTGAGCAATTGCGTCACCAAGAAATTGTTTCAGAGTGTTTAAATTTAAATGGGATGGGAAGGTTTGAGAATTATGAACCTTGATACTACTAATAGTTGATATGAAGACATACAATTTTACTCTGGAGTCTTGAAGAAATTTATATCCTGAAGGTGAGAATTGCAGGTGAAAGTGTCATTAGTTTGTATTCTTATGGTGGATGTGATTAGTTGACCGTGGAGTGGATAACATGGCTCCCTGACAGATTGTCTATCTCATAATCTATCTTGGAGGCTGAAAAAAATTGTCCTTAAGTGGTGAGTTACTACTAGTTCTACAGTATTTGTCTGGGATACAGTTCCTTTTATTTTCCTCCATGGGTGAAAGATGTGATGATTACTTTGAGGGATTCCCATGTTGTCACACAGATTTGTCTGGCTGGCTGCCTTTCATACCTTATTTTTAAACAAGAAAAGTTTATACTCTACATGAAGCAGAGTGAAACTGTGGAAATGGAGTTTCCTGATGATAGTTTTGCATAGACTAGCCTCCCTTGTATTATCGTTTGCACAAGCCTTTATGAAGATGTACTGTGTTTTTTTATTTTCTTCTATTGGGTTATGATTATTACAATCCCATGTTGTAATAGCATCCTTTCCTTCACATTTTAGCTTGCTAACACATTTAATTTCAGGTTCCCTAATAAAGCATCAGCTTGTTACCCATCTGACCCTTGGTATTGCTTTGCGTTGTGTTCTTGATGCATTACGTAAATCTGTTGATTCAAGGGTTAGTAGAAATTCCCTTATTTGTTCTTTTCTTGTCCTTATTCCTGTGATTTCACATACTAACATTAAACACTTCCTACAGATGTTCTTGTTTGGCGCAAAGGCATTGGAGCAGTTCATGGATCGTCTGATAGAGTGGCCACAGTATTGTAACCATATCCTGCAAATATCACATTTGAGAAGTACCCATCCTGAAATAGTTTCCTTTATTGAACGAGCTCTTGCACGAATCTCTTCAAGCCAGCCAGAATCAAATGGAGGAAGTAGTATCCCGTCAGATCAGAATCAGGCTTCTGATTTGCAGGGTTCTTCTGAAAGTACTGAGGTATTATTTCAATTTGATAATAAAATAACATTCTTCTATTTCATTATGGGGTAAAGTCAGAAGTCTTGAACCTTGGGCATTTGTGTTTGCTCGTACCTTTTCTTGTTGTCCCATATCATGCAGAGTATTCTAAAAATATGGTATTCCTCTGTTGTTTGCTTGTGAATCTTGTGTTGTCCTTTAAATTTTAGACATCTGAAGCAGTATGGCCTTCCATTGGTTTGAGCACTGTGCAATCTGGGCAACCACCTTCTTCTGCTCTCCAGAAAGCCTCTACGACTTCTACCAACATAAAGACGGCCGGGCAACCATCCATGGTTCCTGCTAATCCTGATTCAGCTATACCTCAGAAGGTGATTGATAATTCATAGCTACTATATAATTCTGGGATCTGTTATTGTGATACTATTTTAGTTTCCTATTAGGTTAATGGATTCAGTTGATTTCACAGCCTTTGCAAAATATACCGCCTCAGCCTCATGCTTCTAGTGTAACATTGACTGCATCATCTTCTCCTGGTATTCTACGGCCTTCACGTGGAGTACCCTCAACGGGTAGTTTTCTTCATCCAGTCCTTAAAACCATCCATGCTAAGTGATTCCTTTGTTTTACTTGTAGTTTACATGGATTACATCCATATTTGTAAACTTTTTTTTCATAGGGATGCACAGGCAGCCCTCTTACAACACAGGGTTTGGTGCGGCTATGAATATTGAAACGCTAGTTCAAGCAGCTGAGAGAAGGGATACTCCCATTGAGGTATATTTTTTGCCACTTGTTCTTTGTTTCACTGCTGCCATAGTTTTGTGTTTATTTTTCTGCGCCTCATGTAGGCCCCTGGATCAGAGATTCAAGACAAGATATTGTTTATGATAAACAATATTTCGCTGACAAATGTTGACGCAAAGGCAAAAGAATTTATTGAGATTCTCAATGAAAAATACTACCCTTGGTTTGCACAGTATATGGTTATGAAAAGGTGACAAATGTTCAGGTCTACAATTTTTATAGTTCCAATTTCAATCTTTGTTTCTTTTTTAATGATATGTGTTGAACAGAGCAAGCATTGAGCCAAATTTCCATGACTTGTACTTGAAGTTCTTAGACAAAGTTAATTCAAAAACACTGAACAAAGAAATTCTCAAAGCTACTTACGAAAACTGCAAGGTTACTTCTCCATGATAATTAGTGTGCTTTACATGATTCATCATGCTTGCCATCTTATACTCCAACTTGTTTGCAGGTTCTGTTAGGATCCGATCTTATCAAGTCAAGTTCAGAAGAGCGTTCATTACTAAAGAATCTTGGTAGCTGGCTTGGAAAATTCACAATTGGCAGGAATCAAGTTTTAAGAGCGCGGGAGATAGATCCAAAAGTTCTCATTGTTGAGGTGTCCTATTTAGTGTTTCCATGATTCGGTTTTCCAACTGCTTTTCTTTTTAGTACGTAGAACACATGCACCTTGAACATGGTTCATGATCCAGGTGAAGAAAAGAAATGATTTGTTCCTCTTGTGTTGATGTTTTTCTGTGTTGGTTTTTCTCAGTGTTACCTTTATATGAAAGATAATTGCAATTATACCACGAACACATTTTTTCGTTGCTACAGAATTTTCCAATATAGACTAAAGTCAAAGCAATGACTACAGATTTTGTACGCATCAAGTGGCATTTTTGTTTACGTATGCTGTAGTTTCATTCGTTAGTCTGTTTCCTATCAGTTAGTTATTTTTATATTTCCATTCTCACTTATTTTTTTCTCTGTTTAGGCATATGAGAAGGGATTAATGATTGCAGTGATTCCATTTACCTCAAAGGTGAAAACCTTGAATTTTTTTAGATATTGTAGTTTTTTCTTTTCGTTTTGTGATCCTTGACATGTGTCCTCCCGCAGATTTTGGAACCCTGTCAAAGTAGCCTCGCATATAAACCTCCAAACCCATGGACCATGGGCATCCTTAGTTTGCTCGCTGAGATTTATAATTTGCCTAGTCTTAAGATGAACTTGAGGTTTGACATTGAGGTACCTTTTTTTCTTCATTTTGTGTGACTTTATTGTATGTGATTACTCTTCCCTTTATTTTGGGTTTTATATTTGAATGGTGTATTATTATTGGTTTGTGAACGATTATCCTACTCTTGTTGTTGTGCAGGTTCTCTTCAAGAACCTTGGTGTTGATCTGAAAGATGTCAAGCCCTCACTTCTTCTGAAAGATCGTGGCCGTGAACTTGAAGGTAATCCAGATTTTTCCACAAAAGATATTAGTACAAGTCAGACACCAGTTGTGGCAGAGGTTAACTCAGGAATGATACCTACATTGAATCCTGTTGATCTGCCACCAGAGGCTTCTGGATCTTCTCACACAGGGGTCCATCCAAATGTTCTTTCCCAGGTTCATATTCTTGTCATTAAATATGTTGTCATACGCATTTGTGCATATCTTTTATCTCAATTTTTTGTTGCTGTAGTTTTCGGCTCTACAGTTGGCTTCAAATGCGTTGGCTGAGGAAGAGAGAATGGGGACCTTAACCATACCTGAACGTGTACCATCTGCTCAGGGCCTGTCTCAGGTTATCCCTTCCCAGACACAATTTTCAATTAGTCAGGTTTGCATGTGTCTTATGCTTTCTTACATAGTAATCTTCTTTTCCGATTGTTAGTGACATGGTTTAAAACTTATTTTGCAGTCTTCGTCCGCGATTCCTAACATTGGTATGCATGTTGTGGTCAATCAGAAACTCAATGCCCTTGGCTTGCATCTGCAGTTTCAAAGGTTTAAGGCAGTATTTGTTTTTCCGTATAGTTGATTTTATGTTTGAACAACGTTCTTTTGTTTTTTAGGTGGTCACTACTCTATTGTTTGTAATTTCAGAGTCCTCCCTCTTGCCATGGAGAAGGCCATACGAGAGATAATCTCACCTGTTGTACAGCGAAGTGTTACTATAGCTAGCCAGACAACCAAGGAGCTTGTTCTGAAGGTTCTTCCTTTTGCATGTTTATCTTAATAATTCCCTACATATTGTTCATTGGGTTGATTTATTATGTTCTCCTAGGATTATGCGATGGAGTCTGATGAGAGCCGTATATATAATGCTGCACACTTAATGGTGGCCAGTTTAGCTGGAAGTTTAGCACACGTCACCTGCAAGGTTTCTTTTCTTTAAACTTTGGATGCATTGGTGTTTTTTTGGAGTACTTTAGTTTATGTCACAGTCTCTATGAAATCTTGTATTTATGGATGCATTTTTACTCAATTTAGTGTCCTGTGTCTGTGAATGAATTGGTATATTTTGTATCCTTTCTTAGGAACCTCTTCGGATTGCCATGTCGGCCAATCTCCGAACATTGCTCCAATCATTGAGTGTCAGTAGTGAGCTTCTCGAACAAGCTGTTCAGCTTGTCACCAATGATAATCTTGACTTGGGTTGTGCAGTGATTGAACAAGCTGCCACCGAGAAGGTAAAGTTTCTTTCAAACATCCGATTTGTTTACAGGTGTTGTTTTCTGCTATTCTGAATATACTTGCAAATCTTTCAATACACTTCCTACACTCTATCATTGATGCCTTGACTGCGTTAATATTGATGTCTCGCCCTCAGCTAGGCAGCAGTCCAGAAGATTTCTGAAGGACAGTTCCGGCACCATTCTCCTTTTGTCAAGAGTTTTGTTCATGGGGAGTCTTAGTGGAAATTTCCTGAACAAATTATATGCGGTTTCAGAATGGGAGATGTATGGAAGTCAAATCAAATTACGCATAATAGTCCTAATTGATCTGGGAACGGAAATCCTTCTTGGGAATGTTACTAAATTTTCTTCGTGCTGTTAGGCTATTCGGAGATCAATATACTTGGTTTTAAGGGTAACTTACAATGAGAATTTGGGTTTGTGAGGGGCTGGATAGTGGCTAAGGAATCTTTGAGGATCATCACTACTCATGTACTTGGGCTTAGCCACTCCTTATAAGATATTGTCTTACTTATTTTGCATCTCTCTTCTATTTTCCTTTTTTTTTTCTGCATTCGATTTACAATTACGGCGTTGTTCAGAGTTCAATAAAGCCAGCTTAGGTGCTGATTGATATGGCTTCATCAATGGTAGCTGCCTGCTCTCATCTGTTTCTAGGAATGTGCTACAATTTTTTTGAGGAACTTTTTTATCTGTTCGTTTGTCTAAAGAAGACATGATTCTGATTAAATCGATATTTTATAGTATCTTTCTTCTTAAATTGGTTAAATGTTCTTTGTCTTCAAATATTATGTAGCCAAATTACTTTCTCAAGAATCCTGGAAGGTTCTTTATGTGTTTTGATTTTTCTGTGTTGCTAGTTATGGTACAACTGTTACTCGTTTGGTTTGATTCTGGCTTTATTCCTTTCATTACTTTTTAGCAAAAATTAGTACATCCTTGTCCAAATCTTGCTTTTGTCCTTGAAATCATTGGAAAATTTTAAACCTCTCATGGATACTTCCTCTTGCGCTATCAGTAAACTCCTTGTCAATTCAGTCTTTTCTTCGTCCAACAAACAACTTGCTCGAAGAGAGAGCCTATGTTCCAGTTAATTTGTAACTCAAGCTCTTCAATCGTAAAGAATATGGACAATTTTTCTGTTTGGTGTTTCCAATTTTCCAATTCAAGTGACCATAGCTGTGCCCTTACATGAAATGACATATACATTAGATGTGGCTTTAGTTATACTCTTGAGGATAGATTGATCAAGAAAACTAGTGTTATTTTTCAAGGCAAGTGTTATAAGAATTAAACTTTCCTTTACTCGGACACAGACTAGTTCAAATCAGCATTTATGAATGTGACGACATCTAACTGGGGGATTTGGAAGTAGAGACGTGGTCAGGTAATGCTTATGCCGCGTCACTTTTTTTAACATGTTCTGACATTTTTGTGTCGAATATTTCGGTTTTAAGTTTTTCCTCCTCATACGTGGAGAGATGAAATGGGAGGGAGAGAGATGTAGACAGACAAGTGGAAAGAGAAAGGTGAGATGTATAAGGGCAAGAAGAGATAGGATTCTCAGACAAATAAAAATAAAGTACAGAGATGGGCAATGTAGGAGAGAGTGCGGCATGCAAGAGGAATTGGCTACTCTTTGAGAGCATTAAAGTATACTGAGGATACGTTTTTCATATACTTTGAATTGATAATCTTTCTTGAATTCAGATTTTTAACTATATTATGGGACAGTCTGTTAATTGTGAAGCATTTGTATTTATTTTGAGGTTTAATGGTCTACTGCATATTTGTTTGTAGCTATGTAAAATGGTGGTGAAAGTTACTATTTCGTTTTATAGTGACATTTATGCTTCATATGGTCTCATTAGACAATTTGTGCATGACCCAAATGTTTTCCTACACTCATTGGGATTATCTATTAAGTTGTTTTCCCTTTTGTTGGCAGGCTTTACAGACCATCGATGCAGAGATAACTAAATCTCTTGATTTTCGGAGGAAGCAGAGGGAAGGCACAGGTTCTGCATACTTTGATGCTGGTACTTATGCACAGGGTCCTTTTGCTCGTGTGCCAGAGGCACTTCGTCCCAAGCCTGGTCGTTTGTCCATTGCTCAACAAAGAGTGTACGAGGTAGATATTTGTGCTGTAATCACTACACGTTGGGATGACTTGGCTTGTGTTTCTCATTAGTTTCGTTTTTGTAGGATTTTCTTAGGGTCCCATTGCAAAGTCAGCCGAGTCAGAGCTCAAGTGTTTTACCAGCTGTCCAATCCTCTTCCTCTGGTGGCTCAGTTAGTTCTGCTGCAGCTCAGGTGTATGGCCCTGCTTCTGGGCAACTGAACTCTGGCATCCATTTGACGCAACAAGCAGCTCCAGGATTCAATACTACTGCTCAGCAATTAGATCTCATTTCTGAAGAGATCGACCAAAGGTTGACACATCTTCATAGGTTTAGTCAATTTTCATTTTGAACTAATATTGGAGTGAGAAATTCGTTGCAAAAGTGTAGCAAAAAATTTATGTTTTGCTTTCCAATCGCAGTGCTTCATCTCATGGCGTGGTAGCTGATGCTCTTCAGCAAACTGCTGGAATTAGCACTATCACCTCCTCATTTCCAGCTCCTCCTGAACTGCATGTGGTTGAACCGTCTCCTGTTGTAAAAGTCTGATATCATCCTTCACTTGCTGTGATGAATTAGTTGCCTTGTTGCATTCTGACATAGTTTCATTCGCCTCCAGGACCTGGGTGCTGTTGTGCCGCCTTCACCAACCCCTTCTGCAGATCGACTAACTACCATGATCTCAGAACCATTAAGCACAGGGGATGCATTAGAAAAGTACCAGTTACTGGCGCTGAAGGTATAAATACACTAATATGCATTTCTCATTAATTTGCATCTAGATGCGTGGGAAATCGTAAGTCTCCCTGAAGATTGTGGAGTCTCTGTATTCGCATGTTTCTATGGCCACAGAGGTACCAGGGAAATGTTGATCGATTTAAAAGTTAGCTGTTGGAAGACACTTTGTCGAAAAATATAGACAGTCCATCTCTAGAACTTGTTCTTTGCTTTTTGATATTTAAATAATTAATTTTGATTAGTAAATAGACAATGTAAAGAATAGGCTAAAAAATTGAAAACCAATAATTCAGCTATTACTTTTCCAGAGGTATGGTGACAAAATCTGGCCTATACTGGCATTAGATTTCCGGCATCATACTTCTGTCAAGGGTTTATTTTAGTGACGATTTAGACTTTAATTCAACTGAGCATTTGGTTTAGTTGATGCCATGCATGAACAGAGTATTAGGATATTAGATCAAAAGGAGTTTGTCCTCACTCTGTGCGCCAGATAGCCATCAGAGGAAAAGTTCGGTTGGTACCGTGAGGTCTGTAGCTGTATTTTCAAGGGCTACAAAACAGTAAATAATATTATAATACTTTATGTGTGATTATGAACTATTTTAAAGTATAATGCAACTTACTATATGGTTATGATTATTTTAATATATTCAAAACAATTCCCCACCTTGTCACCTAAGAGTTAAGCCGATTGTTCACTTCTTGGATGCCCTAGTCACGTCACACCCTGGCGACAAGCCTTAGAGGTTATAGAAAATTTTAACGTATCCTGTTTGTTTATAGTCTCATTTTATCCCTAGTTGTTCACTTTAAGTTTTCCTCATGCATCTCATATTCTTTCTAGTTCTCAATGCCAATGTTTCTTAAGTGAGATTACTTCTTTTTGAACTCCTTTGTGAACTCCCTGTTGAGACTTGCTTTCATGGTATTGATCACACATTGTCGTTCTTATTTTTGTGTTAGAAGCTTATATGTTCTAATCTCAGTCAAATTTTTTTTTCAGCTGGAATCCTTGATTGTAAAGAATGCCAGGGAAGCAGATATTCAGGTAACCCGAATATTTGCATCTCATCAAAAAAGAATGGCCAAAAGTGGTTTCATTCCATTTTTCCTTCTCTGTTTCTTCCATCTTTCAGAGCTGTAACATTGCCCCTTTCTATGATTCTGCTTACATTTAGGGAGTTGTTGCTGAGGTTCCAGAAATCATACTTAAATGTGTCAGCCGAGATGAGGCTGCTTTAGCAGTCGCACAAAAGGTGAATAATACGTTAGCTTTCTTCGTTCATATTTGCATGCGTGGCTGGTGCTGTCTTGATTCAGTTGTGTGATGGCTAATGGCTGAGGCAGGTTTTCAGAAGTCTGTATGAGAATGCATCTAATAACCTGCACGTTAGTTCACATCTTGCTATTCTTTCCGCTATTCGAGATGTCTGCAAGCTTGTTGTTAAGGAGCTGACAAGTTGGGTACGATCTCCTTCCTACATTCAGCTATTTCTTTTGTATTTTTTTATTCTTCTGATATTTTTACCATTTTGTTATGTTCTCTCTTGACATTTTTGCAATTTCCGGCCAAAATTCTCCAGATTGATTCATTGCATCTTATTTATTAGTTTCCTAAAAATAATAGTGCTGGATTTATTTTCGCAGTGTGGTTTTACTGTTATTTCAAGGATGGTCTTTGTATTGATGATGATGGGGGCAGAATCATTCCAACCAACCGTACATGTGTTGATGCCATCTGTTGTCTAGTTTTATTTCCTGTCTTATTTAGGTCTTGAATTCTTTCTCTTAGTTTCATTGCGTAATGTTTCAGCTTCTTTTCTTCCCAATGTGACTGATAAAAGTTGCCCATGATATGAGATGTTCGACACCAGTGCTATGCAATGGAGAATTTCAGCCTTTGCTTATCTTTTCCTTGGGCTAATCAGTTACTCATTGAGAACATTGTTTTTCAGGTCATTTATTCTGATGAGGAGCGAAAATTTAATAGAGAAATTGCTGTTGGACTTATTTATTCCGAGTTACTAAATCTTGCTGAGTATAATGCCCACCTTGCAAAACTTATTGATGGGGGAAGAAATAGTATGTCCTTTGGTCTTATGTCTTATTTATGCTTCAGTTGTGTTGAAGATCGTGAATTGCTTCTAACCGTTTGTTATCATTCTGGCAGAAACTGCGACAGAGTTTGCCATAGCTCTGGTTCAAACTTTGGTTTCCCAGGAATCCTCACTCAGTGCTGAACTCTATAACACTATTGATGCCTTGTCCAAGGTACTTTCCCGTTTTGAAAGGAGTTGAAAAATAAGAAATCACTTTTGCAAAAATACTTCGTTTATTATTTCCTTTTAATTGCAGCTTTTGGGACGGCCTGGAGCTCCTGAATCATTAGTTCAGTTGTTTGACACCTTAAGGAGCACCAGTTCCAATGTCATATCTGTTCCTGGTTTTCCTGCAGCGAAGGAAGAAAAGACAAGGCAACCGAAGGAGAAAAGGGTTGGTAAAATTTTCATTGCACTTACAGGTTTTATAGATTTTTTCCCATGTAAATGTTTCAACTGAATTTACTGTGAACAGGGCATTCCTGGTCGCTCAATCACTGGCAAGGAGGACTATAATACCACTGAGCCTGTGACAGTTGATCCTCCTGGTTTCCGTGAGCAGGTTTTCCTGGAAACTCTGACCTCTTTGGCTTATTGATCTAGTTTGAGGATTTACACTATTGAATTTTCCTGGACAACGATGGAAAGATATGGATATAGAGTGTTGTGCCCCCAACACCATGTTACACAGCTGCGTGCCAGATAAAAGAACATTTGTTGACTAGACGGTTGTCTTTCCTTCTTTGTATTCACTCTCCATGTAATAGCTATTTTTTTCAAAATTTTAAACATAATCATATCCTCACATTGCAAGGTGCCAGAAAAAATTAAATATGTGAGGATCATTATGTTAGTTGTCCCGCTACATTAATTGTCCTGTTTTGCTCTGGATCTAGTAAGCCCACCATAGTGTTGTGTTAGTGAGTATTTTAGAAGATGGACACATTAGGTCCATATTATGCTTTATGAAATGTAGTGGGGATACGATTGGGGCTTCCAATTTTCCCCCTACTATTTTGACGAGATTTTTTCCCACTAGAGGTGGACTATTTAGTCCAATTATTGGTGTCAGATGTGACACCAAAGTATTGACAATTTCGTTAGACACATTCACGAGTTGGGAGTGTAGATGTGGCTTTGTAGCGGCCTGAAAACATGACGATTTTCAATATTGACCCTTTTAAATCTTATTTTGTGGCGCAATCTAGTTATGCAAGCAGCATCAACAGTCTTAATTTTTCTGTGTTAGATTTATCATTCAGGCTTGTCTGTGTGGTTCTTGAAAAAATTTTGAGCATTATCTCAATGCCTCTGTACACTTCTTGGAAAATTCATTCGTTCCTCCCAAATTCGATCTGGATCTCATAATCGCTGAGCTCACTGTGCCGCGTTTGGAAAGGTTCCGCTGGCATATTTATGCTTCTTTTGGCATCTCATTATCGTGCAAGATCACAGTCATAATCCATTCATGGTAAAATTTGTGTCTCCTGATCCCTGGCTAATTCTATCATCAATTTGTATGGGATCAGGCTTGTCGTATCCGGGTGCCTAATTCTATACGTGGACCGTGGTCCTACAGTTGGTTTTATTGAGTTTTTATATATTGATGGGTTAGTTGCCGACAAGATTTCGTTATTTAATTTTAACCTCATATTTATTCTCTATGATGTATGGCAGGTTTCACTTTTATTTGCCGATTGGTTTCGGCTGAACGATCTTCCTGCAACCGATGCTGCATATACCCATTATATTTCGCAGCTGCAACAAAATGGATTTCTTAAGGGGGACGAACGAACGGACAGCTTCTTCCGCATCATCACGGTGATTGGCTTACACGTTGTTCGAGAATTTAGCTTTTATAATACTCCACAGAGTACAACAATTTGTTGTAATGTACAGGAAATTTCTGTGGGACACTGTATCTCCAGCGAACAGACAATCACTACCAGCCAACTCTCAATCCAATCGCCTCATCAAGTTCAGCATTTGTCATTCTCTGCCATTGATGCTTACGCAAAGCTTGTCGTTTTGATTTTGAAGGTAATTTGTGTTTGGGAATTTTTTTATCTCCAATGTTAGAAAAAATTGGTATCAGACCACTTTAACTGTTATTCTTATTTTCTGCAGTACTCTTTGCTGGACCAGGGTTCTAGTAAAGTTGCTCTTTTGCCTAAGGTTGGCGTTTGGTGGCTTTCTCCCTCAATGTTATTTCAATTTTATTTTTTTTCGTCAATTCACTTTCATTTGTTTTTTTTCCTCGTGGTAGATCTTGTCCATTGTTGTAAACTTCATTCAGAAGGATGCGGAGGAGAAGAAATCGGGATTCAATCCAAGGCCATACTTCAGACTGTTTGTTTACTGGCTTTGGGAGTTCAATTCTTCAGACTTCATTGATGGAGTCAATCTTCAGGTACGTTATGCCAAGAAGAAACTGGCGGGTTTCTTTCGTTTGCCACCGTTGCTGATCTTGATCTGCTGCTTCCAGGTTTTGATCTCTTTTGCAAACGCTTTCCATGCATTGCAGCCATTGAAAGTGCCTGGTTTGAGGTCAGTGCTTATGTCTCTCTGGCACACTTGTTGAACCATGTCGTTGGCGAAATTGGAGATTAATAGATGCTAAACTAGGTTTTTCTTACCCGAAATTCATTGGCCACACGCGAACCAAATTAAGGAGCCTACATTAATTTTGAAATTCTTACATTCACGTGTGAAACTCCTGCATTTATTTTCATACATGATGGATTTGTGTCCCCTTGGAAGAAGATGTGAATTTCCAGTTTCAGCATTTTCTATAGTTGATCAATGCGGTTCCATTTAATCATTTATCTCTGTGGGAAGATGAATGGAGAATCATTCAAAATAGAGGTCGATGATGCATCCTCATGTTTACAATGAGCTACATGAACGGTAATTACAATGGACAAATTAGGTACTGTTCCAAGTATATCAATTCGACGTACCATTTACAAGTGGGAAAGGATCATTAAGTTTCAAAGATTCTGGAGCAGCATCGAACCTCTGCATCTAACCTTACCCAACTGGATTGTAGAATTGCTTCACCTGGCACAAGATCTTGCCTACACGATGCCGAACTCCCGATGACACAAATAATTGTGCTATCCTATGCGTGTTACTGGCTAATCTGCAAAGATGGATCCTTACTAACTGTTGGAAATGTTAAAACCTTTTCCAATTTCTGCAGATCGACTTTTGAGATAGTCTCTCGGTTGTGTTCCCCCCTCTTGATAGCATCGTGATCATCAAGTTTCATTTTTTCTTATAAATCGTTCCAAGATCTTCTCATTGCCCCTCTCCATTGTACTTTCACCTGTTTTTGTGTCACATTAGATTGAACCAGTTTTTCTGACTCGTATTTGCTCATAATGTCCTTCATTCGATGCAAGTGAATTATTCGTTGGTTCTTCCTCAGAGTCCAATTTTTATTAAGTATGCAATTGTGTTACGCTCTTTTCAGCTTTGCATGGCTCGAGTTGATCAGCCACAGAAGTTTTATGCCGAGGCTGCTAGCGAGCAGCAATTCATTCAAGGGGTGGCCCTTTTTCCATCGTCTGCTCGTTGACTTGTTCAAATTCATGGAGCCGTGCTTGAGGAATGCGGAGCTAGGCGAACCGGTCCGTCTCACCTCAACCCCACATGTCGAGAATCGAATCCCAAGCTCAGACTAACACTGTTCTCCCATTGTTGCAGGTTCGCTTCCTGTACAAGGGCACCTTGAGGGTGCTCCTCGTGCTGCTTCACGATTTCCCGGATTTTCTATGTGAATACCATTTCAGCTTCTGCGACGTCATCCCTCCCAGCTGTATACAAATGAGGAACGTTATTCTCAGTGCTTTCCCCCCAAAGATGAGATTACCCGATCCATCTACCCCCAACCTCAAGGTCGGTGAATGTCCCCCGCCTAGTTCTTGGAGCTTCTTCCGTTGGTGCTTTCCTCCCTCGAGGTCTCTCACACTCACCCCTCCTCCGTTCATGCAGATTGATCTCTTGGCTGAAATCAGCCAGTCTCCCCGCATTCTCTCTGATATTGAAGGTGCTCTGAAAACAAAAATACTGAAAGCTGATGTTGACGAGTATCTTAAGGTAGATAAATGTCGCTCTTACCTCCTACTCCTCAACCCCCCCTCCCCTTCCCCTTTGGTTTTCTTTTTTATTTAGAAAAAAGAAGAAGAGGAAACTCTAGTTCCTGAGTTTATTCAATTCCCCATCAATTCTGCAGACAAGGCCACAAGGATCCTCCTTCCTAACGGAACTGAAAGCGAGGCTGCTTCTTCCCCCGAGTGAATCAATCCAGGCTGGAACTCAGTACAATGTGCCGCTAATCAATTCGCTTGTTCTCTATGTGGGTGTTCAGGTAACTCCCACCCCAGATGAACAATCTCTTACTCTTCATCTCGGCATAAATGGCTGACTTTTCATTGTATGCTCACGCTGCCTCATCTTCTTAGTTTCGAGAAAGTTCCCGACATTTTCATACTTCTCTCTCTCTCTCTCTCAAAAGTTTGTCTTTATGTCTTGGAAATCTCAGGCAATCCAGCAGCTGCAGAGCAAGTCCCCGCAGCACGTGCCTGCTCCACAGATGGGCCACCCGGGGCCCGCGGATGCTGTGATGGTCGGCGCTGCGATGGACATATTCCGCACGCTGGCCGTGGACTTGGACACGGAGGGGCGCTACCTCTTCCTAAATGCCGTCGCCAACCAGCTCCGTTACCCCAACAACCACACCCATTATTTCTCCTTCGTCCTCCTCTTCCTGTTCTTCGAGGCGAAGCAGGTGTGCTCTCCCCTGAACTCCGTTTTGCTCTTTCCTCGTCGCATTCATCATTCTCTCCTGGTTGCGCAATAAATTAAAACCCAAGGTAGAAACCCCTCTCTAGATAGGGAAAAATGGCTGATTTTGTCCTTGTTCGATCTCTCTGGGCTGATATGGTGGTGCCATTATTTACTCCGAACTCCTCCTTGGCGTGGGCAGGAGATCATCCAGGAGCAAATAACGAGAGTGCTGCTGGAGCGTTTGATCGTCAACCGGCCCCACCCATGGGGCCTCCTCATCACCTTCATCGAACTGATCAAGGTATCCCACTCCTTTACTATTTCTTGCTTACACCAGCTACCACGAGGCCATAAAAACGGGCCATTCGTCGCCTGATTTCCCTAACCCTCCCCTGAAATTTGCTTTTTTTTTAGAGGTATGATAAGTGTCGTTGGATATATTTTTTAGAGGTATTGATGCATGTAGCATGGGAGTGACCCTCAGTTTTATCTCTCCCCCTCGTAGAACGAGCGCTACGCCTTCTGGAAGCGGTCCTTCACGCACAGCGTCCCCGAAATCGCGAAGCTGTTCGAGTCGGTGGCGCGGTCCTGCGGGGGCCCCAAGGCCGTCGACGATGCGATGGTCGCCGGCGGCATCCCCGACGGCAGCGGGCTCTGAAGTAGATTGCCTTGGGGAGGGGGGGGGTTGTGTATGTAAATTCACGGTTAAGGTTCTTTCTTGTATGTATGTTGTTGCTGTTGTTGTGGTGGTGGTGGAGCCTCCGTTTCTGGATGATATTTGCCTGGTGGTGCGTGGCGCGGGTTATTGTTGCTGCTGTTCTCTGCTCGATGGGGTCTGTAACCTGCTCTGCGATGGGGCCTTGCTTTTTAGTAAACCCTCCACCTACATACATCACGGGATGAGAGAGAGAGAGAGAGAGAGACTCTGATGAGACATCAACTACGCCACAAGGCTTTTGGGCGACCAAGAGAGGATGTGAGAAGTTATCTTGTCTGTAAGCATGGATATATATAAATATACATACTGAAGGAAGGAAGGAGGGAGTGAGACAGATGGGTAATTATAGAAAGCTAAGATATTGACTTTCAGGCGCTCAAAGGAGTACAGCGAGCATTTACAGCAATGGACTCTCTCTCTCTCTCTCTCTTTCTCTAGGTCCATCTCAATAATCTACCGCCCTTCTTCCCCATCCCTGTCCCGGCAAGGCTGTCCGCAAGGGCAGATCTGGAGTCGGGGCGCCACTGGAGCTCCTTGAGGAGAGCGAAGAGGCTGGACAGGGCGGGGGTGACCTCGTCGTCCCTGACCTTGTTGCAGGAGACGACCCTGAGTCTCTCCAGATCCCCCCACAGCAGCAGCGACGACTCCAACCCCGCGGTCGTCAGCAAGGAGCACCCTTCCACGGCCAAGAGCTTCACCCGCCTGCACACAGACAGCATAATAAGGGTTGGTTCCCACTCACGCCAGCCAGGGGTTGGGTGCTTCTCCTCCACCTTTTCTAGTGGAAGGTAAAGAGGAGCAACCAGGGGAGCAGTGTGGAGAAGAGGTGCATTCTTTGAAGAAAACTGGAGAAAATCAGAGAACCATACACTGACTACACCCCTTCTAAAGCACTGAGAAGTGAATTCATGGACCATGGAGAGGCGACAGGATCAGCAGTTATCAATCTGATGATTATTTTTTTATTCCTCTTGTGAAATGCTGTCCTTGCTCATTCTGGCATATCCACCGTCGGTAGCCCAGCCCTAGTCTTTCTGATTTCAATAATAAATCACACGGCTTTCCTGCCCGATCTTCTAATGGGCAACCCGTTTTCTCATCATGATTGTTGTCCCTGCTTCCCCAACAGACGCTCAAGGTTCTCCCCCCTCCCCTACCCAGGAGTCTAAAATCGTAGAATCCCTCTGTCCTGAGGGAACCAATGTCAACGACTTGAAAGATTGAGTGGAGAGCTACCGCCTGATGGAAATCAACAAAGATTTTGTCTCTCTTGATAAAAAAGAGTGAGTTCTTGACTGGAACTACATTCAGAAGCCTGAAGCAATTATACAATGTTTTTTGGATGTCCATAACGCAGGAAGACCTACAAAGCTGAACAGGAGTGCAGCGGCAATCTTGACCACCTGAGCTATGGCTCTATATAAAACTCAAATTAATTCGGTAGAACAACCCATGAAAAATGGCCTGCATATTGACATTGCTCCAAAATCTTCACATATTGCTTTTTTAAAATTCATACTGCAGTTAGAATATAAATGTAGCTACCCAGGGACGTGAAAAGAAGGAATCTATATGGAGATCAAAATCTTCACATTAACAACTGAATTGTTACTAGGAAGATTTTTGATCTATTATAGCCTGCCCAGACGGGTTTTTTAAAGTTATCACTGCTGTTAGAGTATAAGTGTGGCTAGCCATATACTTTTAAAAAAGAAATCTACAAGGAGATCAAAATCTTCGCAATAACAGATGGATTTTCTATCTCAAATTTAGTTACATTTATCAGAGAAAATGCACTGTAATAGAGGAAGATTCTCTTTTAGAGATTAAACTAAACATCATGGATCCTCTAAATCTCATTGATCTCCCATCACAGACGTGACAGATTGGATGATATAATTATGAAATCATCTGCCCAGGATTTCTAATACGCGTCATATTCGGTGATAGCAATCAAGGTGACCCTTCAATTTTGCCGATCTCTGCACAGTATTTCTCACTTGTTAGCATGGTCCACAAAGCATCAACTTCAAGGCTATGTGATGCCCTGCTGCTTCATTTCGAGTTTCAAGCTATATGCAGTCCCTGATTCCCTTTCAAAAGAAAAATCTGCTCCATGCAGCTTTTACCCTATGTTACAGGTGGGGTTCAGAAGAGCCAATCACCAGAAAAAGCAACTTAACGAGGAAGGTCTGGGAAGAACACATCTTAAGCCTATAGGGGCTTCGAATTCCGTCTTGTCTCATTTCTACCTTTGATCCTTCAAGTTTGACTGTGTTATCCTGTGTCTTTAATAGAGTCCAGGAATAACCTTTTTTTCTATATTCAATGATTTCTACCTGATTCTTGATGCCATTGACTCGTAGAATTCTTTTCTTAGCACAAGCCATGATATTCCAAGATTGGAAATTATCTCAAATAGCTTTCATAGGCATTCCACTTATTGCCCCCACCTCCATAGTATCTCTTATAAAGTCAACTCATGTACAACTTATTCTAGCCTTGTAGCTCCGCCACCGAAAAACTATCATCACTTATTTTCATCTTATCAACATGTCATTTTTGGGGTGCCCAGCGACAGTTTAATCAAAAAGGGCTGCATCAGTTTATTAAATTACGTTTCTTTCTTTTGCAGTACCTTCAAGCATATTTGTCTTTAGGTTAAAATTGATCAGCAGTGTATTTGGGAGACACTTTGAAGGGAAAAATGCTCAGCGGCTGAAGGATTGCATCTAAATAAAAATATACGGGATCAGAACCTCCAACTGAACATAGTTTCCAAAAAACTCCGAGTTCTACATGTTTCTAGAGAAAAGAGAGCAAGAAAATGGAATCCGAACCGACCCACAAAACAAAAATTAAATGTAAAAGCAAAAGTCGTCGTAATGAAGGATACCTGCAAATGCTGGTGGTGCCAAACATGTCGTTGTCCAGTCCCCAACAGTCCTGGAATATTATCTCCCTCACATGCTCGCACATAACAAGCAAAGCGCTCAGGGTCCTCTTGTCCCTGAGTTGACACCTCTGCAAGTGCAGCCGCTCAATAGCTGGACATGAACCCAGGTGATCTGTGTTCCCTGGATCTTCGTCTATCCGCCGGCAAGCCAGTAGCCTCAGGGTCTTGAGATTTCCACAAAATGACAGCCCGCCCATCCATCCTGCATCCATTCGGTGATCACGTATGGTCAGCTCCTCCAGCATCACACAGCACTTCCCGATGGCAGTGATTCCGTCGTAGCTGCCCTCGCATCTGCTCAGCTCCAGCTTCACCAAGCGTTTGCAGCCGTGTGCCAATATCGTCAGTCCAACATCAGTCACCCCAACTCCAGGGTAGAGACCTTCTACTGATCCAACCAGCTTCAGGATCTGGAGGTTACTGAACGCGGATATCGCGCGTAGTGACATATCTGTGCAACGATGAAGCTCAAGCTCCTGCAGCGTAGAGCATTCGTCGGCCACCTTCATAAGGGCTAACTCTGACGCAACAGCAACCAGAGAGAGTTTTCTCAGGTTGGGGCATCCCCGGGCCAGGATCTCCAGTCCACGATCCACCGTGTCGGCCGGCAGGAACTGTGACATCGCGCTGGAGGACTCGAATTCAAGGTCCGGCTGGACGGAGATGGGACCGCTGGTGAGGAGGACCCCAGACGAGGGAACTGGCGGGCTGATGGACGCCGGCACGAGGTCCACATCCGTGAGAGCAGGGAAGCGCGCAACTAGCCGGGAGGGGGAATCGAGGAACGACCAGTCAAGGAGGGTGAGGGACCGTCGGATCCGGCCGAGGATGCGGAGCCATCTTCTGGAGACGAGGCAGGCGGAGTCTCGTGCCGTCGGCGGGAGGTGGGAGAGAATCCGGAGGAGGAGATCGTCGGAGAGGAGAGCCGTGTAGTCCGGCGCCTCCCCCGGCGGGTAGGGTTCCCGTGCGGCAGCAAAAGACCGCCGCTTGGGACTCTGGGGGAGGGGATCGAGCGGCACCTTGAAGACCACATGCTTCACCTCCTTCTGCCGGAACCAGAAGCCGGGCCAACCCAGGGCCGATTTCTTCAGCTGCAGTGAAGGCACAGGTCGGCGGCTCGGCATTTCTCGGCTCCACAGCTCTAATCCTGCTCCGTCGGAGGAAGAAGCTCAGCCTCGCATCGCCGCCACCCGCCGGCGAGGTCGCCGCCGCCGTGTCTGTGCTCCACAGGAGAAATTAAGAGGACCCTCCCCCGGCGCGCCAACCAACTCGCCACCGATTCAAACATACAGAAATAGCCGTGGATTTCTATCGATTTACATGATCATCCCTCGGCAACAGTATAAAACACTATAATTTCGACACGGATAAACTCTGGGAAATTTGTCTTTATGTGCCAGATGTCATGAGCATAAAAATCGGTACGTACTGATGTGCACAGATGAGGTGGCCCGTGATTGTCCGTACGCAGCAACCCCCCCCCCCCCCCAATGGAAGAGGTTGACGAACAGGCCCATAAAAGTTGGCGCATTTACCGCCCTATATGGCCCAACGGCGACCTAGGCGTGAGGGAAAATCTGGGCCGGCGTTGGTGGATCCTCAAAAAAGGGCTTTTATTGAGCGTTAATGGGCTGTGGCTCACTGCACTGCGCCCCTTCATCTTCATTCTTGTTTCCTACGGGTCTTTTTTTAAAAATCTCAATAAATTGAGGTGAATACGTAATTTTCCAGGGGGGGGGGGGGGGGACCCAACGGCACGGGTGTAATGTAAACTGGTCAAAGGCGGCCCTCCAAAAAGGACGACTAAATTGAATTAAAATAATATGTAGAGCTCCCGGCGAGGATCGAACTCGCGACCTTTCGCTTACGAAGCGAACGCACTACCACTATGCTACGGAAGCTCACGCATCTCGAGGAAGAGTTACATTAAACTTCTAGGCCGAATCCCAAATTTCTCACATATTGAGGACTAAAGCATAAAAATGCGTCAAGGAGTCCTAATTTAGACCGGAGACACTCTCCGTTGATCAGTAAATAGCGGGTGGGGGGGAGAGAAGATCGCGTGTGTTGGGATCGTGGGGCCCACCCGGATAGTAGGCGGCGCTTACTGAGGAAGAAGAAGGGGGGAGGCCTGTCTGGTTGCCCTCGCCAGGAACGGGAAGAGAAAGAGGGAGAGTTGGGTGGTGGCGATGCCGCCGCTTGCCCTGGCCAGGAACGGCTGACACTCGCTCGGCCGTTGACTCGGCACCGCCATCGACCGCCCGCATGCCTCCACTTGTCCCCACTGAGCAAGCGCCACTCTCCTCTTATTTCTCCACCCCAACGGACCAACAAATCGGCCCCTCACGTCTTCGCTAGATCAGAGGAAGAAGAAGAAGACGAAGAAGACGAAGAAGAAGACGAAGCTCAGAAGGGGGAGAGAGAGAGAGAGAGAGAGAGAGAGGAAACCAGTGAGGGTGGGGGAGGAGGGGATTGGATATCTGGGTCCGTCTCATTCTGTGGAAAATGGCGATGATGACGGACCAGCAGCAGCAGAACTACAAGCACCATTGCAGGATCTGCAGGAAGGGATTCGGCTGCGGGAGGGCGCTGGGGGGCCACATGAGAGCTCACGGGATCAACGAGGACGCAGCGGCGGGGGAACAGGGCGACGCCGACGACGAGCCTCCCGCCGGTGTTGGCGGTGGTGGTGGTGGCGTCACCGCATGCAGCCCCTGCGGGAGCGGAGGCGGGAACAGGCGGATGTACGCCCTCCGGGGGAGCTCCAACCGGGTGCGGACATGCAGAGTTTGCGAGAACTGCGGGAAGGAGTTCTCCTCCTGGAAGGGCTTCCTCGAGCATGGGAGATGCAATTCCGGCTGCGACGTCTCGCTTGTGTCCGCCGTCGCCGCCGCCGCCGGCGACGAGGAGGAGGAGGAGGACGACGACGAAGAAGAAGAAGAAGAAGAAGAAGGGGAGAGGAGGGAGTGCGTGGGGTGGTCCAAGGGGAAGCGATCTCGCCGGAGCAAGGTGGCGGCGGGCGGCGGGCTGTCGAGCCAGGAGGAGGACCTCGCCAACTGCCTGGTGATGCTCTCCGCGGGGAAGATGGAGCCCGGCGCCGCCGCCGCCGTGGTGGTGGTGGAGACGGAGGAGTCCTGCGCCTCGGCCAGCAAGGAGGACCGGAGGAGCTCCGCCGAGCGGACGGCCAGTTTCCTCGCCGTGGAGAAGCCCAAGGTGGTGGCGCCGCCGCCGAAGGGGATGTTCGAGTGCAAGGCCTGCAAGAAGGTCTTCAGCTCCCACCAGGCCCTCGGCGGGCACCGCGCAAGCCACAAGAAGGTCAAGGGCTGCTTCGCCGCCAAGCTCGACGACCTCGAGGAGGCCCCGCCGGAGGAAGAGCATCTGGTCGCTGTCGACGGCGCCGCCGCCGTAGTGCCGTTCGTCGCTCCCCCGCTGAGGAAGAAGAAGCTCCACGAGTGCTCCGTGTGCCACCGCGTCTTTACCTCCGGCCAGGCCCTCGGCGGCCATAAGCGCTGCCACTGGCTCACTTCCAATGCCGCCGATCAGAGCTCCTCCATGGCCAGGTTGCACCACATACAGACGCAGCAGGCGAAGCCGCTCCTGCATCTTCGGCCCATGAACGGGCCGCTGGACCTCAACCTCCCGGCGCCGCCAGAGGCGGCGCCGCCGCCACTCGGTTTAGATGTACCGGCGCTGTTCCTCCAGGGGTGGATGGAGAACGACAATGTCGACCCCGCCGCCACCATCACCACCAACAGCATCAACAAGAAGACCTCCGCTTCTCATGTTGAAGACGAAGCAGAAAGCAGTGTAAAGCTGGCTAAGCTCAGCGATCTCAAGGATCTGAACATGGGGGGCGTCTCCACCTCCTGGTTGCAGGTGGGTCTCGGTTCCTCATCTAAAGAGAGCCGCAAGCCCTAACCCCTTTCCTCTCTCTTCTCTCTCTCTTTCTCTTTCTCTCTCTCTCTCTCTCTTTCAGTGAACAGGTCACAGAAAAACCCTAAACCGAGGAGGAAGGAGGAGAAGGATACTCGTGCCTTGTATTCACCATACTGTAATTAGAAACTCCAAACCCACAAAGAATATTGTTCTTTTGACACAATTCAATCGATCTTCCACATTATACTTGTAATCTCAATTCCACCGCGATACTCCTCAAGGAGTGCGGTCACACCCCATTCATCAGATATTCTTTATCATCTCAATAAATCCCACTACATCGCGTTTACTGTTCCTCTCTCTCTCTCTCTCTCTCTCTCTCTCTCTCTCTCTCTCTCTCATCCCACTTCTTAGGGTTGGTGAAGAGCCTAAGCAGCGGTAATTATATGAATAGATATATATAGATAGATAGATAGCAGGAGAGAGAGAGATATACGACTCAAAACTAGGCGTTTCTTTGTCAAGCATCGGATAAAGGAGAGCTGTAAATGTGTAAATTGGCGTTAGGATCGATCCCGCTCTGGTCGGATCGGCTCAGCTCGTCATGGTCCTTGAATATGACCCAGATTGGACGGTCTGACCTGATCCCTGAGCCCCGGGTCACTGGGCCCCATCCCTTGGGGTTGGCTCCGGTAATATGCCACAAAACCAGGTGGGTTGGCTAAGGGCCCATTCCGACACCACCATCGGTGAAAACATTGCGCGAGTCAGCGTCTTGACTTCTCCCCATCCTCTTTGGAGACAAGTTAGCTAATAACTTTCGGCCAAGTTAGGCCAACCTTTGTAGACATAATTCACGCAAGGAGGGTCGTGTAAGCTTTTTCCAACCTTGTGGCCGGCGTTGACTTCACCAGAGTCAATGATTTTGACTATCGCAAAGAGAGGGGGGCATCGAAAACCTTACCTAAAGAGGAATGGGGCAAGTTTCGTCCATCAACCCATTGGCAGTACAGTACATCTTCATTGGTGAGGCGTCCGCCGGGGCCCACAACCCAGAACCTCAGCTTGCCTGGTGTTGGGGGGGGCACGACCATCGAGGGGAGAGTAAGTGTCTGGGCCCCGTGATTTAATTTCTCCATTTCGATATGAAAATAATCATGACGCAATTATTGACAACCCAAGTGATGCTTTTTCATACCACGTCAAAGAAATTAGAATATATAAATTAGAAAGGGAATTAATTACCATATATGTATATACATTAGCAATTGGGATCGGGAGTAGCTTGTATGATCCTGGTGGGTGTTCGAGGCGTTGGGCGTCTGATCCAATGAGAAATCAGACTGGGAAGAAAAAAAATGCTTTTTTTGGAAATTTATGATGCGGATCTACAGTAAAAAAAAAGCAACTATTCAACCTCAGAATTCGCAGCAAGTTCTATGGAATTGGGTTGAAGGAGAAGAAGAAGAAGAAGAAGAGGATATTATGGAAGGGGGGGATCGGCTTACCGGGATTCATGTCGCCGGGAGCTTCTAATTCTGCGCATCAAAAGCTGCAGACGTCTCCGCCAGATCAATCCATGGGAGGCGGCATATTAAGATCTATAGTCATCCGCCATGCTGAGGCGGCGGCGGCACCGCTGCCGCCATCGCCGGTGACGGAGAATTCATAGATTATTGCCGGAGATTTGTTCTCCTCGCCGGAGATTCCTGTCGGGCACGGGGTTGGAGGCGTCGGCGGCGGCGCCGCGCACGATCTGGGTTGCTTGTGGCTGGCGCGGTGGCCGCCGAGAGCCTGGTGCGAGCGGAAGACCTTCCCGCAGGTTCTGCAACTGTGCTTCCTCCGCCCGCCGCCGGTCCTCGATCTGACTGTTGTGGCGGGATTAGCCTCGGCCATCTCCAACTCCTCTACTCCGCCGCCGGCGGCGGCGGAGCACCATGCGTCGCGGGAGAACATCACGAGGCAGCGGGCGACGTCCTCTTCCGGCGTGGTGTCGGAGACGGAGCTCGCCGGCTCTGGCTCGAGCTCACCGGGCTTCTGCGGCGGCGGTGGCGGTGGCGGTGGCTTCGAGGACTCGGTGTCGCTCTCCCAGTCGGGGAGGACGACGGAGGAGGAAGCGGCGGCGCCGCCGAGGGCGGTGGAGGAGAGCTCCGGATCTGTGAGACGGCAGCTCCTCTTGGGTTTCTCCTGCAGGCCGTCGCCGGAGACGGGCTGCGTGGGCTGGAGATCGCCGCCGTGGGAGGCGGAGGAAGAGGACGAGGGCAAGGCGGCGCCGCCAACAGCGGTGGCGGTGATGACGTAGGGCTTGGCATGGGATCGCATGTGGCCACCGAGGGCCCGGCCACTGGAGAAGTGGCGGCAGCAGAGCTTGCAGGTGTGCTTGCTCGTCATCGGAGCTCTCCCGGAGCTTCTCATTCCTCGCTGCCACTGCTCTCTCTCTCTCTCTCTCTCTCTCTCTTTCTTTCTCTAGAGCAATATTTTAGAAAGAGAAGAACAGGGGAAAGGTGTCTAGGGAAGGAAGGATGGGAAGAGGAGAAGACGAGCGAGTGGAGGAAGCTCGGATGAGTAGATGACAAGCATTCCTCACCAAAAGACGCCCACACCCCACCAAAAGAGGAGGAGCAGGAAGAGAGAGAGAAGAGAGAGCATGTAGACTGAGAGTGAGAGAGAGAGAGAGAGAGAGAGAGTATTCCCGATCAAAACGAACGAGACATAACTACCTGGATTCTTTGGGGGAATTTAAGGAATTAGCCCCTGCAAAAACCCCGAATGTGAAAACCCTCTAATCCATTCCTCTATTTATTTTAGCTGCTGGGCTTCCGGAGCTACCGTCCCAGGTTTTCTCCGATTTGTAATTACCTTTGTGTCCACAGCTGGTCCAAATACAATAATGCAAATCACGCTCCAAATACAGTAATAAAGATTTAGTGCTTATTAGTCAAAGATATGAACATATATGTATGCCAAAGAGGGAAGAGGGATCTAATGCTAATTATTACTATAATTGTACCCTTATTAATTAGTTTGCTTAGTGATATAATCATGTGATAAGTCTAATTATTATGCTATTAATAAGAACTCAATGTAAAATTAAAAAAAAATATTTATGGATAATAAAAATGTATCAGAAAATGGCCTTATCTTCTCCTAAGGTATCCCTAGTTCCCTACGAAATAATTATTTAATTTTTATTTTTTAAACTGATTTATTTTAATAATAATACTTGTAAAGTAACTTGCTGGCTAAGGGAGTTTTCGATGTTATCGAGCACTTGAGGCTTCTAAATAAAATAAATTATTCGTAAGGGTGAAAAATAAATACTGACATGGGTTTTTTTTACAGGTAAATAAATTAAATTAATAAGTAGATGATCTTTTTTGCTATTTTATGGCTATTTGAGGGCCTTTCTCCAATAAGTCCTCAAAATGGTCTTTTTAGGATACTTCCGCTACCCCTCCCGAATCCTTCCTCACTTCACCACCCGGATCTCTCTCTCTCTCCCTCTCACTCTCTCACTCTCACTTCACTTCTTCCCTCTCGCTGCTTCGATCCTTGACGGAATATTCCCCTCCGTCGATGCCACGCCATTTATGGACGTCTCGTTGGTGGATTCATCGTAGTTTCTGAGGAGCAAATATGGAAACTACGGCCGGAGACATCCTCCACCTTCCTGTCCGAAACGGACGCCGTCTTCGTCGGCGGCGCGAGAGACTGATTCTTGCTATCCGCCGCCGCCCCGCCAGAGGGGCACGTGTGAGGAGCGGCTGAGAGGATGACTACGTGTCGACGCCAACAATGGCGGAGTCCTCTCTACAGGGCGGCGGGCACGTGTGGCAGGGGGCCATGAGAGAGAAACCCGTGGCTCCGCCGCCGTTTTTTGTAACAGCTAGTGGTCCGGCGGGCGGGGGGGTGGGGGGTGGGGAGGGGAAAGAGTTGCGGAAGAGCCGTTACTGTTCTCACATCTGTTTAAAAGTCCTCTTGAGATCCTTAGATTTCATTTTTACCGTCAAATGTTTAGTATTTGAAAAAAATATTCCAAGCGTTCGTAGCCTGATAAAAGTTTACCTTTACATCCCTACAAACTTCCTGAGTAATGGACTAATCTCTTTCTTTCTTAATTTCCCTTCGCCTTTCAAGGCCATAAAATTACATGACTATTGCATTTCAATAAGTTGATAATGTAAATTACATTCATATATCAGTAATATTTTTTTAACGTAAAACATATCCACGAGAAAATACAAAATTGGTCAAGAAAGCTCAAGACTATGAAACCATAAAAGGCTTAAAATACAAAGAGTTCAAAGCTAGCAAGTTCTTAAAAATCAATTATTTTTTAGTACTGATTGTTGTTATTTTGATGGATCTTCGTTTGATATTTACATGAATAAATCCTATTTTCTAGTAAGTTCTAAGCTAAATTATGCTAAATTAAAAGAGATAATATTGTAGAAAAGGATGTTTAGCATACATCTTACCAATTATTCTACTTAACTCTCTCTCTCTCTCTCTCTAACCCTAATATATCTCCCTCTTTGTTATCAAATGGCCTATCATGTCAATAAAGAGAAAGTAGTAAAGCAAGATTGTGTTATACTCAATTTGGAGATGTTTCATAATATTTAGAGTTGACAAAAGCAAACAATGATAAAAAATATCATTTTACATTACAAGATGACATAATATGTTAGAGTTAATATTTCAATATGTGAGAAGTTATGTTGCAAAAGATTGAAGTATATTTACAATAATATATTAATGTATTATTTTAATTAAACAATAATTTATTAAAAATTAAATATTTCAATTTATGAGAAATTTACATCACCCAAAAATGTAGCACATCAATGGAAATGTTTTAACATATCATTTTGTATTACACAATAATATATTATAATTCATTATTTCACCAAAAAAGGAATTGCACTATAAAATAACTTATTATATGTAACATTGTGAAATGGTAGAATGTCTCAACCTTATTGTGTAAGTATATGACATATACTCGAAGACATGAGCATACACCATGTTATGTTATAGAAAAGTGGAATACAGTAAGGTTAATACCTTAATACATGAAAATCATGGTGTCATACATAAATGAGAGCTATAAGTAATATGTAAATTAAATTTATGTACTTATACATGAGGATCATGTCCAAGAATAGGACAATACATAAAACACTATAGTTTAGTTTATAACACTTTATTTATGTTCTGATTTAAGTGAGAATAAGGTTATGTATATAAGGACATTGATTTAAGTGAGATCAATGCCGGAATATATTTATAGAAGAATCCCATGTGTTAGTCTTACCTTCACAAAGAAGGGTCAGATTACAATAATGAAAATGTGTTGTTTGGTTTTATGTGGTAGTATTTAATTAGTTATGTACCTTATTTTCTTTTCATCCATATTTCTTTACTCTCTAAGGACAAACATATTTGAGTTTAACTAATTTTTTAATATAAAATTCTTTAATTACAAGGGCTCAACTCTCATATAGTTTTTCCTCAAAACTCTATTTATATTAACAAGCCTCAGAAACCCCATTGTTGATTGAAGGGCTCAGTTCCCTATATCATAAGATAGTGAATCTAAGGTTCATCTTTCTCCCTATTGAAGCTTCTCCTTGTTGAGACTTGGCTCTCTTTATAGCTTGTTGAAGGACTTGACCAACAACATATCATATCATCTCCATTTCAAGCTCTCAAAAGTCAACAATCATACTTTTATCTCCATGGAGGCTTATTTTTTTGACATTTTTCTTTCCTCGTCTTCTTGCCCTAGGTCGGGAAGAACCCCCCCTCTTTTATTTTCATCTCAGCTAGTTTCAACAAATGAAAGTGATCTTCATTTGTTCAAACTTGAAATTAGTTTTGAAACCAGAATATGCACATTAATCTTATGAAATTTGTAACACATAGAATTCTTTGAATTTTGATGGACACATTAACCATTTGTTATGCTATATTTAGTCTTTGAGATATATTTTCATGAGCAGTTGATGCTCATACCCACTAAGTGATCTACTCTATAAAAGTTTTCTCTTTGTAAGACAATATTTTAGATCATTTTACTTTGCAAGATATTTACCTCATATGTGTATGAAGTATAATTTTAAATGCAAATTCAAGTGATCTCCACAAAAAACATCCTCATAAATTATCACTTTCGTCGAACCATTTGAGCTTTTCAAATGTGAATTCTAACTATTTCTAAACATTACTTGAAATCCATGTGTAATGAGTCATCACTTAAATGCATGTATCAACATAAAGAATGATTTGAGATTCACATTCAATCAACATCCTCAATCTCAAATTCATAATGTGAAATATAATGTTTGTACCTTCCTCTCAGTACTTCACATCTTATATATATGCATCATATGTTAAAATAAAAGGATATAAAGTGTAATTTTGATTATATATGAGGTAGATAACTAATCCACTTTTCTATTTTTTTTGGAGGTCTCATGGGAAACCAATATTATGATTACCTTATTTTGGCACTTCTATGATGTTGGGTTATATACCTAAAGTTTTGATTTATGTGCTAATCATGAAACAAGTCATAATTAAAAATTCACATAGCTCAAGAAGGTATTAATAAATAAAAAAGAAAGTTTAAACAGTCCATGGAGCCACCTATATTTATTAAATTGATCAAATATAGTAAATAATCACTCACCGATATATATGTATCTTAATAGTTAATAAAAATAAAATAAAATTAGTGCATAGTTTTAACATGCCATTAAGTGAATAATCATTTTATATGTATCATCTTTATAAAATCAATTAAAACATATACCTTGCTAGTTATACTAAGGAGCCAACTTTTTATCTATTGATACAAATTTTACTTCATATAATTTGTATTATTATGAGCTATTTGAACTACATACCAATTTTTTTTTCAAGTAGTTATGAGATTACTAAGTCATTGCAAATCATTTCATGCATTCTTTCTATGAACGTGATAAATATATCATCAGAATTCACTAAATAACCCATTAATGCTAAGTTATTTCTTGCTATCTATAAGAGCTAAGGATGTAAGATCCATTTGTCAACACAAATAACTATGTAGTATATTTTTTTATATTTTTGTGAACTATTTTAGCTGCAATACTAGTTAAATTTCTATGTGAGCACTTATAAATGACCATAGATCATTTCATTCACCATCTTAACCCTAAAGTTTTTTATTGTGATCTTTTTTTTAAATAACCCTTGCATTAGTTTCAAAACTTCTTAAAAATGAGTGTTTTTCTTTAGAAACATGAAGAGGTCAAGGAATGAGCATGACAAAGCAAACCTTTGCCAATTATAGACAAATCTTCATCAGGGGAACTAGAGATGATTAGAAATTGGTTGATGTAAGATTATCAATGTATTACATGGATGGCATTGATGTATTGTAGACTTCATAATGTTATTCACATGATTTTTCTGATTTATGTATCAATCAAAAGTAATGTTAAACATGTTTCAAGAAGATTGACGCATCTTGAGCCTAATGACATCATTTTTTTAATGTACCTATTATTTGAAAAGTATCATGTTCCTCATGTTTCATGAAATCATTATACCATTTTTTGCATCAGGTCTTAATATATTATTTTTTAATTAAAAATAATGCCAATCTATTAAAGCAACAACTGATGGAAAGCTTCACCGTATCATTTCATCCTGACCATATAAAATAAATTCCTTGTATGCTTTGGATTTGAACATGTTACAATAGAGAGCCCAAAGAAGGCAAAGATAAAAAAATAAAGAAAGGCTGTCTAGGGAGTAGCTGATCATCTATTAAAAGAATAAGTGCCAAACACCGCAAGGCTTGCTTCAAAAAAAAAAAAATCAAAGCCCGAGAGGATGAACTTGTTCACCATGGACAAACTTATGGCTCATTCCGTCACAGAAAATGAAGATGAATAGACACAAAGGGATGAAAAGAGTGGAGTGGATGAATTATTTGCACCTTTCTGTAAAGCCCCAGAGACACAGAGGGATATAAACTTCTGTGGGAGCCAATCGCCTCTTATGGAATAGCTCAGTTAATCAAGAAATGAAACTCTATGAAGCGTCAAGATAAGTTGGCCCGTGGAAGTCACCTTTCAGCTTCCGGAACCATTGAAAATGAAATTCAGTGCCTACGTTCTCAGAGAAGCAACCAAAGCCAAAAGTAGTATGTAATGAATTAACTGAAGACGCTCTATTGCTGTTTCATCTACCCAGACAAGATATCAGCTTCAATTCATTCGAGACTAACAAGATATGTGCATCAGGAAATCGACACATAGTCGAGAATAAGAATTGCAGTGCAGCAGGAGGTAAAGAAAAGAAGAAAAAACCTCAGAAGGCAAGCACCACATAATGCAACCAACCCAAAAATGGTGGGCTCTGTCAAGAGATTGAACTCATAACAGTCTGCAAAGGGTTTACTCATCTCCCTGTTTCCATCGTACCAAGCTTGGAATTGAACTGAAGGGTCTCTTCCTTCGACTCTGATTTCATCCACAGCCAGTTATCTTGTGAAATCCAGAAAATGGGCACGAGAAATAAGATGAAATCCGAAAAATAAATCATGGCAAATGAAGAATACCCATGTCATTTCAATAAAATCTTGGGATTAGTGAAAGCACACACCATGTGGAGAACACTTACGGTTCATTTCTCTTGTAGCTCCATCCGGGAGGGGAAAATAAAAACATTGGAATCTTCAAAATGTTAGGCCAATTAGATTAGCACAGCACCACTTCTGGGAAATAACAAGAAATTGATCGATTATACAAACTAATTGCAACTGAAAGCTTGGGTCAATCAGTACGCAATTCACTTGCCTTGCTACAGATTCACCCGAAGTCGGATCCACCATAACTCACAACAAGGACACAGAGAGACTGCTAGCCCATGGCATGCTTGAGGGAGTCCCCGGCACCTTGGAAGAAGCAGTACGAGAGAGCAAAATCAGCAATAAAGATGCTGACGAGAGATATGACCACCGCCGAAGTCGTAGATTCGCCGACACCTTTGGCTCCGCCGATGGTTGTCACGCCCCAGGAACAGCTCACCACGGCTATGATAGCGCCGAACACCTGTGACTTGATCATGGCGCTCACTATGTCCCAGGGCCGCAGAGCCCGCTGCGCAGAGTCCAGGATAATGTTGGCGCTTATCCCGTATATACCGTCCGCGAGCAGCGCGCTAGAAGCCAGCCCCACCGTGAAGCAGAGCAAGGTGAGCACAGGGAGAGCTATGCAGCAAGCGATTACCCTTGGAGTCACGAGGTAGTCGACGGGGCTTGCACCAAGCACGCGGAGAGTATCCATCTGCTCGGATACCTGCATAGTGCCGAGCTCCGCCGCAAAGGCGCTGCCGACGCGGCCAGCTACGACGATTGATGTGACGACGGGGCTCAGCTCTCGGGAGAAGGCGAGGGCCAGCACCCCTCCCACGGATCGGGTGAGACCGAGACGGATGAACTCGCGGACGAACTGGATGGTGAAGGCCATGCCGACGAAGGCGGAGGTGAGCAGGCAGACGCCAACCGAGCGCGGACCAACACGCTCCAGCTGCTGGAGTGTGTTGCGCCAGTGGATCCTGCCGGTGAGGGTCTGATGGATGACCTGCCCCGCCACCACGAGCACTGTCAGGCCCCGCCAGAGCGGCCTCGGGGGGTTCCACGATCCCAAGAGTGATATGCCATCTTTCGGCTCGGGCTGGGGCAATGGCGGAACTGGGAGGGAGTCGTTCGCGCTCTGATCTGAATAGCAGCGGCTGGGGGATGGGAGGCGCCGCGGCGGAGCTGAATCGAAGGATCTAAAACTGACAGACGAACCTCGGAAGGGGATCCCGCAGGGGAACTTACTGACGGCAAGACGATCATCCGTCGTCTTCCTGCACCAGAACTACGAATCAGATCTTATCCTTCTTCCACAAATTCCGGCGGTGGCCGAGGCAAAGGCGGAGAGATCTACCTGACGAAGGCGGCCACCGGAAGGACTCGCACGAAGGAAGTGGTCTCCATGCCGCCAATCAGTCGCTCCGCATCACTTTCCGAACAGAAATCTTCCTGCCGACGTTCGTTCCGCTCGTCGTCGGCGCCGGAGAAGCGGAGGGAGTGGTGGACGGCGCCGCCGGATCCAGACAGAGGGACCTTCCCCTCTCGATGTCGGCCGGGAATCTGCCTTCAGCAGCAGCAGCAGCAACAGGAGACCTCCCGAGTAATGGCGGCTCCCGGGCAGCCGGCAGGGGCCTCTCTGGGTGACGGTGGCCACATCCCTTTCTTGATCCGGATTTCCAGGAATCGAGCTTCCCCGGAGAAACGATTCCAAACGGATCCTCTCCAACCGTGACAATTCCGTTTAGCAAATTTCCCAATTTAATCAGACCCCGATTATAATGGGCTTTACATAGTTCTGGCCCGGAGCCCGTCGACAGGCCCGTATTTAATGCCTTCTTAGTTTCTCCGATTATAGCCGGGCTTTTTAGAGTTCCGGCCCCGAGCCCGTCGACAGGCCCCTGTTTAACCCTATTTTTTTTCGATTGTAACCGGGCTTTATAGAGTTCCGGCCCGGAACCGGTCGACTGCCATGTATTTAATGCCTTATTTCTAATTAATTATGGAGTGTTTTATATTTTATTGCGGAGTTAACTATAAAAATATGCAAGCGATGAATTAACCTGGTGGTGGAGATACCGGGCGCCGACCATGTGTGCGCGGTTAGCAGGTGTCTATGGGCGGTTGATTTACCTCCCCTTCTGCCCAAGCCAGCGATTGAAAAGAGAAGGATGGAGAGGGAGACAGGGGAGAGAGACGAATTGAGGAGAAGACGCGGAGAGAAGAAGCTGGCAAGGAGGAAGGGAAGACACGAAGATGGCTCCTGCTCGGCGGTAAGAATCGTCGGCTGCTCCGCATCTGGTGGTCGCTTCTTCTTCTTCTTTGCCGGTTGAGATGTCGCATTAGACTGCCTCCCCGCGAGATCTGCAATTCGCAGTTGGTTGCGCAGTTGTGACACATCGGGCTCCGGTCTCGCCTGACGCGGGGAAGTCTCTTTTAGCGGGTGTCGGTGGGGCTGGGGTTTTCGGAGATACGGGTGAACCCTAGATCTCGGATTTTCATCGGTGTTAATCTGATGTTCTGGTGTACGAGTCGGAGTGCGGGGGGGGGGCTCCTTGTTGTTTTGACCGGATAGTTTGGCTGATTGAATCGGGGAGGAGGTGTGGAGGGGGGTCGTTTCGATTGTTGACTACATCGGGTCGGTATCTGATTGATCTGGCTTGGAAGTTTGCCGAGTTGCTCGTTTATTCAGTTGTTTGGTTGAGAGATTTCTTCGGGCTTAGGGTTCGTTAATCGTCTGGATGGCCTCTACCGATCCTTTCCAGTTGGAGGACCAGACAGACGAGGATTTCTTCGACAAGCTGGTTGGTGATGATGAGTTTGGGCTGGAGGGATCTGGTTCTGCTTCCAGTGACATGGCGAGAGCACTTTCTAACATGAGTATCGGTGATGTGGGCACATCCGTGGACGGGGTCAAAGAAGAGGATCAGCGGGAGGACAAGAGCGCGGTAGCATTAGAACCTCAGGAAAAGGATACCTTTCTCCTCGAGGAGAGTGCTCCCGTCGCCCTGTCTGATATTGTTGCTCTCCATGAGTCTCAGTCTCTCCCATCCAGTGATCCTGTCAAGGCTTTGACGGACGTTGGATCACCGGGATCATCAACAGGGATGAGTGCTGGATCTAAGGGAACCAGCATCAAGGAGGTGCAATGGACTTCATTTAGTTCTGGTCAAGGACTGTTAGACATGGGCGGATCCGGATCGTATTCCGACTTTTTCTCCGAGGTTCCAGATCGATCAGCTGATCAATTGGTGGTGGGTGCGGACAATCGAAATGCATTTGCGGATGTAACTACACCGTTTGATCGTGTTGAAACACATGATTTCCAAGACTTTTCAGTAGCCAATTCACAGCCCTCATACATGACTTCATCAGAACAATCGGAAGCTCAGGCTCATGTAGTTCAAAATGAACAAGTGTCAACTGGAAATGAATCCGAATATTGGGAGAATGCCTATCCCGGTTGGAAGTATGATGTTAATACTGGACAGTGGTATCAAGTTGACAGTTATGACATAACCACAAGTGCTCAGGTTGATGGTAATAGTTCTGCAGTAGAAAACGACCAAGAAGTTATACAAGGTACCACTCAGCTAGCCTATGGCAATGTTTTCCATGGCCAAAGATCGGAGATTTCCTATTCACAGCAGACTACTCAGTCAGTTACAGAGACTGTGTCAGAGGATATTGCAACTGGTAACTTGCCTAATTTGAATCAAGCCTCTAAAGAGAACACTGAGTACCCGCCTAACATGCTATTTGATCCCCAGTACCCTGGCTGGTATTATGACACAAACACCTCCCAGTGGTATTCTTTGGATTCTTACACTCAATCTCTTCAGACAACTTCACATGCTGCTTGGAACCAGCAAGCTCAAGATCTTGCTGATGGACTCTACTCAGTTCAAAATTCAACCCTACACAGCAATGAAACTGATCAATTGGAATCTCAGACATTGAACAGTCAAGCTAGTCAAGATCAGGGAGATTGGGGTGGATACAGCAGTGGCTATCAGCAGCATAGCATGTGGCAACCGAAAGAAGAAAATAAGAGTGAATCTGCCTCTGGTTTGTCAGGAAGTCAGACTGTAAGTAACTTCTACCGCTCACAAAATCAAGAATGGAAGCTTGCCGATCAACAGATAGGTCTCCAAACCAAAGAAATAGTCCCAAGCTCTCTTCACAGCAGCAGCATTGGCAGTAATTCTTTTTCAACCTTTGTACCAGCAGAAAGTAGTTATCAAGTTAGCCAACCAAGAACAGAGCATAATCAACATGCAGATATACCGCAGAATTATTTTCTACATCAGAACTCAGTTAACTACTCTCAGCAGTTCTCCCAGAACGAAAGTGCATCAAATTCTCAATTTCCTTATGTTCCCAATGGGGGTAGATCTTTAGAAGGACGTCCACCTCATGCCCTGGTTACATTTGGATTCGGTGGGAAGCTCATAGTAATGAAAGATCCAGTGCATTTTAGTACGAACTTGGCATATGGGAGCCAGGTAGGCCAAGACGAATGATGCTTACTAGTCTTCATCATGTTTTTCAATGTTCTTCAGAGATCCTCTACTTTTTGTTTGAGGATTTAATTAATCTTGATTTGTAGTACCGCCACTGATGGCTTTGGTGTTTATTTATGTGAAGGATGCTGGCAAGGGAGTAATATGTATTCTCAACTTGGCCGAAGTTGCCATGGAAAATCCCGACTCTTCAGCCATCAACAGTCAAAGTCATGATTACTTCCATATTTTATGCAGACAACCATTCCCAGGTCCACTAGTTGGCGGTAATGCTTCTACTAAAGATCTTAATAAATGGATTGACGAGAGGATCACAAGCTGTGAGTCATTGACTATGGATGTCAGAAAGGGAGAACTTTTAAGGTTGCTTCTCTCTTTGCTCAAAATATCCTGTCAGTACTATGGAAAACTGCGGTCACCTTTTGGTACAGACCCCTCATTACAGGTAAAACAAATTTATGATACCATCAACGAAAGCATGTAATGTGTACAGTCTGGTCCTTCTGACACATCCATGATCTATTCTTTACCTACCGCGAAATGCTTGTACTTGGTTAAATACCATTTCTGGTGTTTTTAAAGCAGAACGCCATTACCAGTATTCATTTAATTTATTTTGCTTACTCTTCCTTTCATTTTGCACCGTGCTCTGTCTTTGATGGTTCAATCCCACCGTTGCTCATTGCTTTTTTCATTTCTTTCTTCCCTGGTAAGGTGGGTTGGGACTACGATCTGATAATAGGAAACCAATTCACGTCTGTGGTGGAGGTTTGACTGGAAATTGACTTCATTAGGCTCCAGTTAAACAGATGTTTTTTTTCCTCATCTTCCTTTCTTTTTAACTATACCTGTTCTCTGCTTACACGAGGTATGTAGGTTTATGGGAAGTGCATAAATGAAAAAAGCCTAACGTAATAAATTTTTAAGCAAATGAAACTCTTGAAAGGCAAATATGCTGTAAACAATTTTGTGCAAATTTTTGTATCCCTCTAATGTAGGTTCTAATTTTCTTCCGCTCTGCTTTCCCTAAATATCCATGGATGGGCCTCCTAACATATGCTGGCTGAAAATATTGGATTGAATGTCTTTATTTTATTTTCCTCTATTAATTAATCTATGGTATTTTTCTATTTATGTTTTTGCTTTGGACTGCTTTAATATATATATTTTTGTTATGGCCTCTCTTAAACGAAACTTTCACCTATGCAATTGCCTCTACCGCGATGTCTTGTATGTGCATTGTTATCCCATTCCTGCATATGAATGCAAATAGGAACAAGCATCTGCTTGAATTTTCCCGTTATCCTAGAAGAAGGGGGAGGGAAACTCAAACAATGTGGATCATCTATTTTAGGTTTGCCCTTTGCCCATGCAGATTTAGATAAGTAGGGTTGTTTCCATCTAGAATAAATGGCACTTGCCATTAGGATTGCTGATCTTTTGAAAAGATGGAGCAATTAATGACCATTTTTTGCAATAAGTTGTGCTGAATATTGTTAATGCTAAACTGTTTTTCATCATTTATGTGGACTTAGAGCCTCCTAGAGGAAGAAACATAAATATCCTTCTTAAAGTTGAAGTTGAGGAAGTGGGGGAGGGGCTCTATGTGGCATTATTAAATATTGGTCCACTTCTTTTTTTTTTCCTTTTTTTAAAGGTGGGTTTGACTTTATTTTTTAGGTGAAGGTGTGGAGGTCCCATAGTACTGTGTTGGGTGAGGCTTAATTCTTTGAACCTTCTTGCTCTGAAGTCTGGTTCTGTTTGATGATCGTGCTGGCATTTTGTCATGGGGAATTCAGTTCTAAATGGTTCACAGCTTTTTTAATGAAAGAAATGCTTGATGAGTTATGAAGAAAAATGTAGAAGGATGAAAGTGGCGTCTGATAAAGTGGTCTGGTATCTGTGGAAGAAAGTGGGACGGTACGCATGCAGGTATTAGATCAGCATATTATTGGTGAATGGAGTTGAAAGGTGGGAATATAATTTCAAAACGTCATCATCTACAAATGCTTCAACCAAATGGAAGCCAGAGGTCTTGGAAACTGGATTTATTTGAATTTTATTGCAGTTGAGAGACAAATTGAAGGCCTCAAACTTCATAGGAACATACTTCTTTTTTACGATTGAAAAATAGGAAATATATGTACTCCCATTTTTAGAGTTTCTGGACAGCGACCCAAGTGTCTGCCTTATGCAGTGCCCGACATGATTTACCTCAGTGGTGTATTCAAGCACCTTGAGGAAATTATCAGTTTGTATGTACGTGTCCAGTCACATGTTTGTGAGGAAATTCTCATGCTGATGCGATCCTCTTGGCAGGATAAAGGCTGTTTTTTTGGAATGCCACACATTGGATGACAAGGATTACTGAAACATGGTCAACTTGGTGATCTTTTGAGGTTCTGAAAAGATATAATAATTTTTTTGTATAAGTTGGAGCTTGAAGTGACACATCTTCCCTTTTGGGCAAATCAAGTGAGAGTACACGGGGAAGAGATATATTATATTCGTTTTTTTTTATTTCTTAGATGTTGTATTACTTTAATTGTATTCGTAGATATTAGTACCTTGCAGAGTGACAGTTGTTCACTGAAACTTTTGGAAGGTTTCCTGCGTTAATTCCTACTGTACTACATGTTGTTCCTTCAATCTTATAAGTTTTATGATTTTTTTTTCCGGCAGGAAACTGATAGCCCAGAGCTAGCGATTACTAGGCTTTTTGCATCAGCTAAAAAGAATAGTCATCTCTTGAGAGAATATGGTGACCTCACTCATTGCATGCATAATTTGCCTTCTGAAGCACAGATTCGGGTATGAACTTTATGGAATGGTATTTCACGATTTTTCAGTATTCATGATCTGTGCCTAATCTTCGTGCATTCCTTTTTTAGACCACCGCTGTTGAGGTGCAGAGGCTTCTTGTTTCTGGTAGAAGGAAAGAGGCTTTGCAGTGTGCACAAGAAGGCCAACTGTGGGGTCCTGCCCTTGTTCTTGCAGCGCAACTTGGTGATAAGGTATGCATTATCTTATCTTTTTCTTGGTATTTCTTGCTATCATAACCTCATAAAATTCTTTTTTCTTTGCAGTTTTATGTTGAAACTGTGAAGCAAATGGCTCATCGTCAGTTTGTATCTGGATCACCTCTACGGACACTTTGTCTTCTTATAGCTGGACAACCTGCTGATGTCTTCTCCACAGACAATTCTATTAGTACCTTAGCCGGTGTAAAAAATGTGCCTCAGCAGCCAACCCAGGTGCATTTAATATGCTGGATTTTAACTCTCCTCTGTTCTACTGATCTTATTCTGACATTTCTATTTCTCCGTTGTATGGAGAATCATTTGATTTTATAACCATCTTATTCAAATGCATAATTACTTGGTAGTTTCTTGTATCCTTAGAGGTGAGTATTTTTTTTTCTGAAACTTTAGTTTTTACATGCAATGCAGATTTCTTCCAATAGCATGCTAGATGATTGGGAAGAAAACCTGGCCATAATAACTGCTAACAGAACAAAAGATGATGAACTGGTGATAATTAATCTCGGTGATTGCTTGTGGAAGGAAACGGGCGAGGTATGTTCCTAGGAGCATTTCCATGAGAAATTTCATCACATTTAGACCATATTTTTAATGTAGTTTTACGATGCAGGTTACTGCTGCACATACGTGTTATTTGGTGGCTGAAGCAAAGTTTGAATCATATTCCGACAAGGCAAGACTGTGCCTTGTTGGTGCAGATCACTGGAGATGCCCCAGAACATACGCCAGCCCTGAGGCTATTCAGGTTGTGGTCACTTCATTGTCATTATTGTTATTCATACTGAGAAACATGTAAATAGGATTGCTTGATACTCCTGCCATTTCTTCAATCTTCTGTTGTTGATTATGAACCAAGCAGTAAAGTTAGAAGTTATTTCATGTTGTTTATATTGAGTATAAATATCAACAAAGCTAGAGTTTGCCATGCAATCATGTCCGTGTTTCGAAACATTCCATAGTCACAGTTAGCACCTCTTAAGTTATTTTTATATTTTTTATTTCGCTATCTCGGTATTGAAGCAGGTAAACCTTGTTTATGTTGAAATGAGTTGAACTTCCATTGGTGATCTCTGTGAGCTTCTGGAATGACTTCTGTGAAGTTCCATTACTTGAATCAATGAGAAATGAATGCTAGCTGGAGTAAGGAATTGCCAACTGGTAATTGTCTGGTTGTAACCAGTCCGTGGTTGTTAGCCCTGTCCTCTAGGATGACTCCAAATGTCAATAGGATGGCCAAGCGGCACTGTTCTCGACTTCAACCTTTATTTCGCCTGCATAAAATAGCAAGAATATGCTATAAGAATTTGGAGGGGTGTAGGAAATTGGAAAGGATAAATTTTTTTTTCTCGAATACTCACCTTACACTGCATTATCACATTTGGTTGGAGTGCATTTTTAGCTTGTGCTTCACAGCGCAGAATATGCATCCTAGAGGCAACTTTTTTGATAATCATGGTCCAATGTAGTGGCAAATCATCAGAAAATCCGTAATATTCAGGTTTATCTGGTAAAATCTGCACCATAGTAGCTTTTAGGCCATTGCAGTTATACCATGTTGTTTGTGTGAAAATGAAATATCAAATTCGTCAATGGCTTATCAGGTTCTGAGTAGCTTTTATGCCTTGGGATGTCTCTGGTTCAGTCGACTTGTTGATGAAAGGCCCCTTCCAAACATCTTCAGCTTGGAGATGCCGGACACGGTGATTTAAGAATGGGCTCATGAAGTCACGGAGGGTGAGCAGTTTGCTTAGATCATGCCAAACTTCGAGGAAATGAGGCAAAGAGACTTGCTGCTATGTGGAGGTATAAAAAAAAGGGTGGTTCATGGTTGCCATGACGAGCCTTTTGCCTTGTCAGTGATGCTCTAACTTGGTGATAAGGTGTGTATCCTTTTTGCTGCACTTCGAAGGAGTAGATAAAAGGGACACCTATGTTCTGGCGTGAGATAAGTAGGATGGAGCTGATTGTCATTGAATGTGCGTGCTTGTTTATGATTGGTTTGGCCTTCTTTGGAGGAGGTGGTGACAATCATATGTTCTTTAGATGAAATTCGAAGAATGGAGCAATGGATGCCTCGATTTTGAAAATTAAAGGGGGTGCAATCATCCTGCCAGCCCCAAAGACTGATGATTTATATGAAGGATGGTAACTATCGGTCTGCTGTCCAGGTCAAGTCCAAAGTCGTGGTAGGATCTGTTGGGGGTTTGGTCAACCAATGCAGAGGAAAAGGGAGAGGATCAAGAAGCAGAAATATAGAACGGGAGAGTCTTCTGGTTTTTCCACCAACTTTCAATGACAAGAGCAGCAGGCGGTCTCTCTCCTGTCCGCTTTTCTTACATAGGAGCCTTCTCGGTCAACTATGATCAACTAAGCTTGTATGAACCTATGGATTAACTGCGTATCAAAATCTTCTGCCTCTCCCTCTCCCTCTCTATTTTAAACATGTGTCTCTAGTTTTTCTTTTTTTGGTTATTTTTGCAAGCTGAAATCGAAATATTATGAATGCGTTGAATAATCACTCTCTCTGATAATTTTGCAGAGAACTGAATTATATGAATATTCAAAGGTGACGGGAAATTCTCAATTCGTGTTGCTACCATTTCAACCCTACAAACTTGTCTATGCCTACATGTTAGTTGAAGTGGGCAAAGTTTCAGATTCATTGAAGTATGCGGAACCGCCCTCCTCTGGTGTTAATTGTCCTTTACCTTTCTTTCATTCTTAGTAAGCTGGTGATCGTAGGTACTGCCAAGCGATCATGAAGTCATTGAAGAGTTCCGGTCGAGACCCCGAAGTGGAAACATGGAAAGGGATGGTATCATCTCTGGAGGAGCGCCTGCGAGCCCATCAGCAGGTTTTCTTCAGTCAGGCAAGCTTTTATTCTTCTCTGGCAATCACAGTTCCTGACATTGTTCTTTCTTCTTCCAGGGTGGATACGGCACAAACTTAGCTCCTGCAAAACTGGTCGGCAAGCTGTTCACATCCATTGATAGATCCCTTCACCGCATGATTGGCGCCCCGCCGCCGTCTCTTCCGCCGCTTCCTCCTGGCCATTTGAACTCCCACGAGCATGATAACATGTCGACGACTTCTAAAGTGGGAAACATCCAGTCAGCGATGTCCATGTCGTCCCTGGTTTCCTCGGCATCTGTGGAAACTATCAGCACTGGGTGGACAGGTGATGGTCGGAAAACCATCCACAACAGGAGCGTCTCGGAGCCAGACTTTGGTAGAAGCCCAAAGCAGGTATCCCCCCTAATCTCTCCGGGCTCCTGCTTCTCTACTCCATTTCACACATCTTTTCTTGATGCCATACAGGAACAGGTGAGTCCTGGGACCAACGCTTCCCCAACAGACGGCCAGAACAAGGGCCATGGGGCATCTCGCCTCGGCCTCTTTGGCTCTCAGTTCCTCCAAAAGACCATGGGCTGGATGTCAAAATCTCGTCAGGTATACTCCCCCTTCGGGGTTTCCTCCCCTCCCTCACTGTGTTTGTGTTCTTCTTGACTGGACTGCACCGTCTATTATACGCATAATAATCACTACTACCACAGGCGAAATTGGGCGAAAGTAACAAGTTCTACTACGACGAGAAGCTCAAGAGATGGGTCGAAGAGGGCGCCGAGCCATTGGCAGAGCCGGCCCCTCCGCCGGCGCCGCCCACCGCCGCTGCATTCCAAAACCATGCACCGCCGGCGTATGGATCAACTCATGCGCTTTCAACTGAAAACCTGCCTCCAAATGGGATGTTAGACACAAAGGCTCCCAGTCCCCCCGACTACGGCTCGGGCGTCCCGCCGATGCCTCCCAGCCAAAATCAGTTCTCAGCTCGCGGGCGCATGGGCGTTCGGTCGAGGTCTGCTCTCTGCTCTCTGCATATATATATATATATATATATATATATATATATATATGCTCCAAAAGATTTCTTTCTATCTCTACCCATGTTCAGTTTCCAATCTTCCTCTCTCTTTCCTCAGATACGTCGATACATTCAACAAAGGGGGAGGGGCGCCGGCGAGGTCATTCCAGTCCCCATCTCTGCCATCTGCAAAGCCAGCGGGCGGCGCCAAGTTCTTCATCCCCACGCCCGTGGCGGCCGCCGATCCCGCAGACGCTCCCTCGCAGGCCGTCCAAGGACCGCCGGGCAACGAAGACGGCTCGGCATCGGTTGTGGAACCGGCTTCCACGTTCCTCTCATCAGCGTCGTCTTCGTCGTCATCAACATCATCACCATCCACAATGCAGCGGTTTCCTAGCATGGACAATATTTCCTCGAACAGAAATAAGGGAATGGGGTCACCCCCTGACGGCAATGGCTCCCTGGGTTCTCGAACGAGAGCAGCATCATGGAGTGGCACCTACCCTGAGGCGTTCAGTCAGAAGCCATCGCCCGCTGTGAAGCCCGCCAATGGCCGCTCGGGTGCTCCTGTTCCCTCATTCTTTACGCCGAATAACAGCCCGTTCTCGATGAACCCCGCCCCCGGCCCTCTTCATGCCAACGGCAGCGGCTTCGGGGATGATCTCCAGGAGGTCGAGCTCTAAACCCCACAAGCCGAGCGGTATTCTCCCCTCCCTCCCCCGCTTTCTTTTCTGTACAGATAGTTTTTGATTTATGGAAGATGGAAGTTCCCTCCTTTTTCTTTCTTCTTCAATGGAGGCCATTGTAGACGCAGCAACAGCAGCTAAGAGGGCGGGAGCGCCTTGAGATCGACGCCGCCTCCCCATCTTCGAGGGGGAAACAGGAAAAGCAATAACAGATGTCTCCTTTTCGGACATTATTGGCCTCCTGGCCGCATATAATATATATATATCTCAGGAACGAACCCTTTGTTTTAGATCTTGGTGTCCACCCACACCCTCTGTTGAGGGAGAAACGAAGGTTGCCGCCACCTCTGTCCTCTCAGGTCTCTCTTTCTTCCTCGCCGAAATAGGACCAATCAACGAACCAATGGTTCTCAGTCTTCAGACTAAACCCCTCCCGTGTTGGGCTGGTGGGGTCGAAGGAATACGAGGTTTACTCACATATCTGTCACTCCTCAGGCAATGCGCCTTGTCTCGTCTGGGTCCAAATGATATGCCTCAAATGGGCACCACGATTTCGAATACAGCTGCCGTTTTTCGTTCTTGGGCCTCGCCTTTCCCTTTTCCTGGGGCGGAAATGAAGGTAGTCAGAGTCAACGCCGCCGTCTTAAGATCCAAGATTTAGATCTTGGAATTCAACCCTTCGTGGGGAACCAAAAAAAGAAATTATCTTTGTCCTCGTCAAACTCCAATTCTTCTGTTGGGTCTTGGAGTCTTCACCTGCTCTTCGTTGGGGCAGAGATAAAGTTGGCGGGGGTCGTACCTCTCTCCTCGAAATACAATAAACTTTTAGTTTTGGATCTTGGAGTTTGCTTCAGGGGCATTAAAGAAATTGGGATCTTTGTTGCCCATCAATTTTTAATTATTACTCAGATATGTGCATTACCTTGCCATCAGATTCATGTCAAGTTCCTTGGTCAATGGAGAGAGAGAGAGAGAGAGCGGTGCACGATGGGCAGCGTTCCCCCCCTTTGCGCTTCCTTCCTTTCATCAAGTTGAAGCTCGCCGTCCTCATTACCCACTAAATAAAAGGTATTTCCATCCCGTTGCATCACGTATTTGATATATATATATAACAATATTTTCAGGCAGATAATGTAATACAGTTTGCCAAGGGAGGATCAGGGAATGTTACAGGAGAGTGCATATTAAGGGTAGGCTTCTCTCCCTTCTCCTCACTTTCTGAAAACGGAGCTCCGAACTCCTTGGAACCCAAGTCTGGTTAGTTTCATGGAAGGAAGACCATGTAGATAACCTCATCTTGCCGGCTGAGTTCAAGAAAAATCTTATGAGCTGAGCTCGCCCATGTTCTTCCCGGATCTCAATTAGTAGTTTTCTCTCAGATTTTTCATGTTCAGTTGCCGATGAATCTGTATACATGCCACCCCACATATCCTTAATTTTTATCACTGAATTATGAGCTGAACTCGCCATTGTTCTTCTCGGATCTCAATTAATAGCTTTCTGTCAGATTTTTCCTGTTCAGTTGCAGATGAATCTGCACACATATCCTTAACTTTTATGACTAAATCTACCCAGTATTTTAATACTCGCCCCCTAGGAGGATCAATATGACTCACATCACCTACAGATGTTGGCATGTTATGGTTTTCACCTCAGTTTATTGCCCAGAACTGAAGGAGGCATGTGAGGTAACTTTAGCCGAAGGTTTTGAAAGGGTGAGGAGCAAGTGCCGGGAAACCGGCCCATAGGGGAGGGTGATGCACCTTTTCGATCTTTGGAAAATATTTCATCGCAGTGATTACAGCTTTTATCCACTTGAATTCAAGCAAAATTTCTGAGGGGCCGTCTCTAATGGTAGATTTCCTAGGACCGATATAGTGATGTTTTTTCGGAATCATCCGATGGATTTGACAAAGTATCCTTCTTCTTCATGACAACTGTCCATGGTTTGTTTGTCTCCCCACCCCACCAGGCTTTCATCCCTTCTGGGCTGAACCAACAAGAGGGGGACTAGGAGCTTATGACAATGGGGGTAAAATGGTCATTTCCGACATTAATCAATAATTAAGATACTAATCGAACAACTACCAAGGACCATTGATTCATTCGTGGGGATGTTCATCAGTCATCAGGTTTGTATGGACCAAAAACGAAAAAAACAGTTTATTTTGTCACTGATACAGAAAAAAAGAAGTCTAGAGAGCTTTATTAACACCAACACAAGCAACGTATATTAATGATGAGGAAGCAAACCTTGCCATGATCCTGGTCACAGAAGCTCCTTCACTGGGTGTTCCTTCTTGTGTGGGCGCTCGTATGTCGTGCAGGAGTCTCTTAGACAAACAAGTCAGAAAAGAGCGATCTGGCAGGTTCTTAGCCTTGATCATACTATTGCTCAGTCTGCTGCTGGTACTCAACAAATGATCATATCGGTCGTCATCCATGTAGGGAAACAAGGAATTGTTAACGTATATTTTCTATGAAATCCATATTATTGCTGGTGTCTTATCTGCAGCACCGAAGACAACAATGCAAATACTTCATGGGTCTATCATTGTCAAGGACTCGATACAAATGCTTAATGTAATGGGCCTCTTCACTAATCTGCCAGCTTTAGTAACCTCTGATCATCACGGCCATACAATTTTTATTTTTGATTATTCATTGTTTATTGTTGCCAGACAGCCGTTAGTCAGCAAAGTGCTGATTCACTTGATTATAAAACAAAAAAAAAACTGAAGATTTTCAACCTATGAAGGATTAAGCAAAATGGAGAACACAGTGGATCATGAATCAGTAAAGAATGAATCATCATGCACAGACTACGTGAAAGATTCCCCTGGTAAATCAAATGTTTGGCCACTTGAAGAGAACAAAGCATTGAAAGAGGAGCCAGATATCACCCATTCCCAAGGACTAAGGCAGCAATTTTTTTCCCTAGTTTCAAGAAAATATTAACGAGGCCTACCCACAACCATTATAAAACCTGAAAATTAAGTCTCATCCATGGGTTTCAAGGTGTCTGGTGAGTATGGGCAGGCTCAAGACGGAAGACCGAACCATGATAGCACATCAGAATAACTATCGTATCTGAACAATTTTACTGGGTTTAGGAACGGCCAATTAAATCCCAACCTTCCAATGCCAATTTTTTTGCAGGCAGTCCTTAAAGGCAGTCGACTACTCCTCATTAAGCTGTCAATTATTCAATTTTTAACTAAAAAGAAATCTCACACTACACATGATAGACTTTATTCAATCTTCAAAGAAGTCCAAGACAAAGCATACCAGTATGCAAGATTCAGTCAATTTCTATTGACTACAAATTTAATGATTTTTTTGAAAAATAAATTAGCACCAAAAAGCAATTTGAAACTTAATAACAATATCAACGAAGCAGAATAAGATCACAAAGAAGTTACCTAGGATTTTAAAACTCCCAAACGTTTTTCCATAAAACTGAATACGGATCAACCATCCAAAAAAATTTGCAGCTAATTTAATCTAAAATCACCATGTTTCGTCTTTGAACCAGGGGAAATGCCGCAGTTCCATAAATACACTGCAAGATACGAACAGTAAAAACTGGAATAGTTGTCGATACTGGAGACTAGTAGGGAAGAAAATGGTCCTAAGGTTAGAATCACCATGAAGCATTTACAGAAAAAAAAGTATTCAGTCATTGATGGGACAATTGGCATGCATTTCTTAATGTCGTATCAGAATCAGAGTATGGTCTCAAGATCCAATGGAACTCCTTCTCCATTACCATCCATAAACATACCAAATCACGAGGGGTGACAAATCCTCGATTACCAAAGATAACTGTACGAAAGAGAGAAAAATAGCCCATTTCAAAGTATACATATGATATTATGAATAAAACTTCAATAAGGTCGAAAAAGCTTCTCAACATGTTGAAATATTGTATTCCTTTAACATGCCTGGTCGTGGGCTCTTTCATCATTGACCAGGCCTGCGCCAAAACACAATCAGAGATATAATCACAAACCACAACTAACAATCCATGTCCACCCAAATCAGACGCTAAGCTATCTCCTCTATCTCCTCGCTGATTTAAGAATCACCCGCTCCCGTTGCTTCTCTCGCATCTCTCTCTTCAATCTCTCCTCTCTAAGTTCTTCGATTGTCTTCTTTCTGCCTGCCTCCTTTCCTGAATCGCCCGCTCTCCCACGATTAGGACCACGCCCATCATCCTTCTCCTGGAAAGACTCTAGCACCATCGGTCGCGAAAGATACCATGGAGCCTTCACGCCTTTTCCAGCCACGCCATATCCCATCCTGTACTTTTCGTCCTCCGGCGAAATGACGACCGGACGATCCTCCCTCTTTCGTTTCGAATCCTTCCTGGAACCCTCGTCCCTCGCAGCGTTCGCCCGCCCATCTCTCTTCTCGTCCCTGCCGTTGGAGGACGCCTCCGATCCGACAATAGACTGAAAATCCTGGAGCCCTTCGAAGAGGTTGATATGACCGGAATCCGACGCCGGGGCTGGGCGAGAGTGGGGGCCATCGCCGGTGAGGCCCCGGGCCTGGCGAAGCTGCTCGAGGCGGAACTCGGCGTCGCGGCGGCGAGAATCATCGCGCTTGATCTGCTCCTCGCGGGCCGCCTCCTCCTCGTCCTTGCGCACCTTCTCCCGGTTCTCGAAGTTGTACACGTTCCAGCGCTTCTGGGGCAGTATATTGAGCCCACCGTGCCCTCCCATCTCTGTGTGCTCCCTCCTCTTCGCCTCCGTAACCCTAGATTTCTGGCCTGGGAGAGAAAAGGAAGCTCGAAGTCCCCGGTCGCAGGACACGGGGAATATATATATAAACATATATAGTTTGGGGTAGGGTTTTTCCAGAAATCCCCAAAAGGTTGTGTATATTGCGAAGACACTGGTATTGGATTAATTATATATAAGCCCCTCCCTAAGAAACTATTGCAGAAGTACTCTCTCTCGGAAAGCCCCAAAACATAACGCAGACTTGGAGGACAGTAATATAATCGTATATAAGCCTCTCTCCCTATTAATCTATTGGGGAAACACTCTCTCTCTATCTGCTTGAGCTTTTCTCTAGAAAACCCAAAACATTATGTATATTTGAAAACACATAATTATAAACGAACCCCTCTCTAAGAAAAAAAATCGACAAGCGGACATACCATCTCCTAGCTTGGGCTTTTTCTCTCGCAAACCCTAAACCAGCACGTATACTTGGAAGACACACATCTGTCTAATCATATGCAAACCTCCCCAAATAAGCTATTCCAGAATCTCTCTCTCTCTCTCTCTCTCTCTCTCCGATGTAGAAGGCAGAGGGACCAACGTGTGTTCAAATGGCCAAATGGGCTAAAAGGTTAACAGTGCCCAGTGCACAGCTCACCAGTTCCTTTGAGTCTGAAAGCCATCATATTTGGGCCGTTGACTCTCATGAAGAGGACTTCAAGGGAAGAAATACTAATCATAATAGATAATTTGTCAGGGGAAGAGAATCATCAAGGAAAGCAAACCCAATACCCTGAATCCACAAAAGATAATTAGAGAACACGTCATGGAAAGTAAACCCATGGCTCTAAATAAGCTGCAAATAATAAGTCCATTCGTTGACCCTGATTGAGTTCAAGACAGCCTAAATGCCCTCGTGGGTTGCATAAATGGAAAGGCAAATTGTAGACAAACCGAATGAACAAGCTCTAAACTCAGGGTGAGTGAGTGGGTCATACACTTCGCCATTGAATCAGGAAGCTGAGGTTGATCATGAATAGATGAAGGCGAAACATGGTAGAAACCCATATAACACATCAGATTTGATCCATATGTGTATCATAATTGTTGGCTATGTCAGTCCATCATGGCTGACCCATTCGGGAGACATGCCAGAGAAGCTCTCTCGTCTCAACTATTGGGGAGATGTGAGAGAGAGCTACCGTTTGACTCACTCATGAGGCGTGCGAGGAGTAAGGAGGGCGGTGACGTAGTAGTCATGTCAACCCTTATGAACCATTCCGGGGGTTGTGTAGAGAGAGAGAGAGAGAGAATGGTTGTAGCCGTCACATCCAAGATGTGTGGGCATAACTGCACATGAATCGAGTTGCTTCTTTTTAGGGAGTGGTTATCTTTTCTTATTTTCTATAAATAGGACATATATTTTCTTTTTTTTAGAACAACATACAACTATTTTCTCTTTTGAATTTATTTTTTCTCTCCATCAACTCTATTTCTCTTCTTGGCATCTTCTCTCTCTTCTATTATAAGTAAAATCTTTATAAAAGGAGAGAAGAGTTCATTATTAACTCTTAAGTGTGTGAGTCATCTCGACGACATTAAGACATGGATTATAGGTACTTGATGGAAGTCTTGTTCTCATTAAGATTCTTGATAGCTTGGTGATTTTTCTTCTATTTATTTTCATTGATATCTAAAAATTGAGTTTTCGTTGTTATTGTGATCATGTGCTTACATATTTTTCTCCTACAAGTGATATCAAAATATTAGTTTGATTAGTTTTAGATTTATTATGACTTTCAAGGTGCATACTAACATTGAGAAGTTGGATAATTTTTTTAACTTTAATATTTAGAAGCATTGTGTGTATGATGTGTTATTTCAGACTTGCTTGTATAAGACTTTGGATGGTCCAAAGTTAAATAAGATCAGTGCTGATGATTGAAAGATAATAAAAAATAAAGTTGGAGATTTTGTTCGTACATGTCTATTTGATTAGATTCTTTAGTAAGTCATGGATGAATATAATCCAAAAGAACTCTAGAAGAAGTTGGAGAAATAATGAGCCTAAAGTCGATGATGAGTAAATTAATATTAAAGAGAAAACTATTTGGGTTACACATGTCAAATGGAAATAATTTAACATCACATATTTATTATTTTAATCAATTATTGAATGACTTGCTTCATATGGAATTAGATTTTTCTAATGAGAACAAAGTTATTATTCTGTTTGTTTCTCTCCTTGATTAATATGATTATATTGTTACGACCTTATTGCATAATAATACAACACTTATTTTTGAAGATGTTATTAATTCATTGATGGAATATTATCATCGAAAGAAAGATGTTAGTGAGGCTCAAGTGTCAATTCAAGTATTATCATTGAAAGATTTATATATAAATGGTAAAAGAGAATGTGAAAGATAAAAGGAGAAATGATCTTCAGAAGACAAGAAGAGTCAATTCAAGTCACAAATAAATTAATTGAAAAACTAAACTTGTCACAAGTGTCATAAGAAGGAACACTTATGAAGAAATTGTCTGAAGAATTGGAATGATAAGACAACAGAAATTAAATTTAGTTCGGCTAATGTTGCAAAAGTTAAGGACAAAGAACATGGTGAAGTCTATTTTGAACTTATTGTAACTGAAGAGTTGTCGAACACATGAATTCTTGATACTAGTTGTTCATATCATATATGTCCTAATGTTGACTAGTTTGACTCATACAAGAGTACAACGAGAGTTGTTTCTATGAGAAACAAAATGGCTTGTGATGTTGTGGACATTGATTCGGTGAAGGTTCAGATGTTTGACGGAGTGATTCAAGAGTTTGGAAATATTTGTCATGTTCTAATATAACACAAAAATCTGATTTCGTTTTAAGTATTGAAAGCGGATGGATATTACTTCAAATGAGAGAATGGGATCCTCAAGATTATAAAGGGATCGCTTGTCGTGATAAAATGAAGATGTCAATGAGTGAATATTTATAAACTTGAGAGGAGTATTGTTGTAGGTGAAGCTTGTGTTGCAACACTGAATGATTTCATGATTGATGACACACTTTTATGGCACTTGCGATTAGGTCATATAAGTGAAATATGTATATAAAAGCTACATGCACGAGGATTGCTATTTGGTGTGAAAACTTACAAATTAAATTTTTACAAGTACTGTCTTATGAGAAAATAGTGCAAAGTGACATTCAAGGCAACGAAGTATGTACTGGATTATGTTCATTTAGATGTGTGTAATCTGGTTGATGTGATATCGATAGGTGGTGCTTGATATTTTCTGACCTTTGTTGATAATTTTTCTAAGAAAGTTTGAGTATTCTTCTGAAAACACAAGTCTAAAATATTTACAAAGTTTAAGACTTAGTATACGAAGGTGGAGAATTAGACGGGGAGGAAGATTAAAGTTCTGCAGATTAACAATGATATATAATTTAAGAATTCTAAATTTGATGAGTTTTTGTGAACATGATATTCAACGTCATTATACAATGAAGAAGACTTCGTAACAGAATGGTGTTGTTGAGTGGATGAGCTGCACAAATTATTGATAGAGCACGATGTTTACAGCTGAATGTCGACTTGTCTAAAAAAAATGGGCGAAAGTTGTGAATATAGCAACTTATTTGATGAATAGATCACTAAATTTTGCTCTTGATGGAAAGGTTATTGAAGAGGTATGGATTGAAAATTCTATTGACTATTCAAATTTACATATATTTAGATGTCCATGATATGTTTTTATACCTATTGATGAGAAATCGAAGTTGAATTCAAAGTTGAAGAAATGTATATTCTTGGGCTATAACACTGACGTGAAAGGATATTGACTTTGGGATTCAAAGGCGAAGAAAATTATTTTTAGTAGGGATGTGATTTTCAATAAAGATTACATATTGAAGTCTTTTTTTATAGAGCAAAAGGTTTAGGAATCAAATGATACTCGAGTTGTAGACAGAACAAGACTGAAGGTGGAGATTGTGTAAAATCTTTCTACTTTTGTTATGAATGAAAATCGAGTTGTAGAATCATCAGATGTTCTTGATTATATTTCTACTAGATGAAGTAGACATAAAGTAAAGCCTCCTACTTATCTCGATGATTACGTTGTATTTACATATAAATTTTTCAAAAGATGACAAGCCCATAACTTTTTAGGAGGCAATTAGTTGTCATGAAAAAGAGAAGTGGATGCATGTAATGTGTGAAGAGTGAGCATCCTTAGACAAGAACCATACTAGGGAATTGGTGAATTTTTTTACATGAAAGTGAGTTATTAAGTACAAATGGGTGTACAAGAAAAAGTCATCGATGATTGATGGTGATCAGTCTCAATACAAGGCAAGGTTTATTACAAAAGGCTTTACACAAAAGTAAGGGATTGATTATACAAAGATCTTTTCACCTGTTGTGAAGCACACGTCTATTCGTTTAGTGTTAGTTATTGTCGCATATAGAAATATAGAGCTTGAGCAATTGGACGTGAAGATGACATTCCTTCATAGAGATTTGGAGGAGACTATTTACAGACATCACTTAAAAGGTTTTATTGTGCAGGGGTCAAGGCAATGATATAAGAAGTTTGACTTTTATGTGTTGAAGATTGACTATACGAGGTGTGATTTTGACTATTGTGTTTATATGAGAGCTTGTGATGATGATTTTCTAATTATTTTGATGCTCTATGTTGATGATATATTTATTGTTTCAAAGAATTCACATGAGATTACTAGATTGAATGTATTATTAGGAAAGAAATTTGACATAAAGAATCTTAGTGTGGCAAAAAAAAATCTTGGTATGAAGATCCATAGAGACCGAGAGTTAGGTTAGCTATAGTTGACTTAGAAGAGTTATCTTTTTAAGGTGTTAGATTTGTATAGTATGAGTAATGCTAAAGTAGTGAGCACTCTTCTAGTTAGTCATTTCAGATTATCTATTACTCAGTGTACAATATATAAGGAAAATATTACTAAAATTAAACAAAATTCTTATGTTAGTGTTGTTGGTTCTCTCATGTATGCTATGATCTATACTATATCAGATATTGTTCATGCAATTAGGCTTGTAAGTAGGATTATGAGCAATCTAAGAAAGAAGCATTAGAGTGTAGTAAGTGGATTCTTCGATATCTAAAAGGTTATTTAGATTTCAGAATCCATTTTGATTAGCAAAATTATCTTTCTATTGTTGACTTTGTTGATGCAGATTTTGTCGGGAATTTAAATCATCAAAAATCTACGACAAGATGTGTTTTTATTATGTCTAGTGGACTTGTTAGTTGAAAGTCTATACTTCAAACTATTGTTGTATTATCTACAATTAAGGCATAGTACATGATAGTTATTGAAGCGACAAAAGAAGCCTTATGGTTGAAAGGATTATTAAATGAACTTGAGATTGGACAAAGTGAAGTAACTCTATATTATGACAGTCAAAGTACTATTTGTTTAACAAAAAATCAGGTTTATCATACACAATCAAAGTATACTGATGTGTGTATCACAAGATCTATGAGTTGAGGAATTATGGAGATATCTCTTTCAAAAAAGTTCACACAAAAGAAAATGCTATTGATATATTGACGAAAGTTGTCACATTGGAGAAGTTCAAATATTGTTTAAATTTGATTCATATTGTAGGTACCTTATAGAAGGTGGAGAACTTGCAATATAGATGGACGTCGACTTTAGGTGTAATGATGGCTGTCAAAGTAGAGTTTGTTGACAATGTCAGTCCATCATGACTAACATGTTCAAGAGACATGCTAAAGGAGCTTTCTCATCTCAACCGTTCGAGAGACGTGAGAGAGAACTCTTATGTCTGACTCACTCGAGAGACGTGCAAGGAGTAAGGGGGGCGGTGACATAGTAGTCAAGTTGACCTTTATGACCTATTCTGAGGGTCGTGTAAAGAGAGAGAGAGGGTGATTGCAACTGTCACATCTTAGATGTGTGGACACTACTACACGTGGATCGAGATGTCTTCATTTAGAAAATGGTTATCTTTTCCTATTTTCTATAAATATGACATGTATTTCCTCTTTTTTGAGAATGATAGACGACTATTTTCTCTCTTAAATTTATTCTCTCTCTCCATCAACTCTATTCCTCTTTTTGACATCTTCTCTCTCTTCTATTACAGATGAAGTCCTTATAGAAGGAGAGAAGAGTCCATTGTTGACTCTTGAATGTGAGTCATCTCAAGGGCATTAAAACTTAGATTAAAAGTACTTGGTGGAAGTCTTGTTCTCATCATGATTCTTAATAACTTAGTGATTTCTCTTTTATTTGTCCTCATAGATATTTAGAAATTGAATTTTCACTGTTATTGTGATCATGTGCTTATATATTTTTCTCTTACAATAACCTATCATAATAGTTTTTCTTTGGGGGGGAGGGATTTTACATTTCTTCCCTAAATAAGAAGAAAAAGAGTCATTTCCATCAAACACTCTATTACCCTAGGATATGCCAAGACAATTCAGCCATTATATCTAGATTCATCTCCCTCTTTTGCTTCATCATCATCATCATCAGGTTTCTTTTGTTCTAATACATATTTGATCCATATGTATGAGAACTCTGAAGTTTTTCTCTGAATATTGGCATCAATATGATTGTACACTAGATTAAGGCCGGACAGTCCCAAACTATGGGGGAAGCTCATGAACCTATGGATGAAAGCTTAAAGGAGAACTCTGAACATATGTACTGCATCAAATCTGCTGCAATGGTCAATGACAAACTTGCTCAATTTCTCAAAGCTGCATGTAAGGTTTGTGCCATCACACTCTGACCAAGGTGAAAGAATGGTCACCGGAAGGTGAGCAGGTTGTGCTCACCTGAAAATTTTCAGAAGCAGAAGGGAGAAAACAGAAGATCGGGAATGAGAGAAGTGATATGAGAAAACTGACCATTTCTGAACAAAGTAATCGTTCGTGAATCTAATAGAGTTATGGCATGCAAAACCGGAAATGAGAGACGGTGAATGGATTTCTATTCCATCTATGGCTAATGTTAGATATCTCTTCCCCTTTTCCACCAAGCCTGCAATTCAGAATACAGTACAGAAGGGTGCGAAACGATGCCACTGTTCCCAGTGGAAAGCAGGGTCGGTGCCATCAAAACTGAGACTCGAAGCCTACATTAGGGCTCAGAGATTAGAATGGGAAGGAAGAATCCGAATCAGAGAAACGCCTCCCCTAATTGTCGTCGTCGCCCCTCTTGCCCTTGCGGTAAGACTCCTCGTAGTGCTTGGCCACGGCGACGCCGAAATCCACGAGCTTCTTGATGTTGGGGACGTCGTAATTCTGAGACACGTAGATGCCGAAGGTGGTGCCGACCAGGAACGAAAAACAGCTCCTGATCAATCCCATCGGCAATCCCTACTCCCCTCGCCTCCCTCACTCCGATCCTCCCCCGATCTGTTCACCGCAAGCTCGGGTCAGCTAGGGTTCTGCCGATCATGGAAGAAGGTACGCTCCCATGTCCAAAAGGGACATAGGAAGGGGAATCGACGACGAATCTAGAATGAACCACCGCGGATTTACCATCGCCGCTGCAATCGCCGCGGCATATCGCTCACCTTCAAAGCCGATCTTCCCGTGTCTCCGCCGCTTCCACTGAAACCCTCCGCGCCGACGGCAGACGCCGTCGCAGAACTTCCCCTTGCTCGCTTTTTCCGCACCAGATGGAGAGCTTCAAGAGAAGGCGCCAAGTGCATCTAGAAGAATCTCCACATCTAATACGATCATCTGAAACCTGTTTAGACTCTGGACACATCCACAATATCTGACGATTTACGGCCGTTATATGAGGTTAATAACTTTCACGATGACTTATTATAATTTTTAAAATCCTAATTTAAGTAATTATTTATCATATTACATTTTTTTCTTTGTAGGCTTTCAAATTTGGGTGTACACGCATTAAATGTAGGGTTTTTATCAAATAATCACCATAATATAATATTCCATCTAATTAAATTTATTATTTCATTTTTTAAAAATTCAAGTTATATCGCATAATATTTACAATACAACAGTGATAATTTAAAGTTGTAGATTTTTATTATGATTAATCAAATTAACTGGCGTATACTAGTAATAATCATACTCCATTTTTTTTCTATATGCGTTTTTAATAATCATGTGCCATATTTTTTTATCATCTGCTTGAATTTTATTTTTAGAAATATTCAAGTTTTATTGAATAATATTTTCAAATATTTGTTCTTATTTTTCAGGGCCGGTTATTCTTATTAATTTGATTTACACCAGGTTTTATTGGTCATATAACTAATTAGTCGAGAGGGGACGAGGGGCGGGGGCGGGGGCGGGGGCGTGAAGGGAAGAAGTGGTAGCCGGTGACAGGCCATTACCAGATACCTGGAAGGAACAGAGAAGGGAGGAGATATGGCGGCGAGGTTGACTCGGATCATGGGAGGGAGCGGGCTAGTCGGCCGATCTGCCGCTATCCGCTCGCGCGCAGGCATGGGGCTCCCCGTCGGCAGGCACATCGTGCCGGACAGAGCGGTAAACGCCTACTTCGATGCCCTAATCTTCTCTTCCAATTTGATTGTCTTTGCTAGCCGAAAATTCTTACGGTTCTTTGATTTGCAAGTATCCGCTCTGGAAGGAGAGATTAATCGGTATTTTTTCCCCAGCTTCCCGAGAACGACGAGCTAGTTTGGGACAACGGCACACCTTTCCCGGAGCCGTGCATCGATCGACTGGCCCCGAACATTGGCAAGGTGGCATCCGCGTCCCGTCCACACTCCAGATGCTCTCTGCTGTGCTAGGGCTTCGGTTATGCGCTATTTATGTCTATTGATGTCGTTTTGTGATGTAACAGAACGAGGCATTAGCTTGGCTCTGTGGAGGTTTGAGTTTCTTTGCATCGCTCGGGCTCCTGGCAGCTTGGAACGATAAGGCTTCCAAGATACCTTTCGTAAGTTTCCTCCCTTTCTCTCACATGTCTTCCATGTTTCTTAAGCCTCTACCCATTCATCGCCGGATTGTGTCGATGCAAATGCGTATTCGTATCAATCAACTGGATTTTTTTCTGGGAATGTCCGCGTCCCTTCCTCGATGACATGCTACATCTTTTTTCTTGCTGTCGTGTTCCTTTGTGTACAAAATCAGTGAAACTAAAAGAGTGTCCATTAGGAATTAAATGCTACATTAAAACGCCTTACTTGTAAGGGAGGCTTCCTATGATGTGCTGCCTATCGTTATCTGCGAACGGCATGACACAGGATATACGAACAGAGGCACAATTGATGTATCAGTATAATGTAGGTTACCTGTATTGAATTGCATGAATGTAGGTTGCCTCACATAATTTCATTTAGAATGTCGAACAGATCTATAGGTCCTTTGAAACCTTGATAGGATGTGGAAATGATGGTTGTTTGAGGGCTTCATGACCACACCGTTAACAACCTTGTCAGTGGAAACATTTTGTATGGTGGCTGATTGAGAGTTCGATGTCCATACAACTCTGTAGATTTAAGTGCATAGAGTTTCATTCTTCGGTCCTATGGCTTCTCTACATATCGCATGCCTCTGCGACCAGATTATGTTATTCTGATTCTGTGATATTGGTATGCTATTCTTTTTCTGTATCTGCTGGTGAAGAACTATGCATTTAATTCGTCAAAATTAGTGCTTCAGAAAGTAAAAATAGCCGTTTCAATTGTGTAGAGGTTTGGTGAATTTTACTGGAATTGAAAGGTTTAAGGAGAGATGTCATTGCTCCCTGCCCAAGTTGGATAAACAAGAGAGAGACATAGTTGCTGAATGTAGTCGTTTAGTTAATTGGGATATTCTTAACAGGATTTCTCATTGATATTTGGGTTTTATCCACCGGCATCGGCTTCAAATATATCTAATCAGTGGTTTTTTGTGTCGGGCATTCATATATTTTTCCTATCCAATCTCCAACATTTCTTGCACAGCATCATAAGAAAATAGGTAAAGTCTATCGCAACAATGTGCTCTGGGTCACAGCCCAATGGTCACTTGATCTGAACAAGTTTTTGGTGGTTTTCATGTTTCTTCTTTTAAAACTCTCTACATCATGTTATTCTCCTTTCTTGTGATCCAGAATACCGCATCTCCCACACTGAAGGAAGCCCATTGCTTCAAGCTATGTGAACCTTAGTTGCGCTATTTGACAATATCTTCCCATATTTTGTGATGACCTCACAATTCCACCATTCTGAAATATGCTCTATACAATCCTTTACTAGAATCCCTAATGAATAGCTTTTTCTGATCGACGTGGTGCTACATTCTGGCATCCAAGTTTGGCAATCCATATGGGACCTACATTTCGGGGAGGGAAAATATCCACAATCTATGTGGGTCTTTTTCTGAAAGCTTGACAATCCAGTCAATGGACCCCCTCCATCCTACAGAGCGCTGCCGCATGTTTCCATTTCCGAACAGAAGCTTTACCCCATGTTCCCCTCTTCAGTTGAACATTGCATCCTCTTTTCTTCCGACTTTCTATGATGGGAAGTGTTAGGTGTGGAAACTTCTATCCTTGTATTAGCAAGTATCGATTGTCCAATCTCAGGCAAGTATTTAGTCTCATAGGCATCGATACTTTGAGTGAGTAAGCGTTAGAAAATCAAAGTCAAAACTACCCATTCTCTCTCTATCGCCCCTGGGCCTGCTCTTGATGCCTCCTCCTTGTTGCTCCCTGCTTTGTAACTCTCACCTCGATGCCATCGACCGTCAAGCAGAAGTTGTCGTCACTGTGGTTTGGGATGTGCTTTTGGATCTCTAGTCTCGTACCAATGGCTTGCAGAGGCAACACTTGGAAGATGATGTCCATGTCCTGGTTTCTATTCATTCTCCTTACTCTTCTCAGTCTCATTTCTGTACCTTTTCTTTCACTTATTTCCCTTCCCTCCATATGCCAATCATGATTATATATATAACCCAGGCATCTTTCCAACACATGCATATATATATATATATATATATATATAGGAGAAGAAGAGGAACATTTTTCTTCTTATGATGGAAAATATCACCGTTACATCGCCTGGTGATTAGTCTTGTGTATAATGTGGTTAGGTTCAGCTGGCTTTGCTGCTAAGATATTCGGCCCGTTAGAATGGTTTCCTTGAAAATTGTAGGCTCTTAGGATTGATCTTGTTTATCCTGCGTGTCCCTAGATCGGTGATCCTTTGGATACCATTTCCCTAATACTGGATTGTATGAGTCCTGGGTTGACTCTCTCTCTCTCTCTCTCTCTCTATCTATCTTGTTCTCATGAGCACACAAATTCTTCCTTCTGTCAGGCCCCGAAGGTCTACCCATACGACAACCTCCGCGTGGAGCTCGGCGGCGAACCTTAGAAATCTCTCCTCTAGACCATCAAACCCGGACTTCCTCTGGACTTTATGTGAGTTGCGCCTCTCTCTCTCTCTCTCTCTCATCGTGAACGGAAATAAATTGTGTATCAGCATTGGCCGACGCTCTAGGCTAAATTGGAATTCAGAAGACAAATCTCTCCCCCAATGAGTTTGTTATGTGCTCTCTGCTTGCTTCCAAGATTGGCGATGGATTTTTTCCTTCTAAACCATGCCTCGTGATCTCTCTCTCTCTCTCTCTCTCTCTCTCTCTCTCTCTCTCTCTCTCTCTCTCTCTCTCTCTCTCTCTCTCGCTATATATATATATATATATATATATAACTGGACAGAGAGAAGACCACTTGGGGACAGAAAGTGGTCCAGACAGGATCGTTATTCTATGTCATTCTGTAGGTCTTGGAGCAGAACTTGAAGCTCTTCTTCTCCATGGCTGGCCCTACGTCTACTGTTTAAGGGAGAAGATGAGATTTTTAACTCAGAAGGAAGAACCACTGAAAACGTACTTTTATGGGTAAATAAATAAAACAGACAATAAGCAGAAAACGTCACCTTCTAACGAAATAAGACAACAATGCGTTGTTTCCTCCTCCATCAACCGATTGAAAAACAGCAGAAGAACAAGTTCAATCAATTCCAAGGCATTATTTTTAAGCAGATTTCGATCCCCATTTGTTCTCAAAATAATAAAACAGAAGGCGATTTCATGAGGGAGGGAGCAATTACATCCATTCCTCGATGCCATGGCTTTCATCGGCTGATCTGATACTCATCTTTATGAAAACCTCTGATGTTGCCAATACACAGAAGTTCTATAGTTTTCCATCAGTGCCCGGTAAACATTACCAGCAATCCAGGGATTCGTTTCTCCAGACTCCATAGATTGGCATCTGATTGATGCACCGAGAATCAGAACAGTTCGATTTCATCCCAAGATCAAGAAATCTCCTGCTGTTCGAATTCCGTGGAACGTACATTTGATGAAAATTCTGTCGAGGGTTGCAGAGATCATGGTAGGTGTTCGATAACGGACGAAGGAAAGACGAATTCGGTGAACCAATCTTCGAGGTAGAGATAAAACCTCATCGATCCAGCAAGAACTTGGTGAAAAATGTCGGATGCAGCAAGAAGAGGAACACGACCGCCGCTTCGAGTAGACCTAGACATCCCCCGGCGATCACGTCGACGACGAAGTGTCTACCGAGCAGGATCCTAGAGGCCGACGTCGCAACCGACCAAAGGAAGACCGACGGCAGAAAGAGATGACCTAGCTCGAGACCACGATCCTCGAGGACAGTCCGCCACCGCGGCCATGGAGAAGGTCCCACTACACCGGCGGCGGCTTCCCGGAGAGAGCCGCGGACTAGGTACAGGAAGGTGGAGATGAAGAATACCCGGGAGGAGTGGCCGCTGGGGAAAGACCAGTGATCGACGGCGAATGTAAGGTACATCCCCTTGTTGTACAGGGGTCGGGATCGGCGGACGAGGTGCTTGAGAAGGCCGACGAAGAGGAGATCGAGCAAGAAACCTGCGAGGAGGCCCATGGCGACGCAGTAGAGCTCCGGGGACGGGGAAGCGAGGAGGAGGGCGATGGGGATGGGGATCCAGATCCGGCCATCTCCAGATATCTCCAGCGCCTTGAGGAGTCGCCGGGGGACTACCTGGCAGGCCTCGTGTATCCGCAGAGACCAGGCCTCGTCGAGCTCCACCACCCGCCGGAGAGGCGAAGTCGCCGCGGCCGCGGCCGCTGCCATTTGGGCGGCGTGGTTTGGACGACGGCGGGTCTTCCCGTTCCACACATCGCCATCTGCTATCCGGGCTGATCAGGTCAAAAAGATAGCAAAAGGACATATACACGTCATGTAAAGTTCTTAGCTTGTTATTTAAGTTTTTAGGGTTTAAAAGTAATTATAAAAAATTATGGAGGAGATATCTAGCATATTGCTGAAAATTCGTACGTCCCTCGGCTGATCCCACCCGTTTCGTCTAACCTGAGCTGGTCCGGCGCTGGGGCCTCGGTGGTGGGGAGGCGGCGGCTTCCTCCCGCGTCGTTTCCCCTGCTCCTTCTCCCCCTTCCCCTTCGTGGGATTCCCTCCGGTGGTCCTCCCCAGAGACACGCGGCAGCAGAGAAACTCATAGGCCCGACGAGCTCGCCCCCGCAGAAAACCATGGGGAGCCGCTCATCCCCTCCTGCGTCGTCGTCGTCTATGGCGATCAGCTGGGTCAGGTTCCTGAGTTGCGCGTCTTCTTCCTCCGTCGACGACGCCTTCTGCCGGAGAGTGACGCCCATCTCCCCATTGCTGCCGCCCTGCCGCCCGCGGATCGAGAAGAGAGGTAGGGGCAGCGCCGCCGTCACGGTTTGCGACCCTGACGGAGGTCCCGGAAGGGCACTCGTCCTGGGGGGTGGTGGAGATTATATTCGCCTCCACCTGGTCGCAGACGGGGGCGACCGCCCCCCGGGAGATCGAGAGGCTCTTCAAGGTCCGCCACCCGCCGCGCGCCGTCGCCGGCTTCGAGGAGTACCTGGAGGCCGTGCGCTCCCGGGCCGGCAAACAGGACCCGCGCTGCGCCGCTGACGGCAACGAGATGATGCGCTTCCATTATTGCCCCGCCGGCGGAGTCAACGAGACCATGCGCTTCCACTGCTGCTCCCCCGCCGGCGGAGCCAACGACGAGACGATGTGCTTCCGCTGCTGGTGCCCCACCGGCGGAGGCAACGACGAGATGGTGCACTCCCACTGCGACTGTCCCAGCGGCGGAGGCATGCCGACGTTGGCGGGGACCGGCATGGCCCACGAGAGCGGCGGTGGGTGGGGACAGAGGAGGGCGATGGCGGTGTGCCGGGTGATCGCCGGCCGCGTGGGGAGCAGCGAGCGGGAGCCCGGGGAGTTCGACTCCTCTCCCGGGATGGGGAGCTGCGGGTCTTCGACCCGAGGGCCGTCCTGCCCTGCTTCCTGATCATCTACCGAGTGTAATCTTCCTCTGAAATTACCGCGTCATCTGAACTCATGGATTCCACCCCACACACATGATTGGTTCCTGTCCTGTTCTGTTCTGTGCTCCGGAATCGTTCTCTGCTGGATCTCCAATAGTCCGGGAGGGAATGGCGCCTCTCGCCCGAGCGCCGGAACCGCCGTGGCCGACGAGAGAGCGGCGGCGGCAATTCTAGTCAGTCCCCGCCACGTAAGCCCTCAATCGAGCTAGTACCACTGTTTTCTCTGCCGCTGTCTTCGATCGGCTTCCTGTTCGGATAGCTTTTCTTAATCCGGGAAAGGAGAGAGAGAGAGAGGTTGACGGGGCTACCAGAAACACCCTCGCGGCAGTAGCGACATCCGGGCGACTGCCGGAGGTTGAAGACGTCATTTCCTGATCTGCTACGCGGCGACGCATAGGCGGGCGGCCCCTCCGACGGCGAGTCCGCCTTTCTCCTCCCGCTTTTGCCCCCCTTTTTCTGCGGCGCCCGCAGGCTTTTACCTGCATCGCACTCTCCTCACACGTCTTCTTTCATCTGCCCTCCCCCTCCCCGCTCCTTGTTCTTCTTCTCCGGCAGGACCTTCAACCTTCTGGGAAGTCCGATCTCGCTGATCAAGAGCTAGGAAAGATGAGCTTCTACAGGCGACTGGAGTTTCTTGAGTCTCCCTACTCCGTCTTGTACGGGGAGGCGTCCATCCGCAGGCCGGCGTTGCTCCCATTCTTCTCCTCCTTTCTCTGCGAGCAGGAAGAACTGCTGGATCTCGCCATCGCCGCTCCGCTCGATCTCCCCCGCCGGTGTCTCCCCCCCTACGCGCCGCCGCCGCTGGCGCCGCCACTGTCGCCGCTTGATCTCTTCGAGAGCGCGGCGGATCTGATCCAGATCGGGCGCCTGCAGGAGCGAGCGGAGGCTGAGCTCTACCTCCGGAGTCTCTCCGACCGTGTCGCCGCCCTCGAGCTAGGGTTCCACAGGGCTCCGCCGAGCTCCTCCGCCGCCGCCGGTGACCGGAAGTACACATGGACGACGGAGATCAAGGCCCCCCGCGGCGACGGAGGCGTCGACCGGAAGTACAAGCTGGTGGCAGAGGCGGCGGCCGGCGGCGAGAGGAAGGTCAAGTGGACGGCGGAGCTCCAGGGCAAGGACAAGGCCTCGCGCACCTACAGCTTCCAGGCCTCGTCGGCGCCGGCGGCCGGCGAAGCGGAGAAGAAGAAGAAGACGAAGAACAAGAAGATCGCCAAGGAAAAGGATGGCAATGAAGGGAGGACGCGCCTGGTGGAGATCAGCGACGGGATAGATCACGGCGCCGCCGTCCTCCGGCAGGTTCGTTGCTCGCCCTCGTCCTTCTCTTCCTTCCCGACGGACGATCGCGATTGCCCTTTCCCTCGCATCCGACGGTCCAGATTTCCCAGCAATAAACAATTTTAACCCCCATTATCCGCCGCTTTTGCTCGCCTCTTGAAATGCTGATAAAATTGCCCCCCGGTATTTCCGAATTTTTAAATCTGGAAAAAAAATCGTCAAAATCCTGGAACAGTTCCCTTAGTCAACGCTCGTTGGCTCGACGTTGACTTCGGAGGAACGCCTATGAAGTCATCGGCGTTGACTCCGGAGGGAGATGATCGCAGGAGCTGAACTGGATGAGATTTTCCCAGTATCGGAGAAAAAAAGGTTTGAATAAATGATTGATGATTTGGCTCTGAAGGTTTCTACTGGTTTTTGTCCTCGGTGAAGGCCTTTGCGAGGAGAGCGTGGGGGGAGGGGAAGAAGAAGGAGCTGTCTCCCAGAGATGCGGCGGTGCTTATCCAGATGAGCTTCAGAGATTACCTGATCCGCCGCTCCCAGGTGCTGCGCGGGCTGCGGGATCTGGCCGTGGCCAAGGCCAAGCTGAGAGAGATCAGAGCCCTCTTCTCCAACTTCTCCTACCGCCAGCGGATCGCCAAGGACGCGGAAGAGCGCCAGAGGTTCTCCGAGAGGATCATCGTCCTCCTGCTCACTATCGAGGCGATCGAGGTGAGTCTTCTCTGTCCGCATCGTCGCATTCCCGTTTGAATGGATGGATCTGGGATTGAGCGGGGGAGAAATCGAATAAATCCCCTGTTTGTGGACAGGGAGCCGACTACATGGTGCGAGCGGCCAGGAGGTCGATGGTGGACGAGCTGGAGGCGATTCTGGAGATTGTGGATCCTCAGCCACCGGGGACGTTGGGGTTCCTGAGGAGGCGGAAGTTCGACCTGCCTGGCGGCGTCGCCAGCCGGGAGATCGCGTTGGGGGTGGCGGAGGTCGTCCAGATGCTCAACGACGGGGAAGCCGCTGCCTGAGGGCCCCTCTCCCCCGGCGATCTCCATCTCTGAGCAGAGGAAACTGGAGCGGATCAGGAACCCTAGGTCCTGTACGCAGTAGGAATCTTTGTTCGTGGAAGGATTTCTTGGCTCAATGTTTTCTAGTTATGGTTGGTGTGTTTTGAGTTAAGCCCCCCCCTTTCTCTCCCTCTCCCTCCCTCTCGGACTCGGAGTTAATAATGACAAAACGGCTGTTAGCTGACTGGCCCATTTCTTATCTGAGCTGGGGCCTTAGACTCTCTCTCTCTCTCTCTCTCTCTCTCTTTCTCTCTCTCTCTATCTCTCGCTATTGGACTTCCCAAAAATTGGAAGATAAGACCAATGAAATAGTCAACCTGGCATGGGCTATTTCTTATCTGGGTCGAGTCTGGCTTCGTTGGGTCATGTTGAGTAGATGCATCCTCTCTCTCTCTCTCTCTCTCTCTCTCTCTCTCTCTCTCGCTCTCTCTCTACTTTTTAGTGATTGGATTCAATCTAGATAGACAACATTTGTTATCAGCCCTTTGGTTTTTATTTGTAATAACATTTGGTACCAAAGTCTAAATTAGTGTTACTTTATTTAAAGATATTGTGAAGATGTCAATGGCAAAATTTGAGTTTGTTAAATTTGATGGGAAAGATTGGTTTCAATCAGAGTAGATCATTTGCAACAAAGACTTTGGAATGCTATTTTTGAGAAAGAAAAAGCAAAGAAGTTTAATGTGTAAAATTGAAATGAATAAATATCTAATGGTGATATATTAGTTATATCCTATTTTAAAGATGATGATGCTATCATACTCTTGACAAACTATTCTTGATCGTATGAACAAAAAAAATGTTATAATTACACAATAAGAAATTATAAAATCATGTTATTATGATAACTATTTCATTTATGTGAATCTTGTGTTATTGACAAAAGGTCCAAGATTAAATTTGTTACTTCTACAAAAATAAAAGGAATAATATTCTTGAATATGTGACATCATAATTTAGAGTGTGTCACCAAATATTTTGTATTAAATATTTTTTTAATTTTTTTTTGGCTTTTGCAATAAAGAATAAGTATACCTTTTCAAACACAAGTCCTAAATGTTTGACACATTTCAGCATTGAAAAGGCAAAGTTAAAAAGAAGACAAGAAAATAGATCAATTTTTTATTTAATGACAATGATAATGAGTTTATCTTAAAAAGGTTTAAGGATTTGTTTGAAAGAATGTATTCTGCATCACTTAATTATTTCACAAATGCTACAACATAATAAATTGAAAAGACGACAAGAACATTGTTTGAAAAACCACATTCTGTGAAGCTTTTTGCAGCACTTTAGAAGTAATTTTGAGCTGAGGTATTTAATGCAATGTGCTATTTGGTGAATCACTTACTTTCTACATTATTGACAGTCAATATATTAGAGAAAACTAAGTCTAGTGAACCAGTAAAGTAATATAATCTACATATCTTTGACTATCCTATATTATCTTAATGTAAGAGGATTAACAAATAAAGTTTGATGCTAAATTAAAATAATATATAATTTTTGTATATAGAGAGAGTGTTACAATTTATAATTCATGGAATCTTATTATATTGAAGACATAGTTCCATGAATGTATGATTTTTGATAAAATTTTAATTTCTAAGAAAAATCAGCATAGAATTTCTTATGAGAATGATTCATACAACTTAGTTAAGGTGGTTATTTTAAAAGATATCAACGTCATTATGATTGCTCTGTACAAGCAAATCAAATAAATACTTACTCTATTGTTACAAGATGTTGAAGAAGAGAGATCAACTACTGAAATCTTTATAATATTTTGATTATGAAAAAAATTTAATTATATGATAATTTCGTGATATGAGTAATGTGTGAAATATCATATTTATATCAACTTAAAATTGCATAAGAATATAACTATCATTAATTTTGAGACGAATTAAATAAAATATTTTGTATCAGTACAAATTGATTCACATACAAGCTTATGACCATTCAACAGAAAAGTAATTGAAAGAGGAATGCACACTAGTAGTAAACAAATCATTGAAATTTGAATAATTCAATATGTTATGTGTTTTACAAAATTACCCCCTTCATAATTTCAGCCAAAAGAAAAATGGTTTACATTCCTAAACCAATTGATTAAAATAAGTTTTATCTGAAATAATATGTCATAGATATGGGATTATGAGAGAATTGTAACACAAAAAACTACATGTTACAATCAAAAGTATCAAATAGTTATTAATTTTACATCATTTATGGCTACATTTTTTATGTATTTCAAACCTACATACAACCCATTAAAGGTTCATTCAACTCGATGCTGAACTGACCATTTGGCCCAATAAGACAAAGATAAAGGGAGGGATTTTTGTTCAAATTAGGAGAAGACAAAGGAAACAAAAAAGGGAGCATCCAAAATCAAAGAAATGGATTCCACAAAACTCCATCTAAATTATTTCCTTTGTCATCTTCCTTAAATTACTTATTAGCAAACTCCATCTAGATTGTTTGTGGCTCACATCACTAAGTTTCCACAACATTTGAAAATCTCTTCTTGCATAGACATTACGGAACTTCATCATATCCGCCTTTGGCCCACAACTAGCTTCATTATCTCACTAGAAATTTGTAGTATATTTGAGCTAAATAATTCTTATTATTGATTTTGTGTTTGAATAGAAATGTGGAAGAACTCTTAGAGTCTCTATCATATGTTATTGAGGGTGATTAGAGTCACAAATATAGTAGATAGGTAGGTCTGTAAAATTTACACTATCATGATTGCTAAAGAGTTTAGGAAGTTCGAGGAGTGATATGACTTAGTCGTTGTATAGTAAATCATGTAAATTTTAAATTTATAAAATTAAAAAATATTAATTTTTAGATATTTAAAAGTATTTCTAAATAAATATATCAATTATAATTCAATAAAATTCTAAAAATAGTAAAAAATTTCAAGTCAATCATAAGAATGTAATATAATATCATATAAATTTTTAGAATTTTTCTCCAAAAATATGATTTTTTATAAATTTTACATAAAAAATATAATTAAAACATATTTACAAATTATAAAAAAATAAATAAGGGTGAAGACATTAAGATGATGTTAGCACCTGATGAATACGAATTGGACAGAAATAGAGTTCCATCTGACGATTCTTACATAAGCGATTATAGATAATTTAATTGATTAAATTAAGATCTATAAAAGTAGAAAGAATCGTAATTTAATGAAGAATAGTTTGGTAAATTTAAATCACATAAATTATCACTAAATAAAGTGAAAATTAAGTTGAAAGAAAAAAAATAGAGTTTTGGTGTTGCGGCAGCGATGCACCAAATTTATAAGTATTTGATAGGATTATCATGTAGTGTTCACGACCTCAAAGGCTCTCCTTGAACAACGACGTCGTGAACAATCTTTAGATCTTCTTATGAAGTCTAAAAATCAATGATATGGGTGGTCGAATCGTGTCCAATGATTATCACCCGGTAAAGTAGAAAAATGGTGACTTTACGATTCTTTGGCAATTGTCACCTAATAGAGAGGAATTGATGGAGGTGGGGTGCATGTTAGGGAGCTTCATCCTCAAGTTTATATAGCAAGAAGAAGTTCTCAAGAGCTGACGACTCATCTCCTAGCAGATTATCTTCTTCTTAATGATGACTTGTTCGTCGATCAATTAGAGATGTTTTACTTGATGGATTCACAATCATTTTATTATGAATCGTTCAATAATTTTAGTAACAATATTTTACGAATCACGTCGACTAGATTTTCACTAATGATCGAGCGATTCTGATGACTTAATCCTTCACTGGTGATCTATAGAAAAGTCACGATTTAATCATATAAAAATATGAGTTTTTGACTTTTATAAGATTTAAACTCACACTGGTCGCCCGCTCGCAGAAGAGAGTTTGAAATAAATATTCTAATGTCTTTATAAAGTGACGACATCATGATATCTCTATTATAACTAAGAGATATTTTAAGTATTAAAATAAATAAAATAATTCTAAGAAAGGTGTGACGTGAGTTTTATCTCACATCGATTATAGGTCAAATTTTTGAACAAATATATAGTAATATCACATTTCTAAGTAATGAGTCCTTTTCTTCTGTGTGTACGACCACTCCTTGCCCCACAGTCGACTAGCCACTAGTGACATGAAAGGGAAGTGGCACACACGTGCCCCCATTAATCTATAGCCGCTCAAGCCCCTACTCGTGGTTCCTCTCAACTGTGCTTCCAACTTGCTTGCCGGCCCAGTTGGCTGGTGGGTCCCCTTTTTTTATATTTTTATATTTTCTTTTTCTTTATTTATCTCAAAAACAAGACTAGAAAAATAATAGAAATTCGTATAAAATCACATAATTAGCCAAAAATTCACATTAATTAACTAAAAATTACTTTTCAAAATTTAACATAAATATAAATCTATTTATCATGAGTTAAAGATAAAACTATATTATTTATTAATTATTAACTCGTGATAATGAAGACTTATCAAGGAGATTGATAACACTTAATTCTTATATGTTAATCAGATAAAAATGATAAATAATATCATATTAATTAGTGAAAAATATAATAAAATTGAATCAAAAATATGAAATAGATTTTAAAACATATTCCATCCAAGTTATTTTATTTGAATATCATTCTTGAGAAATATTTATTTAATGATTTAATTTATACTAATGAGAATATCTACGGTAGATACCTTGAGAAATACTTTTAAATGGCAAGAGAAGTGTAGATAAACTAGAAGAAAGAAAATAAAAATATGCATAAAGTTATTGGAATTTTTAAAGGAATATTGGGCCTAATAGTGAGCTGATTATATTGGGCCCAATTCTCAACCAATCACAAGGGAGGAAGGTTGAGAAGTGAGAAAGAGAAAGGAGGGGTGATAGGTGAAGGCTGCAATGGTAGTGGTGATGGCGATGATGACTTGTGTTAATGGCAGTGGTGATGGTGGTGATGACTTGTGTCAATGGCAGTGGTGCCAACAACATTGACATGGACACGGCTGCAATGGTGTCGACGTAAGCACAATGGTGATGGCAATGGTGACGATGGGCCCTCCTCCTAAGTGATAGGTGGAGGCAAGCATTGCACCAAATGTGGTAGACAGATTGTATTGCCACAAGTTGAGGACAGCAACATGAATCAAACCTTCATCTCTAGCGACTCAACTCTCTCCATGTGATAGACAGAGATAGGGCAACAGTGGAATAAGAGAACACATAACTCATGCCTTGTTTGGCTTGTGATTTATTTTTAGTTCTCCTTATTTTACTCGTGTGGGTGATAGACACATGACAACATTGAATATCATTTTAGCTATGGTTTTGGTTGGCAAATTTGTTTTCAAATTCATTTTACTATATTCATTTTCATCCTTGGGTGATAGACATAGACAAATCTAATGATCTCCACTATTTCAATTCTCATTTTAAATGTACATGAAAATTTTTCCATTCTTTTTTTTCGTATTCTTCCTTCCTCCTCCAAACATTTTGTTGTTGTTGTCTTCTTTTTGATGAAGATGCAGCAACAACAATTGAGAATTCGATAACACTATTTTCCATGATCTTTCTCAAAACCAATGGTTTGACTTAGAAAGTATGTGAGTGAGATTTGGCAATAAGAATTTGATAGTTACCCTAAGGATCAACCTTAACTCACTAGCATTTCAAAACTAATTTCTAAATTTTAAGTTGAGTATAAGTATTGAATTTGACATGTTTTATTTTAGTTGTTAAATATTATTAGATAAAACCTATAAAAGTAACGGGAAAAATAAACTGGCAGAAATTATGTTATAAAAATTTCTTAGAGACTTGTAAAATTAAGAAGAAGGAATATACTCATAGAGTATATATTGTAATTGGTTGCTAGAGAGCTTATAAAATTAGTATGAGAAATTGAGTCATATAATCTATGTTGTAAGGAATGTGGATCTTGTGAAATCATTTCTGTTCTCAAAGTGAGATTAGAGGAATTGAAATCATGATTTTGGAAATAGATGTAGGCTAAAGAGATTTTGGTCAAACCATTATAACACTAAGTGTCTTTATCTCTCTCTATACTTATTAACTTCAATTTAAGAAAATAACTTGACAAACTAGAAAATAATAAAACAAGATAATAAATTATATAAATAATAAATTCAACTCTCTCTTGATCTGTGTAAGTAATCATATAGGGACTAACATTAAGATTCTTTGATTAAATATTTTTATGTTTTTTAAATTATTTCTTTTAACTTTATAATGTTTCAGGAGATAGTTGAGAGTAAAAACATTTCAAAATGGAGATTTTATATGAAAAAGAGATTAATTCTCTTTGAAGACTTAAGGTTTAGAAAAAATTTCAAAAGTCAATAAGTCAATTGACTACGAGTATATAAAACAATTTATGTTTGAAATAGAATGACACAAATACAAGTTTCATCTCATAGCAAAAATATTTGGGCAAAATAAAGATATTGACTTCAATGAAGCTTTATCATCAATTGTAAAACATTTTACAATTAGAGTTATGATTTATATGATGGCTATGTTGGATTTGAAATTAGAGTGACTTGATGTCAAAAGAATATTGTTATATAAAAATATAAATGTATATGTTACAATCAAAGGGTTTTGTTGTACAAGATAAAAAAAAAATAGTATGCAAACATAAGAGATGTCTTTATCGTTTAAAATAAACTTTGGATGAGTGACATAAAAAATACAATATCTTTATGTTGACATGTAATTACATAGGAAATGTGTACGATGAGTATATATATTTTTGTGTTTATTCTATGATGGCTGTGAGAGCATTCTAACTCTTTGTTAAGCATTTAACTCTTGATTGATTGTCTTCAACTTCAGCTACAACTAAGATAAGAGAAATAGAACAAAAAATAGAAAAATGAGCAAAACCCTAATTTCTAATTTACCTTCTCAAAAATAAGGCTTTCCCATGGGATTAGTATTTATACTAGTTTACTACTAAACATATGAACTAACCAAATTGTAAAATTCTAGTCTAATTCAAAATAACTAGAAAAAGAAGGTTAAAGAAAAAGGAAAAAAATACACAAAAAATGTAAAATATATATATCATTCTTGACACTCACTTAGGTTGGTAAATGTAAATCAACAATTCTCAATTTTAATATAAGTTGATGAAAAATATTATTATTGATCAATTTTAATATGTTGAATATGATCATGTTGAACTAGGTTATGTGAAATACTAATTGTTGATTTGTTGTCACAATAAACATTCATAAGACCCTTCGTCTCAATTTTCAAGTTTTTCCAAAATGATCTTCATCCACATACTTCACATATACTTTGAGTTATAACTCACACACATTTTATTTTCATCAAAGAAGGTGCAACATCTTAAGTTGTGTATTTTTTCTGTCGTAGATCCCACATAATCAATATCTTATTTATTTTAGATTATACATGAATTAACTAATCGTGCTCACTACATAAATTCTATGAGAGTGTATATGAGACAAATAAATCATTATTTCAAGCATTACTTGATACATTTCTCTACTTAAAGCTGCATCTTTCTTAACTTTACTAAGTTTAAGATTTAAATATATTAGAATATTTTTTAGTTACAGTATCATTTTATTAGTTTTTATAAGAAATCTATAATACACTTTTATTAAGAGATAAATATGTTTTTTCTTTAGATTTTCTACTTCAATTCTAAGAAAGTAGTTAAACCTTCCTAATATTTTAATCTTGTTTAGCTAAACATTGAATCAAGTATTATTTTTCTTTTTCTTTATTTCTAGTCATTAATTATATTATAGACATACACTAATAATATTATAATTTTTCCTATCTTAGTACATTGTTCATGGTAAATACAACTATGTTTGAAGTATCA